>VXBP01009888.1:0-97937 GCA_013400115.1 Rhinopomastus cyanomelas | reverse complement strand
TGTGGTTTGTTAAATTAATTGAAGCATTTATGCAGCCAACGGTCTGAGCTTGTTAAGGATCACTGTGGGATCCCTCAGGCAACAGCGACATGGAAGCCCTTGTGCTGTCTTGGAATGAAGGATCGCAAACGCCTCGTGCTCAGCCGCTGCCAGAGCTGCCTGACAAACAGACCTTCCCACCAAAAGGTCGCCTCTTGGTTTTAACGCAGTAGGTTTTGCCTCACGGATCCCTGTTACCCAGATCTCTAAGACAATCATAGCGTTCATAGGGTTGGAAGGGACCTCCAGAGGTCATCTAGCCCAACCCCTCTGCAAGAAGTAGGGCCATCACTCACCAGACCAGATTAACTGGAGGTAGACCAAAAGGCTTTTGGTGAAATAGGGTTTTCAGTCAGAAAATCCTCAGAAGAGCATTCGAGCAGCAGGGGGATTGGACTAGATGATCTTTCAAGGTCCCTTCCAATCCCTAATGATTCTATGATACTGTGGGCTCACACGAGCTATGTGCTTCTCCATGATGCTATGGCTTCCAAAACAGCGCTTGCATTACATCACCCAGCAGTAATGGAACCTCTTTATGTGAAGCTTATTGAGCAAAGTTCTGCGAGATGGATCATAACCCAAAGACTTAAAGTGTTTTAAACTGTTAAAGTGTTATCATGAATGTCATAGAATCATAGAATGGTTATGGATTGGAAGGGACCTCGAAAGATCATCTAGTCCAATCCCCCTGCCAGAGCTGGATCATCTAGACCAAGCTGCACAGGAACATCATTAAACTAATCGAAATAACACAGACTGTGTTTGTTAAAAATGTAGGATTGATTTCATTTGGGTATAAAATATACCCAAATAAATACACCCAAATCCACTCTTCTAGTGTAGAACTGGGTTTCTCAGCTGCTTGGTTGCATCACGTCCCAAAGCACCGAAGGAATTACTTAACCGCTGTGACTCCAGTTTCAGTCTCAGCTCAGGAACATCTGACTTTGCTCTACTGCACTCAGATGAGACCGTGGCAGGGATGTCCCAGCACTTTTCACTCTCATTACTCAACGATCCATTCCTCAATCTATTGAGTAAGGACAGTGTGGGGGTGTAACTCTCTTTTGTAAACGGTGAGGCATCACCTTTGCTGAAGCCACACAGTTTACACAAAGATTCCTGTCTCCACCCCAAAAGCAGATCCTCTTAGTACCGTGTTCCACAGAATCACAGAACGTTAGGGATCGGAAGGGACCTCGAAAGATCATCCAGTCCAATCCCTCTGCCACAGCAGGATCACCTAGAACAAGTCTCACAGGAACATGTCCAGGTGGGTTTTAAACGTTCCCAGAGAAGACTCCACAACCACACTGGGCAGCCCCTTCCAGCCTTTGGTTGCTCTCACAATGAAGAAGTTCCTTCTCATACACAACTACAGTTCTTCACCTACAAACTGTGTTATCCCAAGCTTTGTTGTCCAGTACTCAGAAACAACTCCTTCCAGGCACAGACACCTAAAAGTCTCACAGACACTCCTCCACATGAAAGAACAGCGAGAGCGGTGCTCACATGCACACGAGGCTATTGAATTCTGCTTTTCTTTACACACCTGGAGCTGCACCTCCTGGTTTGACTCCTGCTGAGCTCAGTTTCACCAAAGGAGAACGTAGGGCAAAGAAAACCAGAGAGCTAGTAAAAGCATCGAGACTTTTTGATATGACATGAAGTAAGGTCCACAGGATACGACGGTGAAGTTCATGAATGTTTTATTCCATAGCTCAAGGGACCACCATTGTCGATGAGAAAAGACACTGAAGTTTTGCAGCAAAGTCCCAAACCCTTCTACTCCACCAGAAAGGGCAACACTGGCAAGAATTTAAGGAGAGAATCCATGGTTTAAAACTGCTGTGGATGGAAGATGAGGCATAAAGTGGAAGCTATGGGAGGTGTGGGTCCAGGGACTGAGCAAGGGCGGCTCCCGCTGATGCAATGGGCTTTCGTCACCTCCGAAAGCCAACCCCCAGCTGCAGAGCTGCCTTTGTGCTTTCATCTTCTAGGCTGTTGTGTGGGCTGCTGTAAAACCTTCCACTGTAACAGCCACTATCCCTGAGGAACATCCAAACCCAAAGGGGCCCCCAGATCCAAAGGAACCCCTCATCCTGACATGCCTCCATGCCCGAAGAAGGTCCTAGATTCAAAGGAGCTCTGCATCCTTCACATGGCCCCAGGACCAAGGGAGGTCCTAGATGCAAAGGAGCTCCCCATCCCTGGGGAACCTCCACATCCAAAGGAGACCCCATTTGCAAAGAAGCCATCAGATCCAAAGGAGAGTCCTGTGTCTGACATGTCCCCAGAACTAAGCGAAACCCCCGTCCCATTGGACTCCTCAGCGTCAAAGGGGATCAGAGCACCATAGGGCCGGGAAAATGATGTTCCCACAATGCTCTCTTGAGAGCAGCTGCTGAGAGTAAGGCCTGGGAAGGTGAGGACAACCGGAGGGACATACACCACGGCTCTAGAGTCCCCACATGATGTCACACGGGGCTCAAGGCTTCTGCTGTAGGCACATGGCTGCGTGCACATCACCTCGCAAGCAGTCAAGCACTCATAGCTCCCGTTGCTCAACTTCCCTCTTGGGGAGTAGAGGTGAAGCTGGGAAAGACAACACACAGTCAGGACACCACCACGATTAGGTGTCAGCACGTTCCCAGGATGAGCCAGATGCACCCTGTGCTCCTTCTCGAGCTGCTCATCAGCTTCCTGTTCAACCCTTCCTCACAGTCTCCATTTCCCCTACTATTGCCTGCCTGCCTGACCCCTCTCAAGGCTTCTCAGGTCTTTCTACTCCTTTATGAACCATCCACACCTCTCATTCTTCCAAGTCGCTTGAAAAATGCAGCTCCTGGGCTAAACTACCTGATTCCTATAAAATTACTTGTTCAGAGAAGACCCATCCATCCTCTTTTTGGAGCAGACCTACAGGAAGATCTGTCTTTAACTTCAGAGTGTCTCTAGAGGAAGAAACAGAATCTTCCTCGTTCTTCTTGGCTCTTTCCTCCAGCTTTTCCGAGAACTCTTGCTAAACCTACTCTTTCCCTCAGCTCTCATAGAATTGCTGGAGGGAGCTGGGTCTCTTGAGCTTAGAGAAGAGGAGCCGGAGGGGTGACCCCATTAATGTTGATAAATATGTGAAGGGTGGGTGTCAGGAGGATGGAGCCAGGCTCTGCTCAGCGGCATCTTGTGATAGGACAAGGGGCAGCTGGAGCAGAGGAGGTTCTATAAAATATCAGAAGGACCTTCTTCCCAGTGAGGGTGACAGAGCACTGGAAGGGGCTGCCCAGGGGGTTGTGGAGTCTCCTTCTCTGGAGATGTTTAAAACCCACCTGGACATGTTCCTGTGTGACTTGGCCTAGGTGATCCTGCTGTGTCAGGGGGATTGGACTGGATGGTCTTTCGAGGTCCCTGATGATGTTGTGAATCTATGATAAACAGATGAAGTAGGTGCAGTAATGTTAGACTCACCCCGTTGTCTTGGAGGAATAAATCAGTGGAGTTGGCAGAACAGAAGAGTTCTTGGTTCTCTACCCTTTTATGCACTTTGTTAGACAATGGGGAGGGCACAAGGTCACCCATTACTCACCAAACCTTTGCGACTTACCAAGAAGAAGATGCTGTTCCAAGCCTTGCCATTGTGTTCACTTCAGTTTGTGATTAGTGATTCACTGATGGCTCTGCTCTGAGTGATGGTCACCCAACACCCAACAGCTCCCTTTTGTTTTCAGACTTATGGAAAAAGTCCTTTGGCATCATTCTGAGTCCAGCTGAAACTGTGAATCTTCCTGCTAGCTCCTCTTTAATGGGTTTAAGGGAGGTGGACTGCTGATATGTCAGTCCCTTAGCTTTAGGTGTGATCCTCCTGAATGGCATCGTTGGACCCCACCTCAGATGAGGGGTCAACATCTTTTGCAACCCCACCTGCATCTACTGGCTGAGTGGGTGATGGAGCCCCCTGACAGATTCAGGCCTCACAAAGAAGGATGTGGAGATGTTGGAGCAGGTCCAGAGGGGGCCACAAAAATGATCAGAGGGCTGGAGCACCAATCTTACGAGCACAGGCTGAGAGAGTTGGGACTGTTCAACCTGAAGAGGAGAAGCCTCCAGCGGGGACCTTCCAGCTCCTGGAAGGGGACTCTCAGAAGGATGTTCCTGTGGGCAGGGAACGACAGGACAAGGGAACCTGGTTTGAAGCTGGAAAAGGGCAGAGAAAAGTCAGACAGAAGGACAAAGTTGTTCAGTCTGAGGTGGGGGGGGATCCCTGGAACAGACTGCCCAGAGAGAGGGTGGAGGCCCCATCACTGGACCCATTCAAGGTCAGGCTGGCTGAGGTTCTGGGCAACCTGGACTGGGGAGCGCTGGCACTGCTTGATGCCGGGGTGTTGGACCAGGTGACCTTTGGAGGTCCCTTACAACCCCGTGATTCTATAATACTCTGAGTCATAGAATCATTAGGGATTGGAAGGGGCTTGAGCACAGCCAGGACCAAAAAAAAGCCTTTCAAAACAGAGATGAATGGGCTTGGAGTGACACAAGGAACCTCCTTTAAGCCTTGAGCCCTCCAAGCAGTTTCACCCAAGCTTTGGGATGAGGACAGCAGTGGGGCCACCGCGAGGGCGTACCCCAAAGATCACCAGGTCTTTTTGCTCCAAGGTGGATCCCAAACGTAGAAGCGAGGTTGAGCTTCAAAATTGCCTCGTGGGGGAGGTCAGGCCGTTCTTGGAAGCAGATTGGCAGACCTGATCTCCCTGGGGGCACCTTCTTGGTAAATCATTAGCAAAAACTAATTAGCAGTCAGCAGAATTATATTGCATAGGAATATGGCCCTATAATTTCAACACAATAGGAGGCCCAAGTTTATTGTATGAGAGTCGCATTGTGTAGGTCTGTGGGAGATTTATTATTAATGAGAAACCATGAAAATAATTGCAGACATTAGAGGAGTCATCCAGAAAAGAAAACCCATCGTTTGCTAAGTGCTAGAAAATTTTATGAGGTGCTTCACATCCCTACAGCTGCCTGCAGAACGGTATAAAAGGAGGAGCATCTCAGGAGTCTCCAAACATCGTCTCCTGACCCACCTGTCTTTGTGCTCTAGGTGAGTTTGCTTTAAGCAAATGATTTCCCCTCTGTTCTGTCTCTGTAGTTGTAGTTTAAGATGAGATCTCTCTCCTGCATCTGTCTTTTGTGATCTTAGTAATAAGACTTTGGACTGAATTTGTCGTCTCTACGTGCTTACAAGTCCTGTAGAGCTGGAGCTTAGGGTTCAGCTGTGGGCTTGGGACAGTTGGGTTAATGGTTGGACTTGGTGATCTTAAAGGTCTTTTCCAACCGCAATAATTCTGTGATTCTATGGTGCTGGGCTCTTCTCACAGGTCATTAGTGACAGAAGCAGAGGGAAGGGCTTCCAGCTCCAACAGGGGAGGTTTAGACCAGACATCAGGAAGAGTGGTCAAGCACTGGAATGGGCTGCCCAGGGTGGGGGTTGTGTCCCTGTCCCTGGATGAGTTGAAAAGTCGCTTAGATGTGGTGTTGAGGGATCTGCTTTAGGGGTGACCTTGTAGAGTGGGGTTGATGGTTGGACTCGGTGATCCCCAAGGGTCTTTTCCAACCTCAATGAATCTGTGATTACCAGTCAGTCCTTCAATATCCCTAAGGAAACTGTTTTATCCCTCAGCAGGCCTGGGAGTGACATCGTGAGTCCTGATTCCATCAGAAGGCTGGTTTAGGGGTGACATTGTAGAGTAGGGTTGATGGTTGGACTGGATGATCCCAGTGGTCTTTTCCAACCTGAATGATTCTCTGACACTATGTGATCTTACTTTTGATAGAAGACTCGGCGCAGTAACTAGAGGGCAGTGGGAACAATCAATTTTACATTTAGACAGGCAATTTTAAGAGTGACTTTAGTTTTTTCTGATGACTTTCCAAACTTGAGGTGTAAATTTAAAGAGAAACCATACTGGATAAACAAAGGGATCCTTCACAAGAGCAAGAAGGGAGGATGAAAAGGGCCTGAGGGAGGAATAGGAAGCATGGACAAGGAAGCATGGCAGTGTTCAAGACCAGGTTGGGTGGGGCTCTGGGCAACCTGATCTAGTGAGAGATACCACTGCCCATGACAGGGGGGTTGGAACTAGAAGATCTCTAAGGTCCCTTCCAGTCTAAGATGTTTTGTGATTCTCTGAGAAGGATCTAATGTGGATCTAATCTGATCTGAACTTGTGCTCCGGGATCCTGACTGGGATGGTTTCCTGACCACTCTTTGTCTTTCCCAGCTCCACCTCAAACCCTGACAACAATGTCCAACAGGATCAGCTCCCGGTGCTTGCCTGCCTGTGAGGCGACATGCCCACAGCCTTACATCTGCAGCACCAGCCTTGAGCCCTGTGTGACCACATGTGGGGATTCCAGAGCCGTGGTGTACGGCCCACCAGTCCTGCTGACCTTCCCGGGACCGATTCTCAGAAGCTGTCCCCAGGAAAGCTTTGTGGGATCATCATTGCCCGAGACCTATAGTGCTTTGCCCTCGTATAGATCTGGGAGCAACTCTGTGATGGGAAGTTCCTATGGTTCTGGGGGTACTTCAGGGATAGGAGGCTCAATATCTTCTGGCAGTGTGTCAGGGATGGGGGGTTCCTATGGATCTGGGGGATTGTATGGATATGGGGGCAACTATGGATCTGGGGGGTCCTATGGTTCTGGAGGCTCCTCGGGTCTTGGTGGCTGTTACAGGAGAAGATCCTACAGCAGCATCTGCAGCTCCCGTCCTGGAAACTGTGGCTCGTACTAAGGCGGCCCAAACGCCCGAAGGACCCGCGAAGGCTTAGGAGATGAAAACACAAGATCCAGGTCCACAGCCGGGGTTGGCTTTCAGAGATGGCGAACACCCATTGCATCAACGGGACCCACCCCTGCTCAGTACCTCTGGAAACTGAGCCCACACCTCTCTCTTGCTTTTTTGTCTGCTGTTCACGGCTTCTGTCAACCAACCAGCATCACCAGACCCCTAGTTCCATTGTGCTGATGTACAAGTCGAAGGGCCTGACACAGATGAACCTGTGACAGGAAAAGAACCGTTGGAAATTGGACTCTTTGCAGGCAGTGAATGCTGTGCCCTTCCCTGAAGTTGAGGAAGTGTCTGTTTTGTGTGTTGTGCCACCCCATTCTGCAGTGTACCCTGTCTCCCCTTGGTATTAAAACCCTCCTGCATCATCAAGTGTTGTTCACCTTTCCTTTCTCTGACAGACTCTCTCAGTCCTGTCCCAATATTGTGTCCAGCTCTGGGCCACTCAGTTCCAGGAGGACACAGAGCTGCTGGAGAGAGCCCAGTGCAGAGCCACAGGGGTGATGGAGGGAGGGGAGCATCTCCCTGCTGAGGAGAGGCTAAGGGAGCTGGGGCTCTTGAGGCTAGAGAAGAGGAGACTAAGGGGTGACACCATGAATGTTGATCAGTATGGAAAAGTGGGTGTCAGGAGCGTGTCAGGAGGATGGAGCCAGGCTCTGCTCAGGGGCACCCAGTGACAGGACAAGGGGCAGTGGGTGTTAGCTGGAACAGAGGAGATTCCTCATCAATCTGAGACAGACCTTGTTCCCAGTGAGGGTGGCAGAGCCCTGGCAGGGGCTGCCCAGGGGGGTTGTGGAGTCTCCTTCTCTGGAGATGTTTAAAACCTGCCCGGACTGTTCTTGTGCAACTGGATCTAGGGGATCCTGCTGTGTCAGGGGGATTGGGCTGGATGATCTCTCAAGGTCCCTTCCAATCCCTAATGACTGGATCTAGGGGATCCTGCTGTGTCGGGGGATTGGGCTGGATGATCTCTTGAGGTCCCTTCCAATCCCTACTGTTCTCTGATTCTATGACTCCGTTGGCTCCTTGGGCTTCTTAGAGCTTGTTGCAGAGCTCATGAGTGACAATGATGTGTCTATTGTAATGAGATGGTAACTGCTGAAGCAATAAGTCTGCTGTGAAAAGGATGGCTGAATGCACCACTCAACATTTCAGCACACACATCAGTGTGGCATCTCCGCTCTTTATGGCGCAGAGGTTTCTGAAGCTGACTGCTTGGTGCTGGGGGATGGATGGGGAGCGGACAGAAGCACCTGCCACAGAGGAACCAGTGCAGAGGCTGCATGTCATGTAAAACGAGGGGTGACTTTGGAAATGCCACATGTACAAGACCTTTTCAGGAGAGGTCAGGCTGCTCAGTGTTATCTCTGCCCAGCCAATGGGGAAGAGCATGGGAACAAGGCGTGAGTGTAAGGGATGAGACACAGTCACATAACCACTAGGGATTGGAAGGGACATCGGAAGATCATCTAGTCCAGTCCCCCTGGCACAGCAGGACCACCCAGACCAAGTGCAGAAATGTCCTCCTTCATGGCAGAATGTCTCACAACCAAAGAGGTTGGCTGGTGAGAAGGTGGAATAAGAAAACGTGAGGCGAACTCAGAGATGCAGCAGAGCTTTAATGAGAGGGGAGGGCAGGGTACATTCGGTGAAGAGAGTCACCAGAGCACAGAGGTCGATGCCCTGGGCTGTGGGAAGTGATGCAGCTCCACACGCGCCAGCACAGTTGGTTGCTCGGACATCACCACGTTGCAGCTTCTCCCACCAGGTCGGCACAGCCCAGGGCTGCTGCAGCAGGAGGTGCTGAGACTTCAGAAGAAACCGGAGCCACAGCTTCCTCCACCAAACCTCCTGTAACCACTGCTGCCCCCACCAAAGGACCGGCCTCCTCCAAAGGAGCCTCCACCACACGAGTTGCTTCCCCCAAAGGAGCCTCCACCCAAAGAGCTGCCTCCTCCATACGAGCCCCCAAAGCCCCCACCGTAGGAACCAGAGCCAAAGGATCTCCTGCCTCCTCCGTAGGAGCTCCCAAATCTGCCTCCTCCATAGGAACCTCCAGAGCCAAATGAGCTGCCCCCACCGTAGGAGCCCCCCATTCCTAGGGAACTGCTGCCACCTCCGTAGGAGCCCCCTGCTCCAAAGCTGCTGCCCCCACCATAGGAGCCACCCATCCCCAGGGAACCGCTGCCACCTCCGTAGGAGCCCCCGGAACCAAACGAGCCCCCTGACTCAATAGAGCCCATTCCCCCTGAAAACCCCCCAATGGGTGTGGGGGCCGTGGTGCCCACGATGCTCTCCTGAGGGCACGAGCTGAGGATGGGACCAGGGAAGGTGATGACCACGGGTGGAGGGTAGACCACAGCACGGGAGTCCCCGCAGGAGGTGACGCAGGGCTGGCTCCAGGCATCTGCGTACGGCTGTGGGCAGGAGACGTCGCAGGGTGGGGAGCATCCGCTGCTCATGAGCGCTCCTGAAGACATCTGTAGTGATGCAGAGATATCTGTAGTGGGACAGAAATAGTCTTTGATGATCATTGAAAACAAGGGAAAAAAGGGTGTTTAGAAAGATTCAGGTTTATCTGTCAAGTGTTTCACAGAATCACAGAACATTGGGGATTGGAAGGGACCTCAAAAGGTCATCCAGTCCAATCCCCCTGCCACTGCAGGATCTCCTAGATGCCCTTTGCACAGGAACGTGGCCAGGTGGGTTCCAAAATTCTCCAGAGAAGGAGGCTCCATATGACCCTCCTTGGGCAGCCCCTGCCAGGGCTCTGGCAACCTCACTGGGAAGAGGGTCCTTCTCACATTGATGTGGAACTTCTTCTGTTTCAGCTCACACCTGCTGCCCCTGGTCCTGTCACTGGGTGTCGTGGAGCAGAGCCTGGCTCCGTCCTCCTCACACCCACCCTTCACATACTGATCAACATCCATGGGGTCACCCCTCAGACTCCCTTCTTTCCAAGCTCCAGAGCCCCAGCTCCCTCAGCCTCTCCTCAGCAGGGAGATACTCCCCTCCCTCCATCACCCCTGTGCCTCTGCACTGGACCCTCTCCAGCAGCTCTGTGTCTTTCTGGAACTGAAGGTCCCAGCACTGGACACAAGATTCCAGATGTGGTCTGGAACACACATGCATTGGCACTTCACAAAGTGCTTTCTGCTGCTCTAGAAATACTGGGAGTGATGGAGAGCAAAGCTGCTCATCTTCTACAGATCATCTTTCGTGGTCCCTTCCAACCCCTAATGTTCTGTGACTCTGTGATTCTAGGTTTTGTTGGTTTACAGCACTAAATCCTTGGGGTAACTGACTGACCTGAGGTGATCAAAGCACCCTTTGAAGAATATCCAGTCTATCATAGAATCATTAGGGAGTGGAAGGGACCTCGAAAGATCATCCAGTCCCATCCCCCTGCCACAGCAGGATCACCTAGACCAAGTCACACAGGAACACATCCAGGTGGGCCTTGAACATCTCCAGTGAAGGAGACTCCACAACCACCCTGGGCAGCCCATTCCAGTGCTCTGGCACCCTCACTGGGAGGAAGGTCCTTCTCAGGTTGATGTGGAACCTCCTAAGTTCCAGCTTGCACCCACTTCCCCTTGTCCTATCACCAGATGACACTGATCACCAAAAGTGTCTACAAAGACACAGAGTTAACCGACTGGGAAAGCTCCTGAGCTGCAGAAAGCGGGCGGCACCGCTTAGCGTCGCCCCTTCTGCAGAAGGCTGGGTCCTCATCTGAGCATCGATAACATTTTCCCCCTGGTTCTTACAGAGAATGAAGGAGAATCCACTCACCAGGCCCGGAGAAGCGCAGAGGAGGAGCTGTCGTCGGTGCCACCGAAGCTTTCGGGGTGCCCTTATATACCCGTTCGGACCACCAGTGGGCTGGGAGCTTTGTGCAAGAGCTTCCTACGCGTTGCCAAACCGTGTTTTGCTGCCGGGATTGTTTCGCTAATTGTCCTAATTGTTCTCTCAAGCGCTGAGGTCCCGACTTTGTTGGCAGCCCAACGTCACGCCGCAAGCGCTGTCGCGCGTCTTCACCCGCTGCCCGGCCCCGATAAAGGCACCAGAGCTGCACCTGGAGCGGGTGCGGATGCACGTGGGGGTTGTGCTGAGCTGGTGTGGGGTTTTCACACAACATTCTGCTTCTCTCCCACAAAGCCTGGGTTGCAAAACGTCGGGTGGTTCATAGAAGTTCTACCCACGTCAGCAGCGCTGGAACCTGGGGGTCAGCAGCGATGCCCAAACGTCTTCATGTAAATTGGGATTTCTCAACCCAACTGCAGGAACCCGGGAAGATCCTTATTGGCTGAGGAGTTAACAAAGAACTGCTGACTGGCAAAGCTGTCAAATCAAGGGCTGCCCACTGATGCCTGACGGGACTCGTTTGCTTTCTGATGCAAGATGTTAACCTCACAGGCTCCCTGCGTTTTTAGCGAGGCTTGAGAGCGCCAGAAATGTGGTGACACGAACGACACAGACGTTAGCCATCGACACTACAACGATATAAACTTGAACTATAGAGAGCTCAGCGGAACTGCTGAAAGCCCAAGCATCTGGACTCAGGTGCTGCAGTTGCTTTCCTCCCCCAGCTACGGAATCCAAAATCTAGAACCACTTTGATTTGATTTAGGAACAAAACGTTGGGTGTTCGACAGCGCTGGTGCGACTCCGCGTGATGTTTCTTTGCCACAACCACACTGACGTGTCCATCGTGTCTGTTCTCTCTTTCTGGTTACTGGAGAAGGAAATTTTGGTTACAGGCATCTCTTCCTCTTGATGTAGTGGTGTCTCCATCTGGCTTTTAACTACTAGTCCAGGGCTTNCCCGAGCAGAGCCTGGCTCCATCCTCCTGACACCCACCCCTCACATATTTCTAGGTATTAATGAGGTCACTCCTCAGTCTCCTCCAAGCTGAAGAGCCCCAGTTCCCTCAGCCTTTCCCCATGAGGGAGGTGCTCCACTACTCTCTTGAGAAAATAGTTCTTGTTATTCTTAAGATGCTTTTCACAGGATCACAGAACATTAATGATTGGAAGGGACCTTGGAAGATCATCCAGTCCAACCCCCCTGACACAGCAGGATCCCCTAGTTCCGGTCACACAAGATCACGTCCAGGTGGTTTTTAAACATCTCCAGAGAAGGAGACTCCACAACTCCCCTGGGCAGCCCCTTCCAGTGCTCTGTCCCCCTCACTGGGAAGAAGGTCCTTCTCACATTGATGTGGAACCTCCTCTGCTCCAGCTCACACCTATTGCTGCTTGTTTTTACTGAAATCATCTCTAGACATCTCTAACCCTAACCCTAACCCTCATGCACCTGCTCCATATCCAGCAAGTCTTCCTTTTTCCTCAAGCGATGCCTCCTGGCCACCAGCAGTGTCTTTTACTCTCCTGAAAGATGAAAATCAAGTAGATGGATGATGATAAAATTACTCCTTGATCCCACGTGGTGCTTTCTCGTGTTTAGAGGACAGTGGCCATTTGTTTGAGCCCTTCTCTAAGAAGCTGAGTGGACATTAAACAGGTGGGAAAAGAAGACCCCTCACGTCTGAGCAGATAGAAAAACCACATCTGCAGCTTTCCCCAAATCCCTGACATTTAAACTTTAAACGGAATCTTCTGCAGAGCAGAAAACTCCTCTCCAGTCAAAGACAAAGTGATGTTTAAGGGACAGACCGACGTCCTCACGTCCTTGACATGGAGCTGCCTTCACCACCACCGCAAGTCAAACGAGGTCCCAGGGACGGCCCCAGTCACAGGATGGATGTACAAACTACTCGAGGATTAAAGTGCGACGGAGGGTGTGTTGCAGCCCTGTGTGATGTGGAGCTGATTTACTAATCATTATCAGTTATCAAAACAATTATTACAATTAGGAGTAGCTGATGCAGCAAAATTTTGCTGGCTAACTCTCCAGCCCCGTGCACAAAAGTGTGTTCACATCCTGTGCCGGGCGCAAGGGCTGTATAAAAGCTCTGCGCTTCCTCCAGGTTTGCCGTCGACTCCTCTGCAGTCCGGAGCTGTCCCTGAGCCTGGTGAGTTCTGCTGCTTTAAGCTCCTTTGTGTTAACCAGGATGTTGGGTAGTCCTGCTCCAGCGGGGGGGTTGGACTGGACGACCTCTTTGGGTCCCTTCCAACCCCTAACATCCTATGATCCTATGTTGCTGCCGGGGTGTAACTGGGGAATTAATTCTAGGCCAGTTCTCTGCATCGTCAGTTGTGTTTTATTTCTTAGGCAGGTGGGCATTTCGTAGCCCTCCAGCTGGATCTGTTGGTAGGTGAAGGCTGTAGAATGTGGAGCTGTGCTCTTCCAAACCACAAAGGCAACGTGGCAATTAAGTTCTGCTTGTTTGATGAAGCTGCTTAGAGCTTAATCATAGAGTCATAGAAAGGTCTGAGTTGGAAGGGACCTTAAAGATCACCCAGTGCCAAACCCCAGTCATGGGCAGTGACATCTCTCCCCACACCAGGTTGCCCCCAGACTCTTCCAACCTGGTCTTGAATACTGCCAGGGTTGAGGGAGCAGCCACAACCTACCTGGGCCAGGGCTTCATCCCTCCTCGGATCTGATCTCAGTCTGCCCTCTTCCAGCTCCAAGCCATGCCCTCTCCTCCCATCCCTACAAACTCCTCTGAAGAGCCCTTCCCCAGGGTTCTTAGAGCCCCCTGCACCGACTGGGAGCTGCTGTAAGTTCTCTCTAGAGCATCCTCCTCTCCAGGCTGAACAGCCCCAACTCTTCCCAGAGCAGAGGGGCTCCATCACTCTGATCATCCTCCTGCACTTCTCTGGACCAGTTCCAACAGCTTCAGGTCCTTGTGCTGGGGCCGCCAGGTCTTCCTCGTGGGGGAAGCTGTCCACAGGACTCCAGGTGGGATCTTACAAGAGCAGAGTAGAGGGAGAGGATGACCTCCCTCGAGCTGGTGCCACCCTTCTATCGACGCAGCCCAGGACATAACTTTCACAGCTTACATCTTGGCATTTATCAAGATCCCTGTCTATACGAACCTATTGACCAACAGATGAGTGATTTATCCCCAACAGAACTAGGAAGTTTGAGTTACACCACAAGGGCAGTCCTCACAGTTATAGGAAAGTAATTCCTTCTGCCTTGTACCCTCAGGAGCACTGTGCAAAGGCACAGAGCTGAACAGGAGAATGATTTTACTCCTTAACCTTCACAGCAGGTTTATCTCCACCACTAAAGATGTCTTCAGGAGCGCTCATGAGCAGCGGATGCTCCCCACCCTGCGACGTCTCCTGCCCACAGCCGTACGCAGATGCCTGGAGCCAGCCCTGCGTCACCTCCTGCGGGGACTCCCGTGCTGTGGTCTACCCTCCACCCGTGGTCATCACCTTCCCTGGTCCCATCCTCAGCTCGTGCCCTCAGGAGAGCATCGTGGGCACCACGGCCCCCACACCCATTGGGGGGTTTTCAGGGGGAATGGGCTCTATTGAGTCAGGGGGCTCGTTTGGTTCCGGGGGCTCCTACGGAGGTGGCAGCGGTTCCCTGGGGATGGGTGGCTCCTATGGTGGGGGCAGCAGCTTTGGAGCAGGGGGCTCCTACGGAGGTGGCAGCAGTTCCCTAGGAATGGGGGGCTCCTACGGTGGGGGCAGCTCATTTGGCTCTGGAGGTTCCTATGGAGGAGGCAGATTTGGGAGCTCCTACGGAGGAGGCAGGAGATCCTTTGGCTCTGGTTCCTACGGTGGGGGCTTTGGGGGCTCGTATGGAGGAGGCAGCTCTTTGGGTGGAGGCTCCTTTGGGGGAGGCAACTCGTGTGGTGGAGGCTCCTTTGGAGGAGGCCGGTCCTTTGGTGGGGGCAGCAGTGGTTACAGGAGGTTTGGTGGAGGAAGCTGTGGCTCCGGTTTCTTCTGAAGTCTCAGCACCTCCTGCTGCAGCAGCCCTGGGCTGTGCCGACCTGGTGGGAGAAGCTGCAACGTGGTGATGTCCGAGCAACCAACTGTGCTGGCGCGTGTGGAGCTGCATCACTTCCCACAGCCCAGGGCATCGACCTCTGTGCTCTGGTGACTCTCTTCACCGAATGTACCCTGCCCTCCCCTCTCATTAAAGCTCTGCTGCATCTCTGAGTTCGCCTCACGTTTTCTTATTCCACCTTCTCACCAGCCAACCTCTTTGGTTGCCCTCCCCTCTCATTAAATTCATCTTGTGTTCAAACTCAATCCATTTTTCATGCAACTCATATTTTCAGGTAACCTTTTGGGGTAGTTCAGCAACAGCCTTGACAGATCTGGGACCCTGGAGGTGTTGAAGGGCAGACTGGCTGTGGCCCTGAGTGCCCTAGTCTGGCTGATGGCGTGACGTTAGAACCTGGGATGGGCTGGACGAGCTCAGAAAGCTTCTCCAGCCTCAATCAGCCTGGGCTTCTGAGCAAATCAGGCCCCTTCACTGCATTGTATCATCATGGGTTTGATGGGGTAGGAACAGAACCTTTGTGCACCGTTCTGAATTACTTGCTGGTCGTTACTCCTGTCATGGAATCAAATGGGCAAAACATAGAATCAAAGAATCATTCAGGTTGGAAAAGGCCCTTGACATCACCAAGTCCAAACATTAACTCCAATCCATCAAGTTCACCACTAAAACACACCGCTGAGCACCACTTCCTTTGTGAAAACGCAGCCTAGTGGCAGGTATTTCCCCCTTAAAACATAAAATATGTTGTGTAGCATTTAATTAATGCAATTTTCACAGAATCACAGAATGTTAGGGACTGGAAGGGACCTTGAAAGATCATCCAGTCCAATCCCCTGCCACAGCAGGATCCCCTAGACCCAGTCCCACAGGAGGGTTTCAAATATCTCCAGAGAAGGAGACTCCACAACCCCTGGGCAGCCCCTGCCAGGGCTTTGGCACCCACACTGGGAACAAGGTCCTTCTCACACTGATGTGGAAACTCCTCTGCTCCAGCTCACACCCGCTGCCCCTTGTCCCGTCACTGGGTGCCCCCGAGCAGAGCCTGGCTCCATCCTCCTCACACCCACCCTTCACACACTGACCAACATCCATGGGGTCACCCCTCAGGCTCCTCTTTCCCAGCTCCAGAGCCCCAGCTCCCTCAGCCTTTCCTCAGCAGGGAGATGCTCCCCTCCCTCCATCACCCCTGTGGCTCTGCGCTGGACCTTCTCCAGCATCTCTGTGTCCTTCCTGATTTTCACACTTCTTTCCCTTGAAGAACTCTGGATTTTAGAGCTTTCTTCAAAAACTCCTTCCAGACGTTCATGTTGCTGTAGACATAACTGTCCACTGTATTGCCCACTTGTACAGCCCTCAATTGTTTTTATTTGATGTAATGAGGAGTCTTTCCTCCCGGCGTGTGTGCACGCGGCTCTTCTCTCTCCACTATTTTTGTTGTTCTATCCATTGGAAAGGGACAGGGAAGTGACCCAGTACTTTCTCCCTGTTGTGTAATTCCTCTTTAAACTGTCACATATCTATTGGCTGAACACCCACTTTGGGCTCGAACTCAGTGGAGCATCACTCATCGCAGCCAAATGATTCCAACGGTTATAATTAAGTGCTTGCACGTTCTTCCTTCGGTAATTGCAGGGTTTCCTAATTAGGGAAATCTCCTCCCCTCCGCACACTTCCTTGCACTGGAGTTTCCTCTTGGTCTTTGTTTCACAGGAGCTATCCAGCACTTTTGATTTGTTTGGTTCAGAGGGGCTCATAGGAAAGACTGTGAAACGGGAAGAGCCCTCCAAGCTCATTCAGTCCAAACATCACCCCAACCTCAGCGCGGCCACTGAACCATGTACCCCAGGGCCACACTGACTTGGTGTTTGAACCCCTCCAGGGATGGCAGCTCCTCACCTCCGTGGGCAGCCTGTTCCAACCCCTGAGCTCTCTGTCAGGGAGAGATTTCTCCTGAAGGCCAACCTAATCCTCCCCTAGGGCAGCTTAGGGCTGTTTCCTCTTGTCCTAAATTCAGAGGGGAATCTGGGAGACAAAATGCTCACCTCACATTGCAACAGCGAAGACGGAGACTCGTTTGAAGGGAAGGAGTCACTTTCCAATTGCAGGAGCAGCAAAGTGCTGACAGGTTTGCAAAGTGGGACGATGGAAACCCAACAGTGGGAATCTTTTAGGACCGCTTTTCTTTGTTAAGACATTAGCAGAACCACAGGACACTAGGGATTGGAAGGGACCTTGAAAGATCTTCCAGTCCAATCCCCCTGACACAGCAGGATCCCCTAGATCCAGTCTCACAAGAGCATGTCCAGGTGGGTTTTAAACCTCTCCAGAGAAGGAGACTCCACAACCCCCATGGGCAGCCCCTTTCAGGGCGCTGGCACCCTCCCTGGGAACAAGGTCCTTTTCACACTGATGTGGAACCTCCTCTGCTCCAGCTCACACCTGCTGCCCCTTGTTCTATCACTGGGAGCCGCTGAGCAGCGTCCAGCTCCATCCTCCTGATACAAACCCTTCACATCTTGATCAACACCCATGGGGTCACCCCTCAGTCTTCATTTCTCCAAGCTAAGGAGACGCAGGTCCCTCAGCCTGTCCCGGTTGACACTGCTCAACACCATTGTTGATGGTGGGGGACGTTCACCTTATCAAGCAATTCGTATTCATTTGATTTACCTCTTCACATCAGTTCTTCAACAGCTGAAGGCTGAAATGTCAAACCAAAGAGGAATTATTGAACAATTATTTCCTTGTTGATGATTTTACAGGTGTAAATAAATAAGTGCACAGAAGAAAAAGTGCACGTGTGTGCCTGAAGACAGGGCTCAGTCAAAAGCTCCCTCTGAAGCTGGTCTGAATGCTCGACCTCACGCCAGAAGGCTGAGAGCAGCTCTTCCTGCAGCTCTTGCTCCTGCCACGGGGCTTCGTGGGAACTGTCTCTGAGTCAGAAACCAAAGGATGACCATCCGAAGCTGGAAATGCTGCTGAGACAGAAGTGCAGAACAAGAGCGACGGGAGGCTGCCGCCGCGTGAGCTCAGTGTCAGCAAGCGTTGTGGCACAAGCTGCCTGGCAAGGTTGGTGCTGCCGAAAGGGGCTGGAGGCTTCTCCAAAGCTGCCAGAGGCTGGTGTCTCAGGCTGTAAGAGCCACACGTGGTGGACACTACTCAAGTCCTCTCGCAGTGGAAGTCTCGTCTTCCTGCGTAGCTCCGGAACAGCGCTTCAAGGTGAGATGTGCTGCTCTGGTTGGGCAGCAATCCTCATTGCCACCATGGTTTTGGGACCTGCCAGCCCAAATAAGGGCATGGGGAGCAGCAATGGGAGGGCTCGCTACCCCTCCCTCATTTTTGTCCTTATACAGCAGATTTTTGCTTCTCATTATTGTGACTTCAGTGCTATCAATTACCATTTGGAAACGGAGTGACCGTGGAGCATCCTCTAGGCAAGAGCACTTATTGCAAATGTTCTGAGGAAACGCTCTCAGCTGGTTTTGCAAACAGCCCCTAATGTTTTATACATGCAAAGTGCTCTGGTGCTGTGATCTTAATAACAGGCTGCCAGCACCGAACTCCACACTACTGAATCATAGCGTCGCTCGAGAAGAAATATGCCAGGGCCACCCACGTGATTCTCTGAATCAGGCAGTGATCAACACCTCGGGAACTTGGATCTCTTTGGGTTGTTTTCTTTTGATTAAAAGCCATCCCCACATTTGTCACCCTAATCATACTATTTAAAGCAAGTTGGCCAAATATTCACCTTTCCAAACCAGGACAGATTTGCTGATTTAAATAGTGTTGTCCTTGTATCATCCGGGGAGGTTGGGTCAGCACTTCCATTGTGGCCTGAGCTGCTGCTCTGTCATGGAAGGTCAAGTCAGGCAGAAGTCGGTGCTTAGTCCCCTGTATCACCAAATCCCCCCTGAGCAATCAGAAGTACGTTGGCTGCTCCTCTTTTCCCAGGTCTGCCAGTTCCTTGAATTGTGAATCACAGAGTCACAGAGCATTAGGGACTGGAAGGGACGTTGAGGGATCACCCAGTCCAATCCCCCTGCCGCAGCAGGATGCCCTAGGTCCAGCCGCACAGGAACATGGCCAGGTAGGTTTGAAACGTCTCCAGAGAAGGAGACTCCACTACCCAAATGACCAGCTTTGCCACAGCATCGCTCACTAACCTTGAGTTTTCCTCTCCTCCACACTCAGGAGCATTTTTCTGGTGCAGCCGTGACCATAACCACCGCAAAAGGGACTGGGGATAGTGATTTATTCTAAACCAGCCTGAGCAATTCCCGGAGCCCCACCACCACCTTGCTTTAACCAAAATGGACTTTCTCCACCTGACGCTTCTCCCTGGGCTTGACTAGGAATTGCACTGCAGCAGAGACAGCTCTCATGCAAAACTGGGGCTGCACATGGCCATATTGTCCCCTGCAGAGTTTTATATCCTTCCCTTGGAAGAGACTTGGGCATGATCCGGGCCAGCACAAGCAATGCTGTGCTCTGCTAGGAGTGTCTCTCCAAGGCAATCCTGACACTACAGTCATGCAGTGACTACAGTTTCTGTAAACACGTCCTAACAAGCTTTAAACCAGCGAGAACACTTACTGCTAATTCTAGGTTAGGCTCTTATGCATTCTTGGAGGTCATGATGTTCTACAAGGAAAACAAACTCCTGGTCTCAGGACCTGCAAGGATGAGTCCTGCAGAGCCTGCCACCAGCTGCAGCACCTACAGAGCTCCTGCACAGTCCTGAGCTCGGTCCCAGCAGGCTGCTCCTGCACCGCCAGGGCTACAGGAAGGGGGCTGATGTTTAAAAACCACGAAACGAAAGGAATCTGGGGAAGGGACTGTGCCAGTCACGTGTTGGCAAGAATAGGGTAATGAACACAAACATCAAGCAAAACAATTACTGTAATTAGACGTCAAATTTTGTTTGGGGAGTAATGGAACCTAATGCACAAACGTGACGTTCCTTTCTTGCATCAGCCGCGGTGGTCCAGGCAGGTATATAAAACCATTCATGATTCAGAACCATTCCAGCAGGTTCTCTCCGCTTCTCCTCGCTGAACTGAGTAAGTTGGCTTCCGATCTAATTTCTTCTTCCTAAAAAAGAATAAAGAGAAAAACTAAAAAAAGAAGAAAAAGCATAGTTTTGACAATATTTGCATTTGCTTTGGGGGTGAATTTTGGATTCGTTTGCTGCTGTTTCTGTTCAACACTCAGGACTTCATTCAGCGGCACCGATGGGTTGAGGTTCACGACTACGTTTGATGTCTAGTTAATGTTAAAGGCAGCTGCATCCATTGTTTTACGGATATTTAGTGCCTGTGGCTTTTATTTGGCCTGGAAATACCTTAGACAGAAGTGTTGATCTGGCTGTTCTGGCCTCGTGGCTTCTGATTTTTATCTGATTTTGGACAGAGGAGTCGTGTCTGAGTGTTGGGGTATAAATACTGAGATGGTGAGGTACCTGCAGTCACCTTTCGTGCTGGAGCTGGCTATAAGGGCACAGTGTCTCTGCGGATGTGGCTCTACAGGGCTCCTGATCTGACTTTGGAGATGCCCCTTTGGGACCCTCTCGGGCACTCGGCGTCATCTGTCAGTAGAGCTATGGAGAAGAAATGGGGACAGAGAAAAAAACATCCCACTTAAGATGCTTTATTCCTTGAGAAGTTGCTCTAGGGGCTTTTGTTCCCTTCATGCAAAGCAGTGGTCTTAGCAAACATCCAGCAGGCTGCGTGGGAACGCGCTGTCTCCTGGAAAGGTTTCGTACCTACGTGTTCGGGTCGGTTCTGAGCTTGTTTTCTGGTGAGGGATTTGCAAGTCGAGAATTAATAGATGTAGGAGAGTGAGAAACAGTGGGAGCCTGGAGACTGTTGGGTCGTGGGCTGGACGGGATGATCTCAGAGGTCTTCTCCAGACTAAGTAATTCTGTGATTGCGCCTGGATTAGGTTTGAAGGTCAGGAGAAGTTTACTTGGTCTAGGTGATCCTGCTGTGGCGGGGGGATTGGTCTAGGTGACCTTTTGATCCAACCCCTAACGCTCTGTGATTCTCTGAAGTTTAGGTGAATGATGCGTGTTTTGCTGTTGTGTCTACAAGAACAAAAGAGGGGGGAAAAGAGTCAAGCTGAGACTCACCCAGGCTCGGTTCAACCAAAAATAAGTCATTGCTGAAACCAAAATGTTCCATTTCATCTGAAAGAAGAGATTAACCATTTCACGCTCTGCTTTGGGATTAGGATGAGTTTGAAACGATGTCTTGAAAGGTGGTCTTATGGCATTTCCCAAATCACTACCGTCTACCTCAACATGTGGGCCAAGTGACCTTTCGAGATGCCTTCCAACTCCTAATGTCCTGTGGTTCCATAAGTCAGAGAGAGGGTGTAGAATTCAGCCCAGGTTCGTTTTACTCCCTCTGAAATTCAAATTCAGGTGGCCTGCTTTCATCTTTTTTTGTGGTGCTTCAGCTCCTTCCTTTGTGATCTTCCAAAAGGCTCTTAGTTGTTTAATTCTCCCTGTGAGCTTTGTGCTGAATAATCTGTATGAAGTCCACCTGTTAGGAAATAACTGCACTAAACCCTCAGGACTTGGTGTCCTCGTGGGATCGACTCCTTCATGTGGAACACACGGATCACATACCCCTTTCTGCCTTTTTCCTGCTTAGCTCTGGGACGACGCAGATTTGGTGCCAACAAAACTCCCCTGTGTTTTCCATTTGCACAATGTTGTGTTGTGTTGCCCTAATTTTACTAAACTCCACCTCTGGAGTCCAGATTACATAGAAGAAAGCAGCTGTTATCTCAGCAGCAGCTCCAAAGAGGTTGTTTGGTGTCTGTAAGGCCACCGAGGAAAAGAGCAAAGTGAAGTGGAACAGGATGTGCATCAACCTTGTGTCTCCTCAGGGCTCACCTTAGCTTAGCTCAAGGGTTGATCCTGCTCTACTGGCTCCTTTGGTTTTACATTTGCTCCTTCCTGTTCCTTGCAGGTCTACAGCAGAACTGAAAGATGTCCTGCGAGAAAACCATATGTGCTCAACCATGCTCCATCCCATGCGAGGCCAAATGCCCCGAGCCCGTTGCCACCGCCTGCAATGAGCCCTGTGTCATTGCCTGCCCGGACTCCCGTGTGATTATATTCCCACCTCCAGTGGTTGTGACCATACCAGGACCCATCCTCACCACCTACCCGCAGGAGACTATTGTGGGCTCCACAGAGTCAGCCGAGCTGGCTGCCGCCCTTGAATCGGGGGTGCCAATTACTTCTGGGGGGAAGGGCATCGAGTGCTTGGAAGCCTGCTGCGCCCCGAAGTGCCTGACGAAGTGTGAGACCCAGTGTGTTGCTCAGTGTGCTCCACCGTGTCCTCCTCCATGTCCTCCACCATGTCCTCCTCCGTGTCCTCCACCATGTCCTCAACCATGTGCTCCGCCGTGTCCTCCACCATGTCCTCCACCGTGCGCTCCCCCGTGTCCTGCCCCGTGCGCTACCAAGTGCGCTACCAAGTGCGTGACCAAGTGCACTCCCCAGTGCGCTCCCCAGTGTGCTCCCCAGTGCACCTCCCAGTGCACTCCTCAGTGCACTGCCCCGTGCCCTGCCCCGTGCGTGCCGGAGCGCTCCTACACCTATTCCACCCGCTGGAAGCATCCTTGCCAGAGGGGCTTCTGCAAGAAGTAATCAACTTAAACCAGAGCGTGGTGATGGAAAAGAATCGAGCAAAGAAGTTAAAGGATATGGCGTGTGATTTACAGGCATGGCTACCGGAGAGGGAAGCACCCCTGAAAAACCAGGACCCTACATGGAGCCCCTAGATGATGCTTTAGCTTAGGTTACTGCTGTCTTGATTCTCGTGGCTTTGCACCTTGCGTCTGTGCTTTTAACTTCCTCTACCCAGTCTGACAGCGACCGCGCTTTGAAAACAAAGCGCTCGTAGGGATTCGGATGTGGGGCTCAGCGAGAGTGAGCGAACGGAATGCCTCCATGGGACGTGTCACGCTGGGTCGGGTTTTTGGTTTGGGCTTTTGGTTTGGGCTTTTCTTGACTCTAGAAATATGCTCTTTCTAGTCTGCATTATTCCTCCTGCAAATGTTTACTCCACTTTGCATTCACATTAAAATGCTGCTGCATCAACCCATTGGCCTTCTGAATCTCCTTTTTCCTCTGCCTCTTGTTTGCAATGCTCTCTTGGCGACGCTCAGCCTTGCTTAGAGGAACAGAAGAAGGCTTGAAGATTCTTCCTAGACCTCTCAAAGCTTGATGTTCAGGTAAAAATCAAGGATGTGGTTGTTCTCTGCAGGTTCCTGTGTGAAAATGGGAAGTCAGGTGGTTCTGCATTTTCTGTGCCTCTAGATATTTTGGATACATCTAGATATTTGGATATTTGGATATATAAAACAGATATTTTTAGAGTGTCTTGTTCTATCTCATATCAAAGGGTCCTGGTCTGAGGTCTTCTTGTCTATAAACAAGAAGAAGCGAGACAGATCCAAGATATTCTTCGTGTTTCTGCATCGAAACCTTTCCAGCCTGCTCTTGCAAAGAACCCTTCTTCACACGTAAGTGTTGACAGACACGAGTGGACCTGGAGGACCAGTTTCTCCTGGATGTCCCAGGTGGCTACGTCTGCCTGGCTGGTGCCAGTTGTGGATCCCTCCAGGCAGACGCCGTGTAGGACATCAGGCGTGTCCTGCTTACGCCAAGCAATTTCAGAATGCTGCTTTTGCACTAAAGATTATGGTCACTTCATTCTTCCATAATGGCCACGTGCCTGCGTTGGCTTAGTCAAGTCACGGCCTCTTTGGTGCCTGGGAAACACCGTGTCATTCTCGCAATTACACCCACCCCGAAACATCCCGAGACTTCCGCGGAGCAAAGGGAGCCCGGGCGCCTCACAAACACGCACCGGTGGATTACACACGTGAAGTGGCATGTTAACACAGTGTCAACAGTAAATGACTTGGGTTACGTTCACTCAAGACTCTGTAATAACTGGCTTGGAGGAAAAGGCCGTGACGTCACACACTTTTCTTAGGATCCTTTTATTTTCCCAGTAAACTGATGGTTTTCACTGTAAAGTTGCATTTCCATTGTTTTATGATGATACCTTTCAGAATCACAGAACATTAGGGGTTGGAAGGGACCTCGAAAGATCATCCAGTCCATCCCTCCTGCCAGATCAGCATCGTCTGGATCTCGTGTCAATGCTCAAGATATAGGGCTGTTTCCAATCAAGCCAAGTTTAAGGGATGGGTTCACAAAACACATTTGGATCCCTCAGCCCAGCAGCTCAAGAAAAGCAAATTCACTCTCCAGGTGACCACATTTTAAAACATTTTTAACATTAAAAAAAACCCCCAACTGTTTTTATCTCTCTGTTGGGTAGAGTTGGGTAGTTTAAACAGCTGAAAACCCCACTTGGCAACAGCCAGGACCTCCTCTTCCATGGCTGGGAAGGTCTGGTGGGGCAACTAATACATGTCTCCATCAGAGGATTTGGAGGTTCCTCTTAGTTCCCATTTCCTTTCCCAGCCTGGAGACTTGTCTCTGGGGCAGGATGAGAGGACAGGGGAGATTAGTGGGATGGGAACTAGATCCAGCTGGGATGCAGGTCTGGTCACCCAGCTCCATGCTGGGGCTGCTGCCCTCCTGTGGAATCAGCTTGAGCTGACTCAGACCCTGATGTAAAGTGAACTCAGCAAAGACCATAAACCCGACCTGCAAGTCTACCTGTGTGCTCCAGGCCAGTCTGGCTACACGCTCCGGGCCAGGGTCATCATGAACCAGCCAAGAAAGTGGCCTGGCTTGGTGTCCTGGTCCATTGCTGCCAACCACATGCCCAGGAGAGCTGCTCCTTTTGAGGGGTTCATCACAACCTCAGCAAAGTCTTCGTCAGCGCCTGTTCCTGAAGATGAGTCCAGGGATAAACCTGTGCCAGGCCCTCCCCTTGATGTCTTTTTCTGTTTGAGACAGCTCCAAGCCTGCTGCCTGTCACTTTCCCAGCTGATCAGCTTCTCATCACTTTTTGCTAGTCGCTCATATTTTATGTAAAGGAGATGGTGATTGTGTCACTTTGTAGAAAAGATAATTGCTGCCCTGGAGCTAAACGAGTCGCTTCCATGGAGGAGCCTGGATTAGACTCAGCCGGTGGTATCTCTTGAAAGATCTGACATGAATTACGGCAGTCCCTGAGCACTGCAGCCAACTTCTAATGTTTGGCTGGCCTGATAAAGATAAGGGTGAAGGTTGGACTTGATGATCTGATAGGTCTTTTCCAACGTAAATGTTTCTGCGATTCACAGAGTCACAGAGCATTAGGGGTTGGAAGGTGCCTCAAAAGATCATCCAGTCCAATCCTCCTGCCACAGCAGGATCACCTAGACCAAGTCACACAGGAACATGTCCAGGTGGGTTTTAAATATCTCCACAGGAGACTGCATGATGCCTCTGGGCAGCCCCTTTTAGGACTCTGGCACCCTCACTGGGAAGAAGGTCCTTCTCACATTGATGTGGAACCTCCTCTGTTCCAGCTCACACCTGATGTCCCCCTGTCTTGACACTCCATCCTCCTCACACCCACCCTTCACACATTGATCAACACCCATGGGGTCACCCCTCAGGCTCCTCTTTTCCCAGCTCCAGAGCCCCAGCTCCCTCAGCCTCTCCTCAGCAGGGAGCTGCTCGACTCTCTTTGTCATCTCTGTGGCTCTGCGCTGGGCTCTCTCCAGCAGCTCTGTGTCCCCCCGGAACTGAGGACCCCAGAACTGGCCATTGTGTGCAGTGGGTGAAACAGCAGATGGTTTTGGCTGGTAGCAAGATGAAAATTAGACGAGATCATTTTGGAGAAGAAATGACTCATATTTGCAGTTGAAGCCAGGACACTCTGTAAGTGACAAAACCCGCTTAGTAAATACGAAACCTTCGGAAAGTCTGGGCCCTGTGGGTCTGTGTGAGGTCCCACAAAAGTGCTTTGGGGTGAATGCAGAAGCCTTCCCCTTCCTGTGACTCCTCT
Organism: Rhinopomastus cyanomelas; assembly: GCA_013400115.1. Classification (NCBI taxonomy): domain Eukaryota; kingdom Metazoa; phylum Chordata; class Aves; order Bucerotiformes; family Rhinopomastidae; genus Rhinopomastus; species Rhinopomastus cyanomelas. The sequence goes on along the minus strand of VXBP01009888.1, from coordinate 72,122 downwards.
TCAAGGCTACCTGGCCCTGAGCAATGCACGCAGTTCGCTGTGCCGATGGTTGTGCGTTAGAGATCTTAAGACAGAACAGGATACAAGGGCCAGCACTGTGGATCCATTAAAGGGACTGACAGTTATCAACAATGACTCCATCCTGGGCAGGCAGAGTTTTCAAAGCAGTGAGGAATGTTTCACCACACTTTCAGGCAAGCGCTGGGCTCGCCATCCCTCGGCAAGATTTAATCTCAGCGTGTGAATCATCCCTGCAAATCTTCAAGGTAGCACCCTTCAGCTTCTAAAACTTGACTCAGTAGGATGTGCTAATCACAGAAGAATCCTGGTTGGAAAGGGCCTCCTAAGCCCCTCCACGCCTGTCACTACAGGAGGGCGTGAAGCACCGTGGCCACGCGTTTCTTAAACACCTCCAGGGACGGAGACTCGACCACCTGCCTGGGAAGGTCCTTCCAGTGCCCGACCACCCTTCTCTAAAGAGTTTCTTCCTAATGTCCAATGCAAACCTCTAGGATCCCCTAGATCCAGTCGCACAGGAACACGTCCAGGTGGGTTTTAACTGTCTCCAGAGAAGGAGACTCCACAACCCCCCTGGGCAGCCCCTTCCAGTGCTCTGTCATCCTCACTGTGAAGAAGGTCCTTCTGATATTTGTATGGAACCTCCTATGCTCCAGCTCACACCCATTGCCCCTTGTCCTATCACTAGATGCCATTGATAAGAGCCTGGCTCCGTCCTCATCTGCAGCTGAACACCATCCCAAATTGCATCTAACTACAGCACGTCCCATACACACAGATGGAAGACTATTTTGTGTAATTAACTAAAAGCTGTAATTAATTAATGTCTCCATCAGAGGATTTGGAGGCTCCTGTTTATCCCCATCTCCCTTCCCAGCCTGGGGATATGTGCTCTTGGGTGGGCTGAGAGGAGAAGGGGAAGTCAGTGGGGCTTTGGGACTCACAGTTAATGGCAAAGCCAGGATGGTGACCAAGTTCACGGTGTTGTTGGCTGCACTTGACTGGAGAAGGTCAGGACGTGCCCTGGCGTTGCTCATCACTCCTTGCCCTGGGAGGATAGTTGTGTTTCTGTCCTTAATTTGCTCGTGTTTTCCTCTTTGTTGACTAATTGCTGCCAATGTGTCAAAATAATCTCCAGGTTATGGTGAGTCACTGAGGAGATCCCTGGAGCAGCAGCCTGGGAAAGTCTGGGGCTTGCCCAGAGCAGTGATGGCTCTCTGGCTGCAGCGATGTGCGGGGCTACTACCGTCCTTGTAACTGCAGCAGTGAGACGCCCTGGCGTTGACTCATCAGTCCTTTCTAAAACACAACACTGGTGACGTTTCCCCGAGGAGGTCATGACTGAAGGCCTTAAAATGAAGGTCCTGCTGCTACCTGAACCCAAACCTTCAGACCTTGCTTTGGGGGCTTTTTTCTCAACTCCATGAAATCCTCACCCCAGCATCATCCGAGAGCGTGGCTGTGGCTGGGAACCAGCAAGTGCTGAAGAAGCTGCATTGCCTGGAGCTGCTGCTGGAGGATGCTCTGACATCTGCTTTGCTTCTGTCTAGCTCTTGTGGAAGGGTTGTGCCAAGGTGTTTTCAGCTCTGACACTCTGATGATGCTGATGCTGGGCTAGAAACCCCATTTTTTTTTCTGTGAGTGGGAAAGAGCTGTGAGATAGTCAGAGGCTGAAGACTCCCCGTAATGACAGCCTGGGATCTGTCGCAGTGGTGACTCTGGTCCTAACTGATGGGTGTCTGGGGGGACAAACACAATGTTGTTACCTAGTTGACCAGTTCTGGCTCTTAGGCTTTCTTTGGAAGCTTTAGATGTTGCTCATCGTGCTCTGATTAACTGTTAAATGCAACTTCCAGTCCTACAAACCTTTCTCCTGCCATTTTGCAGCCCGTTATTTTACGTTTATGGGGCACACCTCTCAGGAGATGTCTTGTGGCCTCTCTTTGCTCTCTATCCACCCCTGTAGGGAGTCCAACACAACTGGAGCATCTACAATGACTTGAATTTACAGGCTACCTCGTAAGGCAACAAGGCCCTAAGGGCTACCAGGGACTGGTTCCCCAAAAGGGTGTTCAAGAGGGGTCAGGAACCGGCTCCCTCCTGTCCATTATTTTTAGGGCTTATTGGTGACACCATCTCCTCGCTGCGTGTCTCGGGCTCACGGAGACTCCCTTCTCTTCCCCCCAAAGAAGTCTTTCTGTACAAAGTGAGATGAAGAGCAGGAAGGGTTTGTTTTGGCTCTCGGGACATAAATCAGCCAGCTGAACCTCCTCTGCCATCCACAGCAAAGTAGGTTTCAGGACCTTCACTCTCTGGCTGCTCTTTGTCTTCGGAGCAATGTTCCACTCTCTCCACCGGTGGCAATGGCCAGTTCTTAACCCACTTGGCAAGTTCTAGGTCAATGCCTCGCAAGCCCCTCGAAGCTTCTGCCCCTACAAAGACGCCTGCCTGCTCTGCTGTGTGATTTTATTGCTTCACTTTTAATGTCTGAGGTGGCCACCGCAGGAATGAGCCCAGGGCAGTGGCTGGTCAACTTCGGTGCCTGTAACTGGTGACGTGAACACGCTCCTGGCACGACACATGGCACCTCACCACCCTCATCAGTCCTGGGGCTGGCTGAAGGCAGCACCCCCCTCGGGTAGTGATAAAAGGTGATGACAGACCCACCGTCATCCTGGGCTGTACAACGACAGACGCGCACAGAGGCTCTGGTTGTGCCAACCGTGGGCACGAAGGGCTCGGCAGAGACCTCTCGTTCTCCAGACACAAACTCCTGTGTTTGGATACGGTCCGTGGGGCTGTGAGCTGCTGACCCTGACAGCTGGCTAACAGAGTCCTCCAAGCTGCCCCTCTGCCTTTGCTTGTAGGGCAGCAGTGTAGGCTGGGCAGCAGCAGGCTTGATGCAACTCATTCCCCCTTCACGCCTGTCTACACCCACAGCAAGGCCACCCCTGTCCTTTGCGGCACAGGTGGTGCTTAGACGACGTGGGATGGTCATGAGGAAGCTCCAGGGGACTCTTATCTGGGTTGCTCCGATTTCTTCCGCAGAATGAAGGGCATCCAAGCACCTCTCTGTGACTAACGTGGTGCAGGCACAGGGCTCTGCGGTAACAGACTTAATGACACGTTGCTGCAGCTCCAGGTCTTGATAATGAGGGACAGTTCCACTTCTAAACGTGGTTTTATCACCCCCCTGAGCAGACCCTTCACAGCTCTGCAGGTCAAGGTCATTTTGTTTGCCTTAAGGGAACTATCATTTCCCTGCTGTGCTGAAATCAGAGTCATGAATCTTCTGGATTTTCTACAGTGTAAACCTGCTCCATCGATGGAAAAGGGTCCCCCTAGCAAATCCCGGGCTTGTGCTGTTCAATAAAACTAATTGAAGCTCTCCTAATTAAACAAACACAGTGCTAACGATCCTCACGAGAGTTTCCTCATCCTCTGGCATTAACTTCCCGCAGTGAAGTAACGAGCAGTTACAGACTCTCCGTAGAAATGGAGAGTCCACGGATGGACCTGGAGTCCCTTCCAGCCGTAGGAGTCAGATGTCCTCCTGTTGACCAAGCAGCTCAGCCCGAACTTCTCAAAGCCCAGTGAGGAATTTTTGCCCATTGGCTCTGATATGTTTTGTTGTCTCCAATCAGGAAGCCCAGGTGAGGTGTCCGGTGCTTCCTGTGATGGAAGTCAGGTGTGGGATGCACTGTGAGGGGCTCAGAACTAACAACTAACCCTAAAGACAGATAATTACAGGAGTGATCCAAGCAACAACATCTGATTTGCAAGTAAATGAGATAATCACCAGCAAATAGCTCTTCTAGCCTGCGGGTGATTGGAGGAACCCTATAAAAGCACTTGCAGCTCAAGGCTGTTTATCTGCTCTCCTGCCTTTCTCTCTCCGGAGGATCAAGTGAGTCTAATTTGCTTTAACACTTCTGATGTCTTTGAAGCTGCTGCAAAGCTTTGTCACTCTCGGAATTGCCCTGTCTCTCTCTTTCTCTCTCTTCCATGAACAAGTCTGGTTCTATCTGAGGCTTTGATGGATGTGGATTCAGGGAGGGAATCTAGGACTTAGAGACCCATCTTCCACCGAGTGTATGGGGGGGTCTGAGTTCTCTCCTCTACTCTGCACAGTAGTGGAGGTTATTTTTTAGGGTGGATATTTAGTCACGTTCTCACACAAAGTGAGGTTTGTTCTCTCATTGAAGTTTAAAACTTAAACCCTTTTCTCTCTTTTAATGTTTCCCAGATTCACCCCTGTTTGTGTTTAAGGTCTGGGCAGGTGGAAACACAGAGGTTCAGTTTTTCAGAGGAGCAGGAATGCATGGGAAGAGTCAGCTTTCAGGCTTGTCCTAAAAAATAGCTCCACCAGCACTTACTACCACATTTGAGACCACATCTGGAGTATTGTGTCCAGTTCTGGGTCCCTCTGTTCAAGAAGGACATGGAGCTGATGGAGGGGCTCCAGTGTGGAGTAATGAGGATGATGGAGTGGAGCACCTTCCTTAGAAGGAAAGGCTGAAGGAGCTGGGGCTCTTGAGCTTGGACAAGAGGAGACTGAGGGGTGACCCCATTAATGTTTGTAAATATGTGAAGGGTGAGTGTCAGGAGGATGGAACCAGGCTCTTATCAATGGCATCTAGTGATAGTACAAGGGGCAATGGGTGTGAGCTGGAGCAAGGGAGGTTCCACACAAATACCAGAAGGACCTTCTTCCCACTGAGGGTGACAGAGCACTGGAAGGGGCTGCCCAGGGGGTTGTGGAGTCTCCATCAGTGGAGATGTTTAAAACCCACCTGGATGTGTTTCTGTGTGACTTCGTCTAGATGATCCTGCTGTGGCAGGGGGATTGGACTGGATGATCTTTCGAGGTCCCTTCCAATGTTCCAATCCCTGGTGTTCTAGGATTCTATGGCTAATATATGTTTTTTTAAAATAGAAAAGAACGAGAAGAAACTAGAGTATCTGTGAGAAAGCAGTAGGCTGGGCTGAGCCCAGCTCTCATCTCAAACAGCAGCTCTCCCTTTCTTTGCAGAGCCATCCAGTTTATCTCCAGACCCTGTCTGGTGCTGTTTGCTGTCCGTCCCAATGTTTGCTGCAGTGGGCTCACTGATTGCAAAGATTCCTGTGAAATGAGGTGCCTATTCTGTGTTTAATCTACCCCTTGAGGCAGGAGGGTGCACTCCAGTGGGTGCCCTGAGGGGTTCCAGTTGGTGCACAGAGCAATTTGGTACAGGACACCCTCCTGGAGATCCCCGAGGGCAGGCTTCTGCTTCTGCACTGGCTGCAGGCAGTGACCACAAAGATGTCAGGCAGTTGTGTCTAGCTGGTGCTTCTGCTGAGCCCTGGAGCAGCCAGAACTTCTAAGAATGCTTTGAAACAGGAAGAATCTGGTCTAGTTTGGAATGAGGATGAAACTTGGAGGGTTTAGAGAGGTAAGTTTACCCACAAGCCTTAGCAGAGCATCTAGGTGCCCTCCAAGCTTCTGTTACGCTGCTGTACGTTCATTCCACTTGCAGGAATTGTACAATGTGGAGGGTTGGAAGGGACCTTCAAAGGTCATCTAGTCCAACCCCTCTGCACCAAACAGGGCCAGCACTCCCCAGCCTAGGTTGCCCAGAGCCCCTTCTAGCCTGACCTTGAGTGGCTCCAAGGATGGGCCCTCCACCACCTCTTTGGGCAGCCTGTTCCAGGGACCTCCCCCACCCTCAGACTCAACAACTTTCTCCTTGGTTCTGACCTCCCTCTGCCCTCCTTCAGCTTCAAACCGGGGCCCCCTTGTCCTGCCGAGCTACTGTGAGCAGCTGTTCCCCACCCTTTCAGGAAGGCACGGGTGGGTGACCACCTCCTCTGCAAGGACCCACATGCCAGTTGCAAGGGATTGGGTGTTATTCTGATCTCCCTGTGTTTCAGACTTGCTCACTTCCCAGAGCGATGTCTTGCTGCGGGGGCCCGTGCACACCATACGGCAGCCCGTGCGAGGCAACCTGCCCTCAGCCCTTGACCAACGCCCGCAACGAGCTGTGCGTGACGTCCTGCGACGACTCCAGGGCTGTCATCTACCCACCACCTGTCATCCTGACTTTCCCAGGACCCATCCTCAGCTCTTGCCCGCAGGAAAGCGTCGTGGGCAGCTGCGGACCGGTCGGCGTCGGTCGCCCGTTTGGTCCCGGGGGCTGCCTTGGTTACAGGGGCTATGGAAACGCTGTTGGCTTGAGGGGCTCCATTCTCTTTGGAGGCTCAAATGGTTACGGGGGGCTGTGCAATTACAGCAGGTCTTGCGGTCCTGGGTCCTCATCGATGGGAAGGGGCAGTTATAGCCTGTGCTCCTACCGCCGGTCCAGCACCTACAGCCAGGGAAGCTCTGGGCTGTGCTGAAGGCTTCGCGGGAGGTCACCACACAGCGCGATCGGGATGTGAGAAACGCGGCAGCAGGTCACGAGCTGGGAACTTGGTCTGAGCAAAGCTGGGAGCTGGCTGCTCTGACTGGAGCCAGCAGGAGCTGTGAGCCCTCGGCATCAGCTGGAAAAATGGGCTTCTAGGCAAAACCTAAGTACACACAGACGTGTCGGGAAACAAACACATCAGTCAGGGCTCAGCTTGGAAAGGGAGGTGTGTGTGGTGTGTGTGAAAACCTGCCTGGAGAACACTTAAAATTTAAAGCAGAGGGTAAAATCATTTTTTTTCCTTAAAAACGGCTCAAAGTGGTTTTTTAACAACTTTTCTGTTTTAAAACCTCTTCTTTTGTCCCCACTGAGATCATTTTTGCTGGAAGCTCTCATTGCCCTGAAGCTCCATCCACGGAACAGATTTGCTGTCTATTATGAAAAACACAGCCAGCTCAACCCATAGGAGTGTTTTTGCACTTTGGGCTTGTGCTGTCTTCTGTTTGCATGTTCCTGCCTGTGTCTTCTATTGGGGTGTCCTCAATCCCCTGGAGGTTAAATGATGTCCAGACTCATGTGCTGTAGGGATGTCTCTGTTGTGCTGTGACCTCCCGCAGCGCTGTGGAGACCTCGTTTGCCTTGGGTCTGCTTCACAGTGGAGCGGAACCGGGACATGTGTGTCACACAGCTGCACTAAGGAAGCCAGATGTTCTGTGCCAAATGCCTGACCTAACAGCTCTCACTTTGTGATGCAGAGGGCCCCGGTGCCTGTCTTTACTCCCTGTGTTATTGCAGCTGTTCGCTCTGCCTCTCATGCCCATTAAAATCCATGTTGCTCAGCTCAGACCTGCTGTGTAGTCGACCTCAGTTTTCAACCTACCTTGGTCTCCAAGAGAAGACTTCCCTTCCTCCCAAGCTCCATTATTTCTCTTCCAGATGATGCAGTAAGTCTCCAGCAGCCACCAGAGGGCAATTTGTGGGATCCTGCTGCGGTGGGGGGATTGGACTGGATGATCTATAGAGGTCTCTCCCAATCCCTAATGTTCTGTGATACTGCACAGTAGACCAGGTTGGAAGGGATCCCTGAGTCCAACCCATTCAAGGAAAGAAGTCCAGTTTAAAGCAGATGGCCCAGCACCCTGTCAAGCTGAGCCCTGAAACTGTCTCCAGTTGCAGAATCCAGCATGTCCCTGAGAAGACCATTCCAGTGTCTAATTGCTCTCACAGTGAAAAGTTTTCCTCTTAAGTTCAATCAGAATCCCCCCAAGAGCAACTTCAATCCATTACTCCTTATCTCTTCCTCAGGACTCCTTGTGGAAAGGGAGTCTCCATCTTCTTGGTAGCCACCCTTAATGTACTGGGGTATGGTGGGAAGGTGGTTGCCTCCAAGTCTTTTCTTCTCCAGGCTTACCAAACCCAGCTCTCTTAGCTTTTTGTCATAGAATTGCAAGTTTTCTAGTCTCTTGATCATCCTTGGGGCCCTCCTCTGGACCTTCTGCAGTCTCAGGCTCTCACAGTTTAATAAGATATTTGGCCCTTTACAGAATCCCAGATTGACTGAGGCTGGAACAGCCCTCTGAGCTCATTAGTCCAGCCCAGGGACCCCCATCACCCCAGCAGCCAGACCAGGGCACTCAAAGCCACAGCCAGGCTGCCCTTCAACACCTCAAGGGATGGGGACCCCCCATTGCTCTGGGCAGCCCATTCCAGGCTCTGATCCCCTTACTGGCAGGAAGGGCTTCCTAACATCCAACCTAACCCTGCCCTGGCATCTTCAGGCTCTGGTCTCTTGTCCTGGTGCTGGGTGCCTCTTGGCCACAAGAGCACACTGCTGGCTCATGGCCATCCTGCTGTCCACCAGGACCCCCAGGTCCCTTTCTCCTCCACTGCTCTTTAACAGGTAGTTTCCTATAAACAACTGAACCCCTGCAGTAAGATCTTCCTGGAATATTCCCTTGACCAGGCTGAGCACCCCTAACTCTCAGCCTGTCCTCACAGTAGAGTCAGGAGGCATCATTGACCATCATCCACCAACAGATTTAGGCTGAGGAGAGAAGGAAACCAAAAGGCAAAGGCTGTGATGCAAATACAAACTTTAATGGAAACAGGACACGGACTTCCTAGCAGAACAGGACAGCCCAGAGAGTGCAGAGTACAGGGTTTGCTGGGGATGGACACGGCTGGGGCTGTGGTGGCCGTGGTCTGTGAGGTGGTCTTCTGCCTTTGGTGCATCTGCAGCTTGCGAAGGTTTGCTTTCATCTCTTTGTTTTGGGGTTTTTGAGTCTGCTCTTGGAGCTTTGAGAAGTTTTCCCATTGTACCACAAAAGATCAGCCCACTTGAGGGGGTCAGAGTGATGTTCTGTCTCCTGTTAACCACTCAACTGTGGCCTTTTTGTATCTCTCAGGCAGACAGCCCCTCACACACAGAGCTGGGACTCACCCAGCAGAGACCTAATCCAACAGGAAGGGGAATACAGTGTCTGGGATTATTTCTCGGGGTGGCTGAGTGGGTCCAGCTCCTGAGAACCCCCACTGCAGCCTGATGCGCTCCCCTCTGAAAGCCGTGTCTCTCTGCTCACTCATGGACTGGGACTTTGCTCTGGTTCCTGTTGGGTTTGGGTCCCCAAAGAATCCCCGGGGGGCTTAGCAGGGCCCACAGCTCCCACGACGGTAAGTGGTGTACCTGCGGGAGTAGCAGGGGTAGGAGAACCTCCCACCCAGGGAGGCACCGGACCCGAAGGAGCTCTGGGCACCCACAGAGCTCCCGTAGCCATAGGAGCTCCCTATCTCCAGTGGGGCTGAGGTGCCCACGACGCTCTCCTGAGGGCACGAGCTGAGGATGGGACCAGGGAAGACAATGGCCACGGGCGGTGGGTAGACCACGGCACGGGAGTCCCCGCAGGAGGTGACGCAGGGCTGGTTCCAGGAGTTTGCGTAGGGTGCAGGGCAGCTCACATCACAGGGGGAGTAGCAGGAGAGCCTGTAGGAGGACATCTTTCGGGCTGGAAGAGAACCTGAAACACAGAGGGTGAGGAGAACGTGGGTCGGGGGCAGCGGCGCAGGTGGGTTTGCAAGGGGGACCGTTCAGACCTGCACGTGTTAGCTAGATTTTGCCTTTGTAGCCCCGTCTGAACCGCGGCTGCGGTTCATCTGCAGGAGTAATGACCGTTAGACAACCTGTTAGATGTCAGCAAAGCCTCGTTCAGGAGAAAAGAGAGTTAACCCCGACCAGGTTGGGCTGGGAGGATGCTCAGAGCTCCCCCACTACGAACCCCCTGCCCGGGGTAGCGACACCTCTCCCCACACCAGGGTGCCACCAGTCTCAGCCTTCAGCACTGCCAGGGGTGAAGGACCAGCCACAACCTCCCCGGGCAACCTAGGCCAGGGTCTCAGCCCCCTCCCAGCCAGCAGCTCCTGCCTCCCAGCTCAGCCCAGTCTCCCCTCTGGGAACCCAGACCCTTGTCCCAGCACCAGATCCCTCAGGAGAAGTCCCTCTGCAGATTTCCTGGAGCCCCTGCAGGGACTGAAGTTCTTGTTTAAACACTTATTTTCAGCTCTGTTCCTGAGACACTTGTCTTCACTTCCAGACCATCTCCAGACACAAAATCATGGAGCTTTGGCTGAACCACAAAAGCATCTCTTGACGCTCCCCACATAAATCCCACCCTCCCCAAAGCCTGCCAAGCTGAGAGAAGCTACCCAGTCTACTCTGATGAACGTAACCCCCTTCCAAGAACAAGCAAAGACCTGTTGAGTGCTGAGACACAAGCTCTTTCCAATCCTTATTCAACCCAAAGAGCAGCTTGAGCTGCAGTCAGACTTACCTGGGTCACTGCTGAGGAGAAGCCGAGGCGAGTGCTTGGAGGTGCTCTGTGCTCCAGGTGCTTTTATACGGTTCCTGGGAGCAGCCGAAGGGTCTGAGCCACCCTTCGGGCATGTGGTCCTTCCTAGTTGCAAAACAAACTTTCCTGCCTTTGTCACGTCAAAGGGTGGAGGAACCTCTGCCCATTGTTTGCTGTGAAGCAATTGCCAGCTGGATGGGATCAGGTCCCTGTTGCAGCCTCCAGAAACAGGGACAAGTGAATTAGCAAGTGACTTGTTTTCTCCCTGCTCATTGCAGGAGCCATCTTCCTTCTGCTGCTTGTCCACACTTCAAAGCGCATCGCTGGGATCAGTGGAGGAGACGACAAAATCACCTTCTTCGTTTGCAGTAAATAATCACGGAGGTTGCAGAGGACCTCCTGGGGCTGGAAAGGAAGGACCTCCTGGGGCTGGAAAGGAAGGACTGGAAGGGGGCTGGAAAGGACCTCCTAGGACCTCACCATCCCCACAACAAAAAAACACCTGAAGAAACCCAGATAGCAGATTGGTGGACAAACACAAACCAACCCCCTCGATGCCAGCCGTGTAGCAGGGCATGAATCACAGAGCATTAGGGATTGGAAGGGACCTCAAAAGACACACCGTGGCTACTAGTTTCTTAAACACCTCCAGGGATGGCACTCAACCACCCACCTGGGAAGGCCGTTCCAGTGCCCAACCACTCTGTCAGTGAGGAGTTTCTTCCTCATACCCAATGGGAACCATCCCTGCCTCAACTTCAGACCATTCCCCCTGGGTTTGTCAGTGGTTACTGAAGAGGCCAACCCCCACCTCTCTATGTTCTTTCAGGTAGGTGTAGAGGGCAATGAGGTCCCCCCTCAGCCTCCTCTTCTCCAAACTAAACCTGCCCAGTTCCCTCAGCCCGTCCTCACTTGACTTGTTCTCCAAACCCCTCACGAGCTGGTCAGCTCTGCTCTGGACGACATCTAATAATAATAACAACAAGAACAATAATTACAATAAGAATGTAGAATTGACTTTATCACACTTGGTGTAAAGGTTTTAAACCCTTTTAGTTGCAAAGGCAGATGAAACTTGAAGACCTTTGTACCACCTGGCTGGTGCAGCTTTCTACTCCTGTCTACCCCCACAATGGTTAAAAACCACAGCCTTTGGGTTCTTCAGTGATGGTCATCAGGGATTGGAAGGGACCTCCACAGGCCATCCAGTCCAGTCCCCCTGACACAGCAGGATCCTCTAGATCCAGTCGCACAGGAACAGTCCAGGTGGGTTTTCAGCGTCTCCAGAGAAGGAGACTCCACAACCTCCTCACAAGCACATGATGAATTTCTACAAGCTGTTTTGAAGGGATGATGGAAAGAGGGGAAGCAGGAATTACAGGAGAATTAACTCCTTTCATTCCTGATGAACACTGTTACGTGTTTTATTTATCACTTGTATCTTTTATAATATTTATGGAATGTTGATGGCCTTGGTCAAAACCAACATAAAAAGGGCAAGAAAATCCACATTCAGAAATATTAGCAAGGAATTAGGGAAGTTACTCCAAAGTATTCCTCTTCTAGCAGCTCCTTTGTCCTGAAACATCACGTCAGACCCTTGTGGACAGTGGATCTGGACTAGTTGCCATCAATAAATCTATTTACAACTGGAAAATCAGCTCCTGACCTGACATAACAGATTACAGAACGTTAGGGATTGGAAGGGACCTTGAAAGATCATCTAGTCCAATTCCTCTGCCACAGTAGGATCCCCCAGACCAAGTCACACAGGAACATGTCCAGTCAGGTCTTAAATGTCTCCAGAGAAGGAGATTCCACAACGCTCCTGGGCAGCCTGATGAAAGTGTTCCATCAGATGCCGGGGTTGGAAGGGACCTCCAGGCGTCAAGCCCAACCCCGCTGCTCAGCCTAAGACAGGTCACACGGGACCACCTCCAGAGGGGTTCTTGAAGGTCTCCAGAGCAGGAGACTCCACAACCTCCCCAGGCAGCCCCTTCCAGGGCTCTGTGACCTTCACAGTGAAGTAGTTTTTTTCCCCTCACATTGAGATGGACCTTCTTGTGCTGCACTGAGTGATTGGAAGGCTGAACCTGTTGACACACGATTATTTCCCCTGATGGCAGAACTCATGTAAGAAGCCACATCCCTGCTGTTCTGTGAGGTGCAGCCTGCTCTCTTGTGGGTTCACTAGGCTGGACTGAAATGCTCTGGTTTCACTTCTGATAAACACACACATTGCCCCGGGTTTGCTCTTGAACCTCTTAGGGCAACTACAACATGGAAACCAGAAATGAACATCAAGTCCAGACCAGGCCAAGTGGTCTAGAGCAAGTTGCCAGGGTGAGCTTTGCCAAGAATTTGGAGAGGGGCTTTTGGACACCCCCATCAGCTGCTGGGGTGAGGACAACCCACCCTCTGTCCTCACTGCTGGATGCTATCTCCAGAGGGCATGGTAATCCCTTGTTTCACCACACCTAAGCCCAGCTGCTTTCCTTTACTGGCTGTGACAGCAGTGACTGAGCTCTCTCTGCGCTTCCACGGTATCTGGGCGCCAACCTCCTTTACATCAGCTGAGAGATAACAGAAGGATAATTACAAATAATAACACTAACAAGTACAAGACATGCCCGAGGTCTCCTCCCAGAGGCTCGTTTAATTGCCAGGAGATACTTGCTGAATTATTTTCCCTCTGCCTTAATCACCTCTTCTAGAAATCGTCGCTGGTGACCCCGCGTTTCGCGTGGGTGTCACCCAGGTTTGCGCAGAGCGGGGGGAACAAAACGCTTCGTGGACCACGGAGCGGTAAGAAAGAGCAAAGTTGACTTGGAGGCAAAAGACATCAGAGGGAGATTTGCCTCTGCAGGATGCAGTGATCCATGAGATCAGTGCAACTGAAATGAGTTCCAAGGGCAAAAACCCAACCCTCCCTTGGGGACCCTCTGCTCCAGAAGGACACAGAGCTGCTGGAGAGAGTCCAGGGCAGAGCCACAGGGATGGTGAAGGGATGGGAGCATCTCACTGACTAGGAAAGCCTGAGGGAGCTGGGGCTCTGGACCTGGGTTAAAGGGACACTTAGGGGTGACTCCATGAACATTGATCAGTATGGAAAGGGCAGGTGTCACAGAATCACAGAACATCAGGGACCTTGAAAGATCATCCAGTCCAATCCTCCTGCCAGAGCGGGATCACTTAGACCAAGCTGCACAGGAGCAGATCCAGGCAAGTTTTAAACCTCTTCAGAGAAGGAGACTCCACAACCCCCCTGGGAAGACTGTTCCAGTGCTCTGTCACCCTCACTGTGGCAGAAGGATGGAGCCAGGTTCTGCTCAGGGGCACCCAGTGACAGGACAAGGGGCAGTGGGTGTGAGCTGGAGCAGAGGAAGTTCCACATCAATGTGAGAAGGACCTTCTTCCCAGAGAGAGTGACAGAGCCCTGGCAGGGGCTGCCCCGAGGGTGTCATGGAGCCTCCTTCTCTGGAGACATTTCAAACCCACCTGGATGTGTTCCTGTGAGACTGGGTCTAGCTGATCCTGCAGTGGCAGGGGGTTGGACTGGATGATCTCTTGAGGTCCTTCCCAACCCCGCATGTTCTCTGATCATGAACAGTAGGACAGGGACACAGTGGCTGGCACCAGCTGCTGAGATTTAGTCATGTTATTTGTGCCCTTCTGTCTCCAGACCCCGTCAGCAACACACGGAGGCGCATGAAGCCATTAGGGTTAGTCAAGAGTCTTCCTTAAGCCGGGGCTGATCATCACGATGCTCCTGTTGGTCAGGCTCAGCTACTAAAGCATCGGGGCCAAAGGACAAGCATGCTTCAGGATCCAGCGTGGAACAAAAGCATCTCCAGTCACTCCTTGCCAAAACAAGCTCTCAGAGGCGTTTTCCCCCGAGCAGAGGAAGAAATGCATCCAGAGACAGTAAGCCTGATGAGGATTACTGGCTTCTTCCTCTCCCAAAATGAGTCAAAATCTCCAACAGCCTGACTTGTACCATCTTGAAAACGTGAAGCTTTCCACGTGGTGAAGGGCCTGAACTCCTGGTGCAGCCGGGCTGGACTAACCACATCGTTGCCGGGGTTATCAGCCAGGACAAAGCTGCTGTCTTGCTCTAAGGGGTCAGCTCATGGTGTGGCCTTGGGGAGCCAAGACCGCAGTGCTGAGCAGAGTGCACTGCTTAGATCATGGATAACAAGACCAGTTTGGATGGGGCTCTGCACAACCTGGTCCAGTGAGACATGCCCCTGCCACAGGCAGGGGGTTGGAACTGGATGACCTCCGAGATCCCTTCCAGCCTAAACCATTCTATGATGACTTTATGATACAGTGGTCCAATTCCAGCATCTTCTCAAACAGAGGCTTGTGAGACCTGTTGTTTCTGGAGGGGTTCACAAAATGGGTAGAGATGGTGCTTCATGAGTTGTTTTGTGTTTCAGGGTTATAGGGTGGATGGTTGGACTTGACAGTCCTGAAGGTCTTTTCCAGCCTTGGTGATTCTCTGATTCCCTCAACATCCTATCCCATGGGAGATGCCCGACCACCTCCTGAAAGTCCTGGAGTCCACAGGTCCGAACACACCCGGGGTGCTGTCCTGGGGCATACGTGCCGCTGCGATGGGTAGCCAAACACAGGCAAAGGGGATGCCCAACCTTCAGCTGTTTGGACACCTGCCACAGATAGAACCTGGTGGGAAGTGCTCTGAGCCATGGTCTCGTTGGGACCTCGCCCTGCACAAAGCCATCCCGCCGCCGGGCGGGTGCAGGCGTGGCTTCCCCCAGTCAGAGACTACCTGGTTAGGAATGCAGGTCCTGCTTTAAAAGACAACGTTTTCACAACACCCCTGAGGTCTAGGTGGTTGTTACAAGGGAAGGCAGTTGAGACATCAGGGCAAAGTGTTTGTCTTCCCATCAGTTTCTGATTCAGAGCAAGAGCTGGGAAGGAAAATACAGGTGGAGCCTTCTCCTGCCATCACAGTTAGAGTTGGGGCAGGTTTTGCTTTGTCCTGCCCTCCCAGGCCAGAGGAAAGGCAGAAAAGCCTGTCTCCCTCCAGAAGAACTAAAATAAACGTGGGAGGGATAATTCTGGGTCATACCAAGGGTCACAAATGGTGAGAAGCAGCTTCTGATGCAGCCAGGCATTGCACCTTCCAGACCCCCCTCATGGGGAATGGGCCATCACCCACTAAATCCACAAGAATCGCTTCAGAGAGTAAGAGATGACTCAAGGATGAAGCCAGAAGAAAGGAGCAAAGCAGATAACATAAAGGGTGTTTGCTTTTCTCCCACCAGTCTGCAAAACCCCAGCTCAGCAGAGGGCAGGACGGTGGCTCCCTGCTGAGATTCACTCAGCGTCAACCACCCTGGCTGTTGGAAGGTGCAAAGGGCATTTCCTGCTGTGTGATCCTGAGCCATCCTTCCGTGCAACCCCTGGGCAAATACTGCTTAGATGAACATTTTGATCCCATTCCCCTTGTTCATCACTCAGCATCAGCAGAAAATCTGCAAGTGGAGCTGTTCCAGGTCTAGAGCACGGGCCAGACATTTCATCTCTGACCTCTCTGACATTTTCTCTTTCCCCAGACCAGCCCTAGATGGTGAGAAACTGCCTATGCCCCCATGGCACCCTTGAATTGCCTCTGATGCCAGAGACCATGGATTTTAAGTAAAAGCTAAGAAAGGACCACAGAATCAGAGAACATTAGGGATTGGAAGGGAACATCATCCAGTCCAATCCTCCTGCCACAGCAGGATCCCCTAGATCAGGTCACACAGGGACATGCCCATGTGGGTTTGAAACATCTCCAGAGAAGGAGACTCTGCAACCCTCCTGGGCAGCCCCTGCCAGGGCTCCGGCACCCTCCCTGGGAACAAGGTCCTTCTCACACTGATGTGGAACCTCCTCTGCTCCAGCTCACACCTGCTGCCCCTTGTCCTGTCACTGGGTGCCCCTGAGCAGAGCCTGGCTCCATCCTCCTCACACCCACCCTTCACATCTTGATCAACACGCATGGGGTCACCCCTCAGGCTCCTCTTCTCCAAGCTCCAGAGCCCCAGCTCCCTCAGCCTCTCCTCAGCAGCGAGATGCTCCCCTCCATCACCTTTGTGGCTCAACTCTGGTGCCACTGCATTTCCAAAAGGACCTGTAGAAACCCTTCCTTCCCCACACAGGTAGAGCACTGAGGGAGGGTGTGAGCTGTCAGTCTGCTGGACACCCACTGAAGCCAAACATAAAGCCCCCCAAGGTCTCCTACAGCAAAATGCTTTCAGCTTTAGGAGTTAAGAAGGTTGCACATAAAAATGGACCCTCGTGAAAGCAAGAGCAAGGAGGTTCCCCCCTAAGCAATGCCCTGCTGTCACAGAAATGGCTGCCTAATAATTTATAAACAAGTCTTCACAGGCTGCTTCGTGCTTAAAAGGCAGAAGAGGCTTCCCTGGAGACAGACTCACGTTGAACTCTTGAAGAATTATGGTTTTAGCAGAACATGGGGTGAACAAGTGAAGCCGCTCTTCTACCTGCACTTCAGTACCTGGGAAGCTACTGAATGAGCTGAATGTTGGCCAAACATTGAATAAATTCACTCTTTGATCTCAGCAGGGGCCACGTAACAGAGGAGCATCCAGAAGAGGTTTGACAGATGATCACTGCTTTCCAGTCCAGCTCCCTGTGTGCCAGGAACAGCCTCGCTCAGGAGGATCTGCTGCCTCACTGGTGGGTGTTTGTTGCACACTCAGCTCATCCTGATGATGCACAGGTCTCTCTGACTCGTCCCAATTGCTCTGGAGCTCTCTGCCTCGCCACGCCGTTGCACAACGCTGCTTCTCAGGGTTTGTCTCTTTTGAAAACTTCAGTGACCAGGTCCTTCCTGGTATCAGCCCACTCCCTTCGCTGCGTTTGGGTGGGAATGAGTCACCCTAACCCTTCTTTTGTTAAATCATTTAACTTCCACATCCTTCTCCATGGTAAGTGCTAAGAGAGTTTTGTTAGAGGGGAATGATGCTTGAAAGAGGTGGAGTTTCTCCTCTCCAGATGTCACAGAACCATTCAGGTTGGAAAAGACCCTTGAGATCATTGAATCCAACCATCAACCCTACTCTACAAGGTCACCCCTAAACCAGATCCCCCGACACATCAAAGTGACTGTTCAGCACATCCAAGGATGGGGACTCAACCACCACCCTGGGCAGCCCAGTCTGGTGCCTGGCCACAGTCTCTGGGAAGAAGGTCTTCCTGATGTCCAATCTAAACCTACCCTGCTGGAGCTTGAAGCCCTTCCCTCTGGTTCTCTCTGTGAGAAGAGCCCAGCACCAACATCTCTACAGTCTCCTTTCAGACAGCTGTAGAGAGCAATGAGGTCTCCCCTCAGCCTCCTCTTCCTCAAACTAAACAACCCCAACTCTCTTCATCTCTCCTCATCAGATTGATTCCCCAGCCCCTCGATGTCTCCCTTGGTCTGAGGTGCCCAAAACTGGACCAAGGTGTGGCCTTACCCATGCTGAGCACAGGGGGACAAGTCTCCTGGCCCCCTGAGGTTACAGGGAAAGTCAAAGGACTGAAGTATTTCTTGGTTGCTTAGGATCACCATGATCCTTCTTCAAGGCATCTTCCAATTCCCACCTGAAAATGACTCTGTGCCATTGGCCTGTGGAAACAACGCTGTCTCTAGTCTAGAGAAGAGATATTGCCCAGTCCTGAAAATATTGGGTCTTGAAGAAGTGGACAGGAGAGACAGCAAAACTACTGGTCTGGAGTGGTTTAGAGAAGTCCTGCTCTTTGTGCTGTGATTTCAGCACAGAGCAAACTGAGACCAGCTAAATTCAGTGGGGTCACATTCAATCGGAGCAGGTGAGGGTCTGGCATTTCCGTCTGGAAATGGGTTTGCCCTAGAACAAACAGTAAAGCAAAGATGATGAGAAAAAGGAAAGAGAGGAGAATAAACAGCAGCTTTAAGCAGAGTCTGAACGAAGCCTCTCTTCAGACCAGACACTGCCCTTTGCATTTGCTGTTGATGTGGCAGGAGGTGTTGAAGAAGTGCACACAAGTCATGGAATCAGAACATGAGGGATTGGAAGGGACCCTGAAAGTTCATCCAGTCCAATCCCCCTGCCACAGCAGGATCCCCTAGATCCAGTTGCACAGGAACATCACCAGGTGGGTTGGAAACCTCTTTAGAGAAGGAGACTCCACAACCCCCCTGGGCAGCCCCTGCCAGGGCTCTGCCACCCTCACTGGGAACAAGATCCTTCTCACATTGATGTGGACCCTCCTCTGTTCCAGATCACACCTGTTGCTCCTTGTCCCATCACTGGGTGCCCCTGAGCAGAGCCTGGCTCCATCCTCCTGACACCCACCCCTCACATACTGATCAATATCACCGAGGTCAAGTCTGCAGTGAGGTTTGAAGTCGGCAGCATTAACTAAACACCCATTTTTCTGCCTTGCAGTGAACTGCTCAGATTTGCTGCCTGGTTGGGGCCAGACCCTGACTGAGAAGTTGAAGAGGGTATGTGAAGCCGGGGGAGATAGGTAGACCAGGTCTCGTGGTGCTTCAAGTATTTAAAGTCTGCTCTCCATCCCAGTGGGTTCTTAAAGTAGAAGAGATATAAAATATAGCACAGGGGTCACCCAGATGGTTTTGTACCCAACTCCCTCTCATTCCTACAGGGACATAAAGCCCAGGGATCATTCTGGAGAGCCTGAGATCTGCTGAATCTGAACACGACCAGAAAGGCTGAGAGAGGGCTGACGTAGCAGGTGTCGAGGAAAACTGGGCACTGCCTGACGACTGCCAGCGGTGAGCAAAACGATGACGCGCTGCGAGGCGCCACGTGGAATCGCCTCCGGTGTGAGACCGGCCAGACGTCATGTGCCAAGGGTGGCTCAGCTCCTCCAGGCTATCCGAGCAGCACTATAAGAGCAGATGCTGCTCACATCTCTCCCAACAGCTTCTCCTGACTTCTCCTCTGGAACTTGAGTAAGTTTTTAACTCTTTATGCCTTTTCCATCTGCTCTTTGGATGGTGACTCTGAGTCCTACAGAAACATCTGCTGTGGCGCTGACAGTGAAGCAGCTTCACTGGTCCTGCAGAGAGCTTGGGGCTGACATTATCCAGCTTCCTGAGGGAATAACCAAAATCCTTGACTGAGTGCCTCAAGGATTCACATCTCTCAGGTCCTAAAGCTAGTGGAGAAATGAGCTGCAGCCTTGTCTTGGCTTTGCTAGAAGGTGAAGCTCAGTCTTGAAGCTCTGTGCAGCCCTAGAGATCCTGTGCTAAGGGTTAACTGCTGGGAAAAGGGGGGCTGGGTGGAAATGGCCGTTGGTCTCATGAAGCACAGGAATGTTTGTGCTCCTTTCCGAGAGGACACAACCGAAGCAAAGGCTGCTCGTGACAGTTTGAAATATCACAGAATGGTTGAGGCTGGGAAAGACCTCCAAGATCATCAAGACCAGCCCATGACCTAACACCAACCCAATCGGCTAGACCAGGGCAGTATAATGCAGAAAGAAGTCAGAAGCGTGGGTTGGTTGATGGATGCAGGAAGGTTAGGAAGAGCTGAGGGTCTGGCAGGGACAGAAACCAAATGTAACTCCAGCAGTGTGGCTAAGAGATGGAAGAGAGAGCCAGGAACTATGAAGCCCCATCCATGTTCAGGAGGCTACCCAAGTTGGTAGCTTCTTCATGGAACATGTGTGAGTGGCTGGACATGAAGCCCTGACCTGCTGCTGAATTGCTTTACACAGGATCTTCTGCCTTCCTGCCTTTCAGATCCACTTCCACCACAGCACAATGTCCTCCTACAGACAGCTGTGCCGCTACCAGTTCTCCACGCCGTGCGAGGTGGCCTGCCCACAGCCCGTCGCCAACGCCTGGAACGAGCCCTGTGTCACATCGTGTGGTGACTCCAGGGCAGTCGTCTACCCACCTCCTGTTGTCATCACCTTTCCTGGGCCAATTCTCAGCTCCTGCCCTCAGGAAAGTGTGGTGGGCTCCTCAGCACCAGCTGCCATTGGGAGCTCACTTGGCTACAGGGGCTCTTTTGCTTATGGGGCGTCCCAGGAAAGCAGGTTCTCATACCCCTACGGTTCTCAGCGGTTCAGTGGGTATCGCTCCAGGAGGTACGAGCCCTGCCAGCCCCAGCAGGAGTACACCTGCACCAAGAGCAGTCAGGATACTGAGTGCAAGATCCAAACTCAGGAGTAAGATGGGTTTTAAGTAGCTGATGTGAAAAGGCTGATTCTTGCTGACACTTGACCTCGTGCTTGCACCTGCTTACGCAGCTCTTCTCTCTTAGCTGTGGACCTGTTCTTCTGTTCTTGTCGTGGTCCTAACTTTCAAGTGCACTAATAGTCCTTCTACGTTCAACCTGACACAAGAAACACGATGGAAGAGTTTGCACCCTGTGGTGGCTCCCACTTCAAACTGCCTGATGTCAACCAAGGAGTCACCTTAAGGGATGACAGCTGGACTGCGTCACCAAACGTCCAGCTGCACAAGAAGACGACATCACTGTGCTAGAAAGAAGCTTCCTGAGACAAAGAGACCCCCAAAGCTGTCAAAGCCTCATTCCTCATTTTCTGCACCACCACATTTGGCTTGTGTGATCTTTCCCCTCCCTACCACTCATTAAAAAAACTCCTGCTGCATCACAATTTGAGTTTTCTGTCTGTTTTTATGAACTAACCCAGCTGAGAGGATCTTCAATGGGGAGTGTTGGTGCTTCCATCCTAGTTCAGCCCTATAGGGAGTGGGGAGCTAAGACCTTACCAAACCCAAACCACCCACCTCCATCCTCCTCTGCTTAGCAGTGAGTTTTTGTTTTGCTCCTGTTTCAGACTTTGCTCTGCACCACAGAATCATCCAGGTTGGAAAAGACCTTCAAGATCCTCCAGCCCAACCTCCAGCCCTACAATCTCCAACCACTACCCCAGCTCCTCAAACCCCCCTGGTTGTTGAACCCCTGCAGGGATGGTGCTTCCACCCCATCCCTGGGCAGCCCCTGCTCCAGGGCCTCCCCACTCTTGCTGGGAAGTAGTTTCTCCTCAGATCCAACCTGACTCTCCCCTGGCACCCCCTGACCCCAATTTCTCTGCTCCTATTGCCAGTCCCTGGGAAGAAGAGGCCAATCCCCCCTCACTGCACCCTCCCTGCAGGGAGCTGTGGAGAGCAGTGGGGGCTCCCCTCAGCCTCCTCTTCTCCAGGCTGAGCAGCCCCAGCTCCCTCAGCCTCCTCTTCTCCAGGCTGAGCAGCCCCAGCTCCCTCAGCCTCCTCTTCTCCAGGCTGAGCAGCCCCAGCTCCCTCAGCCTCTCCCCATCAGCCCTGCTCTCCAGACCCTCAACCAGCCCCATTTTCTTTCTCTGCCCCTTCTTCAGCCCCTACCTGCTCTGTGATACCCAAAACTACCACCAGCACTTGAGGTTCAGCCTCGCTGGGGCTGAGCACAGCCAGAAAAGTGCTAGGAGCAGGAGACAACACAGGGAACAAAAGGGAGACTTCCCCTACACTCCTGCCCAAACCAAACACAAGAAGACAAAAGCATTTGGTGCTTATGGAAGATCTCACCAGCAGCCCTGCTGCAACATCCAGCCCAGATGATGTCCAGCTGCCCACTGGAAGATAGAGCTGACATCTCTCCAACACATGCTCAGTCCTCCCTGGTAGTTGCTCTTAAAGCCTTACACGACAGCCCCACCTGGGAGCTTCAGGGAGGTGCCCAGAAGAAAAAGAAGGGGCTGTTCCTACCTTGTTAAATAGGGTTAACAATGAGAAGCAGCTGAGGGGTCTTGGCTCTACTTCCCTCCAGATGATGTTTCATTGTTGAGGGCTCTCTTCATCTACTTTCCTTTATTGCAGGTTTCTTGCAGCTCTCTAAGTTGCTCTCTGGACTGTGACTCTTCTGACCTAGAGGCTCCAGTTTCTGCTTCCCAGTGTCTTAGGATTCTGCTCTCTGCGTTCTACCAGGAGACTCTTTTACTTTGACCAGCTGGAAGAAGTGGAATTAGTAGAATCTACCTGCCTTGTGACATCTATGATCCCAGCTGAGCAGTTCATGATCTCAGAAATCTGGGCATGAAAGTACAGAGGAGGGACACAGAGTCGAGTTTCCTGTGTATCTCAGTCTGGGGTTTCATCTCTAGTTATTTCTACTGTGTCTTGGAGAAGTCTCCAAGTGTGCACCAGAGTTCTCTGTCCTTGACAATGTTTCCTAGGATGGTAGCAAAATGTAATCCCCTCTTATTGTGTTTTATGGTCTGTGGGACCAAAATAGTTCTGGTAAAAAAACCTCAAATCAACTTGGGAAGTTGGGGGAAGTAGGGATTGGAGAACCACAGAGCACTAGGGGTTGGAAGGGACCTCGAAAGATCACCCAGTCCCATCCCCCTGCCACAGCAGGATCCCCTAGATCCAGTCATTAGGGACAGTCCAGAGGGGGACTGAGATCTCTCCAGAGAAGGAGACTCCACAACCCCCCTGGGCAGCCCCTGCCAGGGCTCTGGCACCCTCACCATGAACAAGGTCCTTCTCACACTGATGTGGAACCTCCTCTGTTCCAGCTCACACCCGCTGCCCCTTGTCCTGTCACTGGGTGCCCCTGGGCAGAGCCTGGCTCCATCCTCCTCACACCCACCCTTCACACACTGACCAACACCCATGGGGTCACCCCTCAGTCTCCTCTTCTCCAGCCCCAGCTCCCTCAGCCTCTCCTCAGCAGGGAGATGCTCCCCTCCCTCCATCACCCTTGTGGCTCTGCACTGGGCTCTGTCCAGCAGCTCTGTGTCCTCCTGGAGCTGAGGGGCCCACAAGTGGACACAAGATTCCAGCTGTGGCCTCCCCAGGGCAGAGCAGAAGAAGAGGTGAACCTCTCTCTGCCTGCTGACCACTCCCATTCTGATCCACCACAGGCTGCTGGGCTATTGGAAAACTCTTGGAGCGGCTGTTTAATGCTTCACACTGGTCTGGAAAATTCAGTCCAGGGGTTGGGCAGTTCTCTGGCACCTCGTAAAGATTAAATCAGGTGCCAGGGAAGTTTCTGAGTGTTGTAAGCAGAGTTTCCTGGTGAATTTATCCACAGGCATCCTGTAAACACCGTCGGCAAGAGGGAGCGTAACACACCTCTGCAGATCTCTGAGATATGGGGGCGGGTTGGGTCAGGTGCTTTGCAGAGGTTAAATTCCACCAAAATGGAGAAGACAACAAACAAGCTGGATGATACTTGGGTGCAGTCGTGTTTATTGGACCAAGAACTGTATGTCAAGCAAAGGAAAGGGAGAACAGAAAATGGACTTGAGTGCTTTTTGAGAAGGGGCCAAACCAACAGTCAGGAGAGCCTCTGCTCATCAGAGTTCTTCTGCCTGGGGTCAAGTTTCAAATGGACCGGGCAATTGGCAGCTCGAGGTGACATCTGTGGACCTTCCCTACCAGCTGTGCAGGTACCAAAGCGAGGAAACTGCCCAAGAAAGGAGCTGCGTGGCCCCAGATGGCTACAGACGTGCATGGACCTGCACCAGCGGCGCTGCCTGGGTTTCTGTGAGAGGAAAAGACGCATCGAGAACGCGGACAGAAAGGCAACGAGAGCAGCAGAGGGAGAGGCAGAGGAGCAGTTCCCGGGGTGTTGAGGAGCACCCGCAGGGTCCACTGATGCAGGGAGCTGCGACCCTCAGCTCAGCTGCGCGTTCGGGTGTTGCTGTTGCTTCTCCTGCTGTTTCTCCTGCCATCCAGACGTTCTGCTGCGCTTAGCAAGGCCCACAACCCCCATAGCGCTGGCTACAGGAGGAGGAGGAGAAGTAGCCCCCGTAGACAAGGGAGCCCTGCAGGCCTCTGGGTTGGCCCAGCCCCAGTGGGCTTGAGGAACCCACGACGCTCTCCTGAGGGCACGAGCTGAGGATGGGACCAGGGAAGGTGATGACCACGGGTGGTGGGTAGACCACAGCACGGGAGTCCCCGCAGGAGGTGACGCAGGGCTGGCTCCAGGCGTTGGCAATGGGCTGCGGGCAGGTCACCTCGCAGGGAGGGAAGCAGCGGGAGCTGAGCTGCTGGCTGGAGAAGGACATCCTGCAGGCAAGGAGGCGAACCTGCAACGCCCCAAGGAGCCCGAGTTAACCCACCGCTCAGAGCCACCACGCAGACCACCCTGCTCTGCTTCACCAGCAGCAAGGGGGTCTCAGGAACCGCCGTGTGCACCTGCTCTGCTTGGGGTTTTCTAATCTCTCCCCTTCCCCTTCTCCATCCTCCTCCCTCCCAGGCTCTCCACCGGTGAGACCATCAAGGAGAAGGTCTTCATGCAAAGCTCCTCACTGATGCTGTTCCAGTCCAGACTCCCTTTGGAGGAGCCGATTAAGGACAACCCAAACGTGCTGTAGCTACAGCTACAAGAGTTAATGAAAGGATCAGACTTACTTGGGTCAGCGAAGAGGAGACGTGAGGAAGATGAGAAGCCAAGCACCTGTGATGTGAGCAACTGTGGAGCCAGAAGCCCTTTTATACCATCTCCTGGATTGCCTGGAGGGCGATTGAGACATCCTTCAGGTGCGTTACAAAACACAACGAGGAGCATCATCTCCTGGGCTTCTCCAATCGCTTTATTCACCGTTGGACAATTAGCAGTTTCTTCCAACACCCTCTCGGTCCTTCCTTAAACATTTTGGGGCAGTTTCACTTCCTGCAACGTTTTGCTGACTCTACCAACAGGACAACTGTGGTAGGAAAAGGAATTTGTTAGTAGAATCGCTCCACATCACTGGTATTTTTAATCACCTCAATGTCATCACAGAACATTGGAAGGGACCTCAAAAGGTCATCTGGTTCCTGCCAGAGCAGGATCCCCTAGACCCAGTCATAGGATAATACAACACACCGTGGGCTGTCTTCTCTAAATCCCCGTTGAAGAACTTCAGGGCTTATAACTGGACCCAAGTACTTGGAATTAGGTGACCTCCAAGATCCCTTCCAACCTAAACCACTCTGTCATTCTGAAGTGGGGACATTCACTCTGTTCCTCTGCCTTGTTCCTCATCCCAACTAGTCGCTGCAGGTCTGATCCAGTGGTTGTTTCGTGAACTCCTGCAGCTCTTCTGTGTTTTCTTCTGACTCTGGACAGAAAACCACAACTATAGGTCCCCCCTGTGCTCCTCCTGAAGCCTTTGTGCCACTTTATGCCGGCCAGCGCATCCTTCTGGCGGCAACGACGCTGTGACCCTGTGTCTTCAACAACTTCAAGCAGTGTAGGTTCCTTTTTTCACTGTGATGTGAAGAGAGGAGCACAATCCTGAGGTTGGGGTCTAGCCCCATGTGCTTCTTTTGACCTCAAGGGGAGAACTTCCTGCAAGAGCAGACCCCAAGAACCATGAGTACGTGGCTCATTTTCCCCTTTTGGGGAGCAGGATGTTTAGAAGAGGGGAGCACCTCCAAGAATTATGTGATTCATCTGCATCTGTAACTATATGTCACCACTTTCATCATCTTCTTTCAGACAAGGTGAAACCAGGTGTGGTTCAGGCAGGAGGAGCAGACCACGAGGGTTGTTTCCTCACAACCTCTTCTGCCCTTTGTTTCTATTCTTGTTTCTTGGTTGTGTGATTCCTTCACCGTAAACTCTCAGTAGCCTGAAAGGGTTCCTCTGCAGGAAACAACACTGAGGGAAATATTGGGGGATCTGGTTTAGGGGTGAACTTATAGAGTAGGGTCCCTGGTTGGACTCAATGAGCCCAATGGTCTTTTCCACCCTGAATGATTCTGGAATCCTATGGTTCTATGAAATCCTAACGTGACCCCAGAAGAGGTTTCCTCACCTTCCTCGCCAGCATCACGCTGCGGTGCTGGTGGCTGTCATCAAATACTGATGGACAAACCAGAATAAAACGGATGTTCCAGGATAGAAACCCCCAGGTTACTCAAAGAAGGGCAGTCAGCCTGAGATTCCCCAGAAGAGGATGGTTGTTAGAGGAGAACAACTCATCTTCTCGCAGTTAAGAGGTGTTTGCATCAGCTTGGACAGTCACAGCGGATAGACCCCGTTGAAGATGGTTTTATCAGCAAATAATGAAAGAGCTGAAGAGAGGGAACTGGATCTCAGGGGAAATCTGCTGAAGTAAGCAGCTAATCATCTGCATCAGCTGAAGCTGCTCTTCTATCCCCAAGTTTTCCTGGAGTGATGCATGGCTTCACTCCCTGGCCTGTTTCAACGCATCCCATGAATCCTTCATCACCCAAGACCTCTGATGCCTTCAGCAATGACCCCCTGGAGTATCTGCTAACGAAAGCTGGACGTGAATTTCTCACTGTCTGAGGCTCCTGTCTATAACAAAAGGGCTGGATAACAGCAGCTCTCTACTTACAGTTTACTCCTCCTGTACTTCTAAGGCTTGAAACGGGCCATGTGCTTTGTGTTTGTTTCTTGGCCAAGAGGATGGGAACCAACTCTTCCCACCTCTGAACCTATGGTGGAGCCCAATGTGCCTCATATCTCTGGAGATGTTTAAAATCCACCCAGACACGTCCTTGTGCGACTGGATCTAGGGGATCCTCCTGTGGCAGGGGGATTGGACTGGATGATCTTTCAAGACCTCTTCCAATCCCTAAGGTTCTGTGATACCAGAGGTGTGGGAATGGACGTGCGTGGGTGGGAGGGGATAAATTGCACAATGCCCCCTCCCCTTACTGGAGGATGACGTGGAAACGTGGGGCAGTATCTCAGGCACGTCAGCATGTTTGTGTTTGTGGACAAACTGAGCAACCTGCTCATGAGGCAATCTGAGAAATAGGAAAAAAGCAGAGGAAAAGCCTGACTCTGCCAACCCTTGACAAGAACTCGTCAGGAATCGCCTTCGCTCAGCAGAAGAGCTGCACTACCTGAGGTAGTTACAGGTGGGGTGGTGGGTTTTTGGTTGCTGATGCATGAGGGCGTCATCCCCGAGGAATGTTTCGCATCTTCCTCGTTGCCTGAGAAAAAGGTATAAAAGCCCTCAGAGTCCTGGGCTGCTCTGTCCACCTCTGTCTCGATTTGCTCTTGGCTGTGAAGGGTAAGTCCGAGCCTGACCCGAGCGCTCTTTTGCTCTTGCTGCAACAGGGTGGGATTTCAACTGAAACTAAAGCCTAACCCTAACCCTAACCCTAACCCTAACCCTAACCCTAACCCTAACCCTAACCCTGTGATATTGATCCTCAGTGATATTGATCAGTATGTGAGGGGTGGGTGTCAGGAGGATGGAGCCAGGCTCTGCTCAGGGGCACCCAGTGATAGGACAAGGGGCAGTGGGTGTGAGCTGGAAGACAGGAGGTTCCACATCAATGTGAGAAGGACCTTCTTCACGGTGAGGGTGACAGAACTGGAAAGGGCTGCCCAGGGGGTTTGTGGAGTCTCCTCCTCTGGAGACATTTCAAACCCTTCTGGACTGTTCCTGTGGGACTGGATCTGGGGGATCCTGCTGTGTCAGGGGGACTGGACTCAAGGTCTCTTCCAACCCCTGATGTTCTGTGATTCTGTGATGCTCCACTCCTACCCAAACATGGGATATTGTGCCAAGAAGACTCCCTGAGCTCTTCAGCAATGTGGCTGCTGCTCCTTTCATCTGTGTAAAGAACACAAAGGGGAGGGAGCGCTGGTGCCAGCTCTAACACCCAAGAGACTGAGGGCTGACACTGTCATTAGCAGCCAGGCTCAGCTGAATTCCAATGGGTGTCTCCTGTTGCCTGTCCAAATGGCTCTGGGCGATGCATTCACTGCTCAGCCTCAGTCACCTCTTCCTCAAAGCTGGAGCAACGACGGCTTGCCTCACGCGGTGGTGATGGTTACAGGCGGTGCAGAGCAGAGATTCAAAAGGGGGTGGTGGAAGGAGAAATGGCAAAGGGTAGTGGAGGGGTAGCACAAGTTCAAGTGCACAACTTCTCTGTTCTTGGTGCTCTTGATGTTATTATATGTTAAGTTTGCTCCATAATTAGGAGTGAAAATCAAACAGAGATTGTTCCGGGGGCGGGATGAGGAGAAGGCACGAGAAGGTGAGGAGGTTCAGGTTGGATGTTAGGAAGAATTTCTTTACTGGAAGGTTTGTCAGGTGTTGGAACAGCTGCCCAGGGATGGGGTTGAGTCATCATCTGTAGAGGTGTTTAAGAGAAGGGTAGATGTTGCATTGGGGGTCTTCTTCACAGTGAGGGTGATGAAGCATTGGAGCAGGCTGCCCAGGGGAGTTGTGGAGTTTCCTTCTCTGGAGGTGTGTAAGACCCACCTGGATGTGTCCCTGTGTGACTGGATCTAGGGGATCCTGCTGTGTCAGGGGGATTGGACTAGATGATCTTTCGAGGTCCCTTCCAATCCCTAATGTCCTATGATAAGACTGTGAAAGGGCTGGACTCTATGATCTCGAAGGTCTCTTCCAGCTGAAACTGCTCTGTGACTCTATGAAGGTAGGGACATGGCTTGTGGATACACGACAGAAATCTTCAGCTTCCCTCTGTTCTTCTTGCTGTCTTTAATTGTGTCTCTTCCAAGAACAATCTCCATTCTATAGGTATCTCAGCTTTCAGCCTTCTGTTTTCCCACTGTTGTGTGTTTCAGACTGATCTCCATCCCCAGAAGATGTCTTCCTACAGACAGGTCCTCAGCTCCCGTTGCCTTGCACCCTGTGAAGTGACCTGCCCACAGCCCATCGCAGACGCCTGGAACCAGCCCTGTGTTACATCCTGTGGTGATTCCAGGGCTGTCATCTATCCACCACCCGTGGTCATGACCTTCCCAGGGCCCATTCTGAGCTCCTGCCCTCAGGAAAGCGTAGTGGGCAGCTCAGCACCATCCAGCATTGGAAACTCTCTGGGTTCCAGTGGCTCCTACGGCTCTAGGAGCTGGTACAGTTACGGGAGGTCTTACTCTTCCTATGGATCCAGTGGTTCTGGTTTGGGGAGCTGCAGGCCATGTTAACGAGCAAGGAGCAACCAGCCAAAAGAGAGGAAGACGCGTCCCCACACACTGTCACTGGGACCACCTCTCTGGAGCATGATCTGAAAAATCCCCCTGGCAAGAAATTCTCAAGCTGATGATTTAATTTCATTTCCTGGCTGTTCTTTCCAACGACTCCTGACAACAACGACCCTGAGTTAGTTATATCGACCATCTTCGGTCCAAGGTCTCCCCATGCTGTGAAAGAGTAACGCACGTGGAGTGTGTAGCCCTGGAGCAACCCTTTACTTGCAGCCTTTAATGAGGCCCTGGCAAAGCTTTGTCTGTGTTCTTCACTCTCAGTGAGACCTCCTTCTCCCTAACTCCTCATTAAACCATCGTGCATCACAGTTCTGGGCTGGCTCAGTTTGTTGGGTCCTTTACACATCTTGCTAGGTGAGCATCAACCTCTAGAGGAACACCACAGTGTTTGCCTGCTTTCAGCACCTCAAGTTGGAAGGTGACCAGGTCCTTTGAGCAGGAGCAAGCGTAACGACAGCCTCCTGCACAACAGCAATTTCATGCTGGATAAACATGTCTCGTAACCCTGACCGCGGCGTTTGAAATTCCCCCCAGGACAGGCGCGGTCACGGTGTGTGTCTGCTGCACGCCGGCCAAGAAAGTTAAACACACGAGGAACTTTGAAGACCTGCCCTGGGTCTTCCTGCTTGCCTGGGGCTGTGACTTAACTACATCCCCATACAATGGTTTTATGATCTTTTTTGTTGTTTAAAAATAGCTCTGTAGAGCTTTCCTTTGGACAGGTGAGAGTGTAGATCTGGCATCTGGGCAAGAACAACCCCAGGGACAGTGTAGGGTGGGGACTGACCTGTTAGACAGCAGCACAGGAGAAATGGACCTGGGGGTCCTGGTGGCCAAGAGGGCCAACAGCATCCCAGGGTGGATCAGAACCGGGAGTGGTTAGCAGATTGAGAGAGGTTCTTCTCCTGCTCTGCTGCACCCTGCTGGGACCACATCTGGAATCTGGTGTCCATCTCTGGGCCCCTCAGCTCCAGAAGGACACAGAGCTGCTGGAGAGAGCCCAGGGCAGAGCCACAGGGGATGATGGAGGGAGGGGAGCATCTCCCTGCTGAGGGGAGGCTGAGGGAGCTGGGAGAACAGGAGCCTGAGGGGTGATCCCATGGGTGTTGATCAACATGTGAGGGGTGGGTGTCAGGAGGATGGAGCCAGGCTCTGCTCAGGGGCACCCAGTGACAGGACAAGGGGCAGCGGGTGTAGCTGGAACAGAGGAGGTTCCACATCAGTGTGAGAAGGACCCTCTTCATGGTGATTGTGCCAGAGCCCTGGAAGGGGCTGCCTAAGGGAGGTGTGGAGTCTCCTTCTCTGGAGATGTTTCAAACCCACGTGGACTGTTCCTGTGTGACTTGATCTAGGTGGTCCTGCTGCGGCAGGAGGGTTGGACTGGATGATCTTTTGAGGTCCCTTCCAATCCCTAATGTTCTGTGGTTCTGTGATCCTGTGAAGGGCAAACCTTTGCTGAAATTCCTCGAACTGTTCCACTAACACCTCTGAACTCTTGGCAACTCCAGTCAAAACCAGTAAAGTAATAATTCCCAAGTCCTCCCTGCAGACCAACACATTCCATTCAGACCAAGTAATGTTTTCCATCTCAGGAAACTTCAGTCTGCTCACAGATGATTCTGGATACCGGCCACATCACAGAATCCCAGAACATTAGGGATGGGAAGGGACCTCGACAGATCATCCAGCGCAGTCCCCCCGCCACAGCACCTCTGTGTTCAACAGAAACAGGGTCCCAGGGTGCTCAGCGTGTTCTGCAGAGCTGCTTTGGTAGCTGCATGCAACCAGCTCAGCTGCTAAGAGGGTTTCACCCCCTTCTACCCTTGTGACACCAAGCAGGGGTTTGATGGATGGGACAGCAGACTTTTGCGCTTCCTCGTGTGAAGCTGCAGTTCCTAGGAAAAGCAGCAGTGACTGACACACTTGGCTGCAGTGGGGCAGGCTGACCCCACCCCAGTGCAGAAAACGGTTTGAATAGGATCAGAGGTGTGGCAACAACTTCAAAGGCTCCACAAGGTGAGGCTGCCACGAGGTAGCCAAGGCAACCTGAAGGCTTTGCCTGGTTTTCATGCTCTCAGTTTCCAGTGCGCTGTGGGATTGTTTTTGGAGTCACTGGGATGCTGCCAACCCCCCTGACCTGTATGTGCAGACCACTAAAGCAATCAGATTGCTCTCTTCAGGAGGTGTCACTGCAGTGTAGATGACCCCACAGAGGTTGTCTCCTCAAGACTTTTTGTTTCCATGCCACACAGAACAGCGGAACTGCATCGGTCTGGAGAGATGGGCAGGAGGACATGGAATGAGCTCTAACCAGGGTAAGTCTAGAGTCTGGCATCGGGGCAAGAACAACCCCAGGGACCAGTACAGGGTGGGGACTGTTGGAGAGCAGTGGAGGGGAAAGGGACCTGGGGGTCCTGGTGGACAGCAGGATGGCCATGAGCCAGCAATGGGTCCTGGTGGCCAAGAGGGCCAACAGCATCCTGGGTGGTTAGCAGATGAAGAGAGGTTCATCTCTTTCTCTACTTTGTCCTGGGGAGACCACAGCTGGAGTGTTATGTCCAGCTCTGGGCCCCTCAGTTGCAGAAGGACACAGAGCTGCTGGAGAGAGTCCAGTGCAGACCCACAGAGATGATGGAGGGAGGGGAGCATCTCCCTGCTGAGGAGAGGCTGAGGGAGCTGGGAAAAGGAGCCTGAGGGGTGACCCCATGGATGTTGATCAATGTCTGAAGGGTGGGTGTCAGGAGGATGGAGCCAGGCTCTGCTCAGGGGCACCCAGTGATGGGACAAGAGGTAACCAGTGTGAGCTGGAGCAGAGGAGGTTCCACACAAATATCAGAAAGAACTTCCTCCCAATGAGGGTGACAGAGTCTTGGAAGGGGCTGCCCAGGGGAGTTATGGAGTCTCCTTCTCTGGAGACATTTAAAACTTGTCCTGTGCAACTGGATCTAGGGGATCCTGCTGTGGAAAGAGGATTGGACAGGATGAGGTCCCTTCCAATCCCTAATGATCTGTGACTCTGTGATCCTCTTCTCAGCCTGTCCTGTGGCACCTCTGTGCTGCACTTGAACTAGCAGCCAGTTTCTCATGCTGTGGTGAACGGGTGCAGCCAGGCATCCTTCGGCATCGATGCTGTCAGCATCCCGAATGTAGCCACTGTCGGCATCCCTGGATGTAGCCGCTGTCGGCATCCCTGGATGTAGCCGCTGTCAGCATCCCTGGATGTAGCCACTGTCGGCATCCCTGGATGTAGCCGCTGTCGGCATCCCTGGATGTAGCCGCTGTCGGCATCCCTGGATGTAGCCGCTGTCGGCATCCCCGGATGTAGCCGCTGTCGGCATCCCTGGATGTAGCCGCTGTCGGCATCCCTGGATGTAGCCGCTGGCAGCATCCCTGGATGTAGCCGCTGGCAGCATCCCTGGATGTAGCTGCACTGCCTATGTACTTGCTGTACTGCAGAAAAGACACGCGTGGGAGCCAGAAGTCAGAGTCTGGACTATAAATAGATCATTGCAGTCAGTGCAATTACTCTTTCACCTAGAAAGTAGAAGATAAGTGAATGAAACTTCACTGTCCGTTCCAAGAGGCTGGATGTCACAGGCTGTGACATCTCAGGTCACACCACACTTAAATGTGAAACAGGAGAAGGACCAGCTGCTGTTACCGTGAAGCTGCTCTGAGATCTTGACCCTTTGCTGGCCACTGCAGTGTGGGCACCACCTCTTACTGTGAGATCTCCCTCAGTCCTTGGCCATGGGAAGTCCAGGCTGCCGACAGCAGCAGCAGCTCAGCCTCCTGCTCATCCTGCCAGTGAAATTAATTACCAGGAGGTGGAAGCAACAACAAATGAAATCACAGTGTCTCCTCTCGAACCACAGAGGTCACTACACTCTTCTCTCTTGTCTGGGAGTGCTCCGAGCATGTGTTTCCATCCAAGTACAAGGCTACTCTTGGTAAATGAGATGCAATCAGAAGCTGATTCATAAAGGTGGTGTAAATGCAGCCTGGGGTGCTTGTCCCCCCCACGCATGAAATTGCAGCTCAGGACAGCTAGCTGTGGGAGTTAAGCCTTTCATGTCTTCTTAAAGAGGTGGATCCACTGGATATGAAGTCACTGCTAGAGGTTCAGCCTCACACCAGTGGTAAACAGCCTGCAGGCAGAGTGAGTCAGTATAACTGAACCAGACACACGCCCTGCCCACTGCCAGCTTCCCTCCAAGCACTGCTTGCACCTACCTCTTATCAGTTTTGCTGTTGGGGAGTCTCAGCTTGAAAGTCTCAGGTGTTTTAAATAAAATGCTCTGTCAGATGAACCCAAATAAAAATGGTCTTTTCAATGTCATTCGTCCCTTTTACTTAGAAAACAAATTGCATCCTCGTTCACTGCACCTTGGGGACTGGGTCCAGTTTGGGAACCTCAGCACAAGGTGATGGAGCAAGGGCAGAGGAGGCAACGATGCTGGGGAAGGGCCTGGAGGATCAGTCTGATGAGGAGAGATGAAGAGAGTTGGGGCTGGTTAGTTTGAGGAGGAGGAGGCTGAGGAGAGTCCTCATTGCTCTCTACAACTACCTGAAAGGACAGTGTGGAGATGTTGGTGCTGGGCTCTTCTCACAGGGAATTAGTGACAGAAGCAGAGGGAAGGGCTTCAAGAAGAGGTTCAAAACCCACCTGGATGTGTTCCTGTGTGACTTGGTCTAGGGGATCCTGCTGTTGCAGGGGGATTGGACTAGATGGTCTTTCGAGGTCCTTTCCAATCCCCAATGATTCTATGACTCTATGATTCAATAGGGGAGAGTGGTCAGGCACTGGACTGGGCTGCCCAGGGTGGTGGTTGAGTCTCCATCCCTGGATGTGTCTAAAAGTCACTTAATGTGGTGTTGGGGGATCTGGTTTAGAGGTGACCTTGTAGAGTAGGGTTGATCTTTTGACTGGATGATCCCAGGGGTCCTTTCCAATCTCAATGATTCTGTGATTCCAAGCTACATCTTGATTCCTTAGGTCATTGTGTTTTTGGAAGTGTTCAAGGTCAGGTTGGATGGAGCTTTGAGCAACCTGATCTAGTCAAAGATGCCCCAGCCTGTGGCAGAGGGGTTGGACTAAACGATCACAAACCCAAAGCTTTCTTCAGTTCCCAGATTCTATGACCCATCACGTTCCCTGTGTACTTCTGCCCACGCCATACACCCTCTCTGAGAGAGAATAAGCAGAGCTCCACGAGAGCATTTTCTGTTTGATGACCCCATTTACAGAGTCCTCCCACGAAACAAAAGTGAGCAGCACTTACTGGATTTTAAGCCCCAGCAGCACTGAGCGACACCCAGCAGCCAGAGTACTGACCCGGATCACAGGCAAATCTGATTATCAGCAGAGAATCACAGCATTGGAAAGCATCTCCAAAGGGCATCCAGTCCACCCTCCCTTCACCAACCAGGGCCAGTACTCCCTAGACCAGGTTGCCCAGAGCCCCTGTCAGCTGGACCTTGAATGGGTCCGGGGATGGGGTCTCCACGCCCTCTCTAGGCAGCCTCCCTCACCCTCAGATTTAACAACTCTTTCCTCAGCTCTGACCTCTCTCTGCCCTTTTCCAACTTCAAACCAGGACCCCTCATCCTATTGTTCCTTGCCCTTGGGAACAGCCTTCCCCAGCCTTCTGAGAGGCCCCTTCCCAGGTTTGGAAAGTCACTGGAAGGTCCCCCTAGAGCCTTCTGCTCTCCAGCTGAACAGCCCCAGCTCCCTCAGCCTCAAAGCAGAGAGGGTCCAACCCTCTGATCATTTCTGTGGTTTCCTCTTGACTCGCTCCAAGAGGTCCTCATCCTCCTTGTCTTGGGAGCTCCAGAGCTACTGGGGGCTCCAGAGCAGCATGGAAATCATCATTACTGAATCCTCCCTGTCCCAGGACGTCCCAGTGCTCCTGACACCAGAGCAAAGAGTGGAGTCTCCTTCTCTGGAGACGTTTAAGACCCTCCTGGATGTGTTCCTGTGTGACTTGGTCTAGGGGATCCTGCTGTGGCAGGGGGGTTGGACTGGATGATCTTCTGAGGTCCCTTCCAATCCCTAATGATTCTATGTTGTGATCAGGGTGGGAAACAGCCACTCATCTCCACCCGGGAGGTGTCTGTCTGGAGAAAAGAAGAGAAAAGAGCAGTGAGCTGCTGCTTTGCACCCAACCCGCCTCCTGTGCAGCTTCATTGCAACTGGAACCAGTTTTGCTGCCACAAGCACAGAGGAACCCAGTGTCTGCTGCTCCTGACACTGCACTGCAGGCACTTCGTGGAGGGAGGAGGCATCATTCCTCTTTTTGACTGGGGTGGAGAGGCTGGTGACTGCAAGGAGGAGCAAGTGTTGGGTTATGACAGCTTAACTTAGGGTTTGGACAACGCTGAGCAGTGCCGGTGCTGGAGGCTGAGTCCTGTCTGTGAGTTGATGCCAATAAACACGTGAAGGGTGTCGGGAGGAAGGACCGAGGCTCTGCTCAGTGTCATCTAAAGATGGGGCAACGGGTGTGAGCTGGAGAGAGGGAGAAGGTCCCCCCCGAATGTTCTACAGGACCACAGCTCCGTGAACAGCTCGAGACGGCATCACCCAGGGCAGGCTGTGCGTGGAGGAGGGAAGGGGAACCAGAAGGCGGCCGTGTGATGCAACAATACTTTAATGAGCAAGAAATGCCAGCGCTGGCAACAGCAAAACATCTCAGAGTATGAAAAACTTGTTTCCAGACAGTTCCAGAGGAGGTTCAACAACAGTCCTGCTCCTGTCCTCAGCTGGTTTTCCTCTGCCTGTTCTGCAGCTCGTGGTGAAGGTACTTGCTGTCGTAACTGATGCCCACGTGAGATCTGCTGGCCCGTGGTGGTTGAAAAAGAAAACAAAGAGCTGGAACAGGCAACAACAGCCAGAAAACCACCAAACCGGGGACTGGAGGGTAGGTAAAAACTAGCAGAAAGATCAGAAATGCTGAGTGGCAGTAGCTCCATCGCGCAGCTGCAGGACCACCGAAGCCCCATCCTCACCGCTCTGCATTTTGGATGTCAGGAGAGGCTCCTCTGGGACCTCTTGGTGCCTTCAGCAGGGCCCCCAGCTGCTGCGGAAGACGCGGCCGTATCGGCGGGAGGAGTAGGGGCTGTAGCACCCGCTGCCGAAGGTGGAGAGGGCTGAGCTCCCATATCCGTATGGAGCCCCATACCCCAGAGAACCCCCGTAGAAGCTTCCGGAACCATAGAGACCACCCAGCCCCAGGGAGCCCCCAAAGGCGGGTGCTCCGGAGGAGCCCACCACGGCTTGCTGGGGGAAGGAGCTGAGGATGGGTCCGGGGAAGGTGACCACGACGGGGGGTGGCTGGATCACAGCGGTGGAGTCGGGGCACTGGCGGACGCAGGGCTCGTTGCAGCTGTTGGCGATGGGCTGGGGGCAGGCGACGCTGCCCGTGGTGGGGCACAGGTCGTAGGAGGACATTTCTTCACAGGGGTGGAGGCGATCCTGAAAAACAGAGCACGGAGCTGCTGGAAAGCAAAGTCCTGCAACAACGAGCCAGAGGTTGGGGCTGAGTTGTTGGGGAGCAGGCAGAACCACGACCAGATGCATAAATAAAACTGGTGAGGCTGTCGACAGCCTCTCCTGCCATCAGCATTGCCCTGGTCTTCCCTCTGCAGTAGTCCCTGACTTGCCACCTCCTCCAAGACTTCTGTGATTGCTGCTGGTTTGAGGAGGTTTTACTCCTCTTTCTCTCACAGAGGAACAGAGACTCAACAGAAAGGTTCTCGAAAGGCACCAGCGCTCCTCCCTGGACTGAAAAGCAGGAGCTGCAGGACCTGCCCAGAGCACTGAATGGAGCAGGAGCTGGTTTTGTCTTGGGACAAAGGGGATGGAGTGAAGAACTCACACATTTCACCCCTCTTTCCCTTGTCCCTGTTTCCTTTCAAATTCCATGGGGTAATAGACTTTTAGTTGTTCCTTTCCAGTTCTACATTCTCTTAATCTCTTTAATCCCTCTGATCAAACCCCAGAGCATTTGACCCTGAGGTTAGATTCAAACACTGGATGTAACAAGTAAAAATCCCCTATAAAGATTCCTGTCCCAACAGTTCTTGGCATCGCAGTGCAGTTTCACGCAGAGACAAAACAGGCTGGTAAAACACAAGAATCCACTTTTCTTAAAGAAAAACCAGCAGTTTGCCAACTACCTTTTCATCTAAACGGCTGAACACAGCAGCTTGTGGCTTTTCCCACAAAAAAAAATAAGGGAATATTATTCTGCTCCTAAAGCAGCCCTGAAATCACAGAATCACAGAACATCAAGGATTGGAAGGGACCTTGAAAGATGATCCAGTCCAAGGTTACACCCGCTGCCCCTTGTCCTATCACAGGATCACAGAACAGNAATGTCTCCAGAGGAGACTCCACAACCCCACTGGGCAGCCCC
This sequence comes from Rhinopomastus cyanomelas, assembly GCA_013400115.1. Classification (NCBI taxonomy): domain Eukaryota; kingdom Metazoa; phylum Chordata; class Aves; order Bucerotiformes; family Rhinopomastidae; genus Rhinopomastus; species Rhinopomastus cyanomelas. The sequence continues at coordinate 34,497 of VXBP01009888.1, read as the reverse complement.
TTCCAGAGCTCTGTCATCCTCACTGGGTAGAAGGTCCTTCTCAGATTGATGTGGAACCTCCTCTGTTCCAGCTCACACTTGCTGCTCCTTGTCCTATCACAGGATCACAGAACATTAGGGATTGGAAGGGACCTCAAAAGATCCTGCTGCAAGATCACCTAGATCCAGTCTCACAGTAGCAATCCAGGTGGGTTCTAAATGTTTCCAGAGAAGGAGACTCCACAACCCCCCTGAGCATCCTGTTCCAGAGCTCTGTCACCCTCACTGAGAAGAAGGTTCTTCTCACATTGATGTGGAACATCCTCTGCTCCAGCTCACACCCTTGTCCCATCATTAGATGCTCCTGAGCAGAGCCTGGCTCCGTCCTCCTGACACCCACCCTTTACAATCAAATAATTCAATTCTGAGGACAGAATAACAATAATAATAGTAATAATAATAATTTATAAGGCCCTGAGAACTCCAGTGGGGTAGGAGGACCAGCGCTCGAAGCTGCAGTGCAAAGGCATTGAGGCATTTAGAGAGAGAAGAAGAGGCACCAGACTCACCTGCTGTAGAGGGGAGTAGGCAGGAGAAGAAGATGGAGTAGGTCTGCGTAGCTGCTCCTTTATAGAGCTCTTCAGATCGCCTGGGGGGGCTGAGCCACGCTGAAGTCATAATCACCAACCAGCCCAAATCCGAAGCTCCCCAAAGTGATGCAACTGTTTTCGCCTGCTGTTTGCAAAATCACCCTAAATCTCTGAAACAGCAGGATGGGCACATTCCTCCTCCCAGTTCTCTTTCATCTCGAAGCCTAATTGACCGGCTTCATTGCTGGTATCATTCCACCCCGCGCACTGGCCACGCAGGAGGAATTAAACTGGTTCTAGTTATTTAGCACTTCCTTCATTAACCTCCCCTAATGATTTTAATCAGGGCTGCAACCTGCTGTCACATAGGTCTCTGGATGAAGCGCTGCAGATCCAGGCTGTGATCTAATCTCTCTACCTGCACGTTTTGCAATGGAAGGTTTGCTGAGTGGAAGACACCTTCTCATTCTTCTCCCATCCACAGCCACGAAAATGCAATGGAGCTCCTCTGACCTGCAGTAGAGGACCTCATGGGTTTTGGTTTAGAAGTTCTGCCTTCTCCTTGCTGCTTGGCAAGACCAGCAGGATTTCAGCAGCTGACAGGGTGTTTAAGTTGAAATCTAGAGGCTCCTCTGAAGGGATATCAGTGCTTTTCCCCTTGTTTTTCATTGGGGCAGGGGGTGTGGAAAGGAGATTCCACATCAATATGAGAAGGACCTTCTTCCCAGTGAGGGTGACGGAGCCCTGGAAGGGGCTGCCCAGTGGGGTTGTCTCCTTCTCTGGAGATGTTTAAAACCCACCTGGCCATGTTCCTGTGTGACTTGATCTGGAGGATCCTGCTGTGGCAGGGGGATTGGACTGGTTGATCTTTCGAGGTCCCTTCCAATCCCTCATGTTTAGTGATCCTGTGATTCCGTGGTCTAGAACCTGTACCCAGAGGTTATCTCACAAGGTAGAAGAGCTGCAAGGACGAACATCAATAGGTACTGGTGGTCTGTGCTCACATCACACTCTTCCACATAAACCAAGGCAGTGGTAGAGGAGGCACAAGCCCCTCAGTGAAATTGTATTTTCCTGTTCACCACTGTGTTCATTCATCCAACACACCTCTCTCTTTTTGTTCATATGGTGGAGAGCAGCTTGCCCTTAGATCTTCTCCTTCACCTTCCAAAGGAATTAGAACCCAAGTTTTATTGGTGGATGCCACAGCAACAACTTTTGAGGGCTTCTTTCCTGAGCTCAGTGGGTAAATGACAGGTTAGCTTAGGGGCGGTAGGGCAGAGGGTTGGGCTTGGTGGTCTGGGCCCCTCAGTTCAAGAAGGACACAGAGCTGCTTGAGAGAGTCCAGCACAGAGCAACAGAAGTGATGGATGAAGAACACCTCCCTTATGAGAAAAGGCTGAGGGAGCTGGGTCTCTTTAGCTTGGAGAAGAGTAGACTGAGGGGTGACCTCATGAATGTTTATAAATATGTGAGGGGTGGGTGTCAGGAGGATGGGGCCAGGCTCTGCTCAGTGTCTTCTGCTGATAGGAGAAGAGGCAATGGGTGTGAGCTGGAACATATAAATATCAGAAGGAACTTCTTCCCAGTGAGGGTGACAGAGCCCTGGAAGGGGCTGCCCAGGGGACTTGTAGAGTCTCCTTCTCTGGAGACGTTTAAAACCCACCTGGACATGTTCTTGTGCCTTTTGGTCTGGGGGATCCTGCTCTGCCAGGGGGATTGGACTGGAAGATCTTCCGAGGTCCCTTCCAATCGCTGATGTTCCGTGATTCTGTGATCTTGAAGGTCATTTCCAACCCTGATGACTCTCTGAGAAGCAATGGCACTACCCAACGTTAGCTGGACGCCCATCACAGCGCTGGGGATGGTTTTTGCCCTTCCTTCTTGCCTGACTGGCAGGACATCGCCCGCGGGGCTGCGTGTTGCTGCAGTTCTGACTGCCAAGACTTCAAGTGACTTCTCACTCGAAATGACTCAGCCTACCCCCACATTTAGTGGGGAGGGACAAGACTTTCTGCAACACGCTTTATCCCGTCTCGGATGCTCACCTTTCCAGAATGGGTTTCGCCCTCCAAACAGGACAATTTTGCTTTCGCTGATGATGGAAGCAAACAGCCAACTCAGCTGAAACACCCAGCTTTCAAGGAGGGAAGGCTTGACGAGATGTGTCCCACCCACGATCCCGGTGGAGCTGAAATGCTCCATAATAAAGAGCCTCAGAAATCCTCTTAGCTTGTGGATGGCTGCTGGGAAGATAAACTCCCCAGAGTTACACTTACATTATGAGCAGTAGTGCCCACAAAGGGCTCCCAAATGCCTCGTGTGTGTGTGTGTGTGTTTTTAAGCACTCCCCAAACCCTCCTTACTCGTTCGTGTACGAGGCGGTGCGTCAGTGTCGCTACGGAAGTACGTGGTTGGGTGCAAGCGGTGTGTTTGTTGAACTGCCCTGGTCAAGCTCACTCTTCCTGCTCCTTTTACCAGCTCGTTGCTTCTAACCTTAGGATTTCAGTTGGGTGCCAGTGTAAGGTGGGCCCTGACCTGCTAGAGAGCAGCAGAGGAGAAAGGAACCTGGGGTCTTGGTGGACAACAGGATGGCCAGGAGCCAGTAAGGGGTCCTTGTGGCCAAGAGGGCCAATGGCATCCAGCAGTAGATCAGAATGGGGGTGGTTAGGAGATCAAGAGAGGTTCTCCTCCCGCTCAGCTCTGCCCTGGGGAGACCACAGCTGGAATCTCGTGTCCACCTCTGGGCCCCTCAGTTCCAGAAGGACACAGAGCTGCTGGAGAGGGCCCAGGGCAGAGCCACAGGGGTGATGGAGGGAGGGGAACATCTCCCTGCTGAGGAGAGGCTGAGGGAGCTGGGGCTCTGTAACTGGGAAAAAGAAGCCTGAGGGGTGACCCCATGGATGTTGATCAATGTGTGAAATGTGGGTGTGAGGAGGATGGAGCCAGGCTCTGCTCAGTCTCATCTAATGACAGGACAAGGGACAATGGACATGAGCTGGAACAGAGGAGGTTCCACATAAATATCAGAAGGAACCTCTTCCCAGTGAGAGTGACATAGCCCTGGAAGATGCTGCCCGGGGGGGTTGTGGAGTCTCCTTCTCTGGAGATGTTTCAAACCCACCTAGACTGTTCCTGTGTGACTTGATCTAGGTGATCCTTCTGTGGCAGGAGGGTTGGACTGGATGATCTTTCAAGGATGTTCTGTGATTCTGTGATGATCTCCTCCAGTGCTGATGTTGTATTAATTGACACCCCCCTCACTGTATCACTAAGATCTGCAGCCTCTGTCATGTTTTAAAAGATTTTCCTAGTAACTTTTAGTCTAATTCTGGGTATTTTACCTTTCTTCTCTCTTTAAAGCACATGCAGGAAGGTCCTGTGCAAATCTGAATTCCCACCTCATAATAAGGGCTGCTGACTTCACAAGTAAGACATCAGGTTGTGCTGTATCTAGGTGAGGAAGAAAGGAGAAAACCCCAAGTATGAACACATCCAACAATCATAATTAACACTCGAGCCATCATCATTTTGTCAGCCAGCCACTGAAAGAAGCAGCAGCTAAGTGAAGTCACCGTAGTTCCTCCTGTCACTCTAGTGCAGCTAATGGAACGTTGGCAGGAACGCCTCCTGCCAATTCTGTGCTGAGATGAAAGAAAGAGGTGTTTTGAAACTTGCATGAGAAATTGGAATCAAATTATAGACATAAACATTGAGCAAAAAGTGTTTCATCACCACGAGGTGATAAGTGTGGGCTGGGACTCACAGGTTCTTCAGGAAGCTCCTCAAAACCACCTTGTATCTCCTTCTCTCACTGCCTTCTAGATACCAGAAGGTTCTTGTTCTGTGAATTTAAGTTGGTCGTCTTTAGTCAGTCGTGTTAGATGTAGGTCTGAAGGGGTGACTTGGTGTTTTCATGGAGCCACTCGAAGTCTTGGCAGCCAGAACTGCAGCAACACCCAACGACCTTTCGAGGTCCCTTCCAATCCCGAACGCTCTGTGACTCTGCGAATTATCCAGGAGGTATCTGGACCTCAGTTAGTGCTGCAGAGGATCCAGACTGCTGAGACTTTCCCATCCCTGTGAGATCCAAGCTTTTCTTGCTGCTCCAGGGGAGTTTGTCCTGTGCCAAGCTTAGTCATGTTTCCAGCTGGCCAACTCACGTCCAGCACCAAGTGGGTGATTGCCCTGACCTGGGGGCAGTGGCTCAGCCAACATCCACTGTCATCACTGGCCAGCCCAGGTGCTTAGCTCCTTCCTTCAGGACAGCACAGCGGGATCCCTGTCAGCACCCACACTTAAGGGCTCCTTTGTTACAGGAGCTTTTGTTGGAGCAGCCCTAACCACAACCGATCTTCTTAGGATCCTCAGGGGCTGACATCCCTGCAGGCTGTTGTTTTGGTTGTGGATAACATCTTGGAAACAGTGGTTCTTGCTGAAAGGGCGATTCGAGGGGTCAGAGACCACGAGATAGAAAACAGCAGGAGGCAGATTTATCACTGAATTATTAGATAATGAGTGATGAGACACGAACCACCGTTGGCACCGTCACAGAGTCACAGAACCTTAGGGATTGGAAGGGACCTCAAAAGATCATCGTGCCCTATCCCCCTGCCAGAGCGGGATCACCTAGATCCAGTGGCACAGGGACATACCCAGGTGGGTTTTAAACATCTCCAGAGAAGGAGATTCTCTGTCATAAGGACTGGAGCTGGGTAAGCGCTGCAGCTCTTGCTTTTCTTTCTTTATCTCCTGCCTTCAGCTTGGGGTGGGATGTTCTTTGAACGCTGTTAGGTTATGCTTAGCCATGCTTTTTCCCGCAGTAAAACATGTAGCCTCAGATCTTTTGGCAGCTGAACCACCTAAAGAAAACAGCGGTGAGATAAGCATCTGCTCGAGTCAGGAGCTGGTTGCACGCTTTGCTGATGGCCCGGCGAGATACGCCACGCGCGGCGCGGTTCTGGGCTCCTTAACTGCATTTATCTTGAAGATACATAAAACAGAACCAAAAAAGTCCCAAACCCAGGGATTCAATCGGCTGAAATGGTGCTGATGGCCCTTGCTGTGGTTCTGAAGAAGTGTCATCAGCACTCAGCCAGGGTTTTGGAGAGGGAGACAATTTAACGGGGTGAATCTGGGCAAAATCTGAAATTCATTTCATATCAGTCACTGGTCTTCTGTTAAGAGCTGTGGTGGTGAATTTACTTGGAGGACACCTCCCTGTAACTACCTGAAGGGAGGTGTCCTGTGAGGTGGGGGGTCAGGTTCTTCTTCCAGGCAACCAGCGCCAGCACGAGAGAGCAGGACCTGAAGCTGCCAGGAAAGGGTCAGGTTGGATGTTAGGAAGCCCTATTGGGGTCTGTAGGGCTCTGTGAAGATCTCTACAGGGGTTTTTGATGGCTCTATGGGGGTCTATGGGGCTCTGTGAAGATTTGTAAGGTCTCTACAGGGCTTTTTGATGGCTCTACAGGGGTCTATAGGGCTCTATGGGGTCTATAGGGCTCTGTGAAGATTTGTAAGGTTTCTACAGGGCTTTTTGATGGCTCTACAGGGGTCTATAGGGCTCTATGGGGTCTGTAGGGCTCTGTGAAGATCCGTAAGGTCTCTACAGGGGTTTTTTATGGCTCTATGGGGGTCTATAGGGCTCTAGGGTGTCTATAGGGCTTTATGGGGTCTATATGGCTCTGTAGGATATATAGGGCTGTACAGAGGTCTGTAAGGGCTCTATGGGATATATGGGGCTCTATGGGGGTCTATATGGCTCTGCAGGTGTGTATAAGGGCTCTGTGGGATATATAGGGCTCTATGGGGGTCTATAGGGTTCTATGCAGAGGGTTAGGTTGGATGTTAGGAAGCCCTTCCTCATGGAAAGGGGGATCAGAGCCTGGAATGGACTGTCCAGGGCAGTGGGGGAGTCCCCATCCCTGGGGGATGTTCAAGGGCAGCCTGGCGGTGGCCCTGAGTGCCCCAATGTGGCTCCTGGGGTGCTGTTAGGCCCTGGGCTGGGCTGGATGAGCTCAGAGGGCTTCTCCAGCCTCCATCAGTCTGGGATTCTGTGTGTGGGCAGCCTGCTGTGGAATAAACAAGAGCTGAACTTTCAGAGTGTGAACAGTCACTCGTGGCTCAAGGAAGCGTCTTATGAACACGAGTGGGGAGTCTAACAAGGCTGCTGCTCCTCTTTGGCCGGCGTGTTGTGCTCGTGTGCTTGCAAATCAGTGGTGAAACAGGCTTGGCAAGGGTTCCTCACGGGGACTTTCACTACAGGAGCAGGGGTTGCACAACGTTATCGCAGCCATATCTGCGCCGGGGAGCCGAGTCTGGAGCAGCTGGCAAATGCAAAAGGGCTGAGAACACAAAACCACTACAACACACTTCTTTCAAGTGATGCAACAGAAGTTTAATGAGACCAAGAAGAACAAAACTGCATGGCAGTATCCAGAAGGCAAGTCCACGATCTCGGGGTCAGAGGCAGCTCACAAGTGGCTGACAAAAGTCTCACTGCGTTCAGTCACGAGTAGGAGAAAGTAGAAGATAACGAAGAGTCAACCTCATGGGGATGTCAGGGGAGGATTTAAAGGAGAAAACCAGGTTGAGGCATGCAGAAGGAGCTGCACTGGACAGGAGGCAGGAGTGCTGTCACCCACCCACTCACTCCAGTTTGGTTTTCATTTGCACATTATCCACTGGGTTTTCCTGTTGTGTTTAGAAGGGCCTGCAGATGCCACGGTTGTACCTGCTGCCCCAGTAGGAATATGGGCTCCAGTAGGATCTACCGTAGCCATAGCCCCCATAGCCTCCATAGCCCCACAGACCTCCATACGGGGCCCCATAGCCCCCAAAGCCCCTCAGACCCCCATAGCCTACAGAGCCATAACCCCCATAACCGCCAAGGACGGGAGCTCCAGACGATCCCACAACCGAGCTCTGGGGGAAGGAGCTCAGGATGGGTCCGGGGAAAGTGACGACAACTGGAGGCGGCTGGATCACAGTGTTGGAGTCGGGGCACTGACGGACACAGGGCTCGTTGCAGCTGTCAGCAAGGGGCTGGGGGCGGTAGACGCCGCAGGCAGAGGTGGAGCTCAGGTCGTAGCAAGACATCTCCCAGGGATGGATGTAGGCTGCAACACACAGTGATGAGTAAACGAAAGACACACATTTCCCACAAAGGGGAAAACATGGTTGGATGCCCACACCAGAATGAAGATGACTTTATCTTTCAGGTCTTGGTTGTCCTTCCTTTGCTTCAGTGTTTTTCATGAGACATGTCTCTCTCTTGTCAATCAGCATTGCCATCACACACAGAGCAGTCACCTCTTCTACGGTCCCATTCCTAAACCCTCACACTTGTCGCTCTTTAAGCCTTTCTGCCACAGAACATTAGGGATTGGAAGGGACCTCGAAAGATCCTCCAGTCNGCCGGGGAGCCGAGTCTGGAGCAGCTGGCAAATGCAAAAGGGCTGAGAACACAAAACCACTACAACACACTTCTTTCAAGTGATGCAACAGAAGTTTAATGAGGCCAAGAAGAACAAAACTGCATGGCAGTATCCAGAAGGCAAGTCCACGATCTCGGGGTCAGAGGCAGCTCGCAAGTGGCTGACAAAAGTCTCACTGCGTTCAGTCACGAGTAGGAGAAAGTAGAAGATAACGAAGAGTCAACCTCATGGGGATGTCAGGGGAGGATTTAAAGGAGAAAACCAGGTTGAGGCATGCAGAAGGCGCTGCACTGGACAGGAGGCAGGAGTGCTGTCACAGAGCTGTCACCCACCCACTCACTCCTGTTTGGTTTTCATTTGCACATTATCCACTGGGTTTTCCTGTTGTGTTTAGAAGGGCCTGCAGATGCCACGGTTGTACCTGCTGCCCCAGTAGGAATATGGGCTCCAGTAGGATCTACCATAGCCATAGCCCCCATAGCCTCCATAGCCCCACAGACCTCCATACGGGGCCCCATAGCTCCCAAAGCCCCTCAGGCCCCCATAGCCTACAGAGCCATAACCCCCATAACCGCCAAGGACGGGAGCTCCAGACGATCCCACAACCGAGCTCTGGGGGAAGGAGCTCAGGATGGGTCCGGGGAAAGTGACGACAACTGGAGGCGGCTGGATCACAGTGTTGGAGTCGGGGCACTGACGGACACAGGGCTCGTTGCAGCTGTCAGCAAGGGGCTGGGGGCGGTAGACGCCGCAGGCAGAGGTGGAGCTCAGGTCGTAGCAAGACATCTCCCAGGGATGGATGTAGGCTGCAACACACAGTGATGAGTAAACGAAAGACACACATTTCCCACAAAGGGGAAAACATGGTTGGATGCCCACACCAGAATGAAGATGACTTTATCTTTCAGGTCTTGGTTGTCCTTCCTTTGCTTCAGTGTTTTTCATGAGACATGTCTCTCTCTTGTCAATCAGCATTGCCATCACACACAGAGCAGTCACCTCTTCTACGGTCCCATTCCTAAACCCTCACACTTGTCGCTCTTTAAGCCTTTCTGCCACAGAACGTTAGGGATTGGAAGGGACCTCGAAAGATCCTCCAGTCCAATTCTTTGCTCTACTGCACCTTGCCCAGCACTTCACAAACCTCTTCCTCTGTATTTAGCAGCCTCTCTTACAACGACTGTGTCTGAAAGCTCATTTCAGCTTTGGTTTATGGTAGCAAAAATGAAGCTGTAACCTGACAACCAGCAAAGCTCCTCCGGCAAATTAATGGGTCACTGGAAGAACAGCCCTGACTTATCGACTCGTAACTTCAGAAGTGACAGATAAAATCATGTTGAACCTGCTATAAAAACAAGTTAAATAAGGCTCCCCTGCAGTGAAGGGCTTGCTAAGTAGCATGAGGGTCACAGGGTGGGTGACAGCTTTATCTGTCCAACCTCCCAGCTGGGAAACTGGTCCATTTGGATAATGAGGGGTGGGTTTCTACTTCAGAAGGATTTTAACCAGAAGATCTGGTCCAACATAAAAGAAAACCCTTGGAAGGACTAGGAATACTGCCTGTGAACAGGTTTTTCTCTGTGCTAGAACCAATAACATGTTAGTTGAGGAGAGACTTCTGGATGTCACCTAGTCAGACTCACCACCTAAAGCAAGGAGTTGCCCTTGGGTAGGTTGGGGTCATCTAGTTTCCTCACTGTTTTCCAATACTTCCTTAGAAACTATTTCTAGTTCTTCTCATAGAAAGTGTTTCTTCTAAATAGTATTTCTCTTTTCTTCTTTCTAAAGAAGCTACTTTCAGGCTACCATTGTCCCCTGGGCAAACACACCCATCCACCTAGACACATATCTGATGTGAAAACACATTAAAGATCTGAACAAGCCTTCTGCTGATGGTTTTTGGAAGCTGCTTTGATAGCTCAGATCTGAATTAACAGGAAAGAAAAGTTGGTTAAAAAACGAGTTGAATCGTTCAAAACCCTCGTGCATGGATGTCACCACATGTTTTATTGAATCACAGAACATTAGGGATTTGAAGGGACCTTAAAAGACCATCCAGCCCAAGCCTCCTGATCCAGTCGCACAGGAACAGTCCAGGTGGGTTCTAAATGTCTCCAGAGAAGGAGACTCCACAATTCCCATGGGCAGCCCCTGCCAGGGCTCTGGCACCCTCCCTGGGAACAAGGTCCTTCTCACACTGATGGGGAACCTCCTCTGCTCCACCTCACACCCACTGCCCCCTGTCCTGTCACTGGGTGCCCCTGAGCAGAGCCTGGCTCCATCCTCCTCACACCCACCCTTCACACATTGATCAACATCCATGGGGTCACCCCTCAGGCTCCTTTTTCCCAGCTCCAGAGCCCCAGCTCCCTCAGCCTCTCCCCAGCAGGGAGCTGCTCCCCTCCCTCCACCATCCCTGTAGCTCTGCCCTGGGCTCTCTCCAGCAGCTCTGTGTCCTTCTGGAGCTGACGGACCCAGAACTGGACACAAGATTCCAGCTGTGGTCTCCCCAGGGCAAAATATAGGGAGAAGAGTATCTTTCTCTGTCTGCTAACCACCCCCTTCTGATCTACCCCAGGATGCTGTTGGCCCTCTTGGCCACCAGAGCCCATTGAAATCCAACACATATGGAAAACAAATAAGAAAAACAAATTCATGGTGAAATAACCCAACGTTTTTATGAATCTTGCAGGGCTTGTGGATGATTCTGACCTTAGTTAGAGCCAACAGCAGAGAGACCTGTGAATTTTAAGGAAGAGACCCAGTAGAATGTCACTTACCCGTTTCACGGAGATGAAGAAAGCACGTGAGGTAGAATGAGGAGCCTCGAGTTGGGAGAGCTTATATACAGTTCCCCAGCTCACAGGGATCCCCTGAGGTGCAATTTGTGCATAATTGGGGCAAACCCAAAGCTAATGGGACACGTAGGTCCCCAAAGTTCTGCTGACTGTTTGTTTATTTGTTGGTTTGAAGTCCCGTGAAATTTGAGAGGTGCGTTTCATCACAGAGGCGTCTTTCATCTCAAATGGTTGCGTGTCCTGTTTGTTCCCGCTATCGTTCCGGCCACGTCCTTGGCGCAGCAACGCGAATTATCCTAATGCTCTTCCTCAGCTTCTCCATTGTTGAAGGCAAAACTCAGTTGCTCGCTGCGTGGCTGTGGGGACCCAATGTCCATGGATTTGTTATTAAACCACAGAACATTAAGGGATTAGGATGGACCTCGGAAGATCATCCAGTCCAATCCCCCCCTAGATCCAGTCGCACAGGAACATGTAAGATACCTGGAGATAGAACGGGTTTCCATCAGAGCAACTCTGGGGTCATCAGTTTTCTCTCTATAGATTACAATCTCAGGTACTTAATGTGGGACCAATACTGCACCCATAGTAAGCCATAGAAAACATCCTGAGGTCCTTGAGTGGTCTTCTACTGTTTGGCTTTTGCTCCTGAGCACAAAGTTGATCACAACGCAGTAGGTCCCCCATCAGTATGAGAAGGAGCTTCTTCCCAGTGAGAGTGACAAAGCACTGGAAGGGGCTTCCCATGGGATTGTGGAGTCTCCTTCTCTGGAGACGCTTAAAACCTGCCTGGGCCATGTTCCTGTGTGACTGAATCTAGGGGTGTTGGACTGGATGATCTTCTGAAGTCCCTTCCAATCCCTAACGTTCTGTGATCCCGTCTTTTGTTTCAACGTCTCTATTTCGTTCTAGACTTTTCCACTGAAAACAACTGAAATGTCCCCAGTGTTGGGTGGTGAACGCATCACACCGAGGACAAGCACATCTTGACTTGCAGATTTCCATGTGATGTCACTCCATACTTGCCCAGCACCTAAATCCACCTTCAGCCTTCAGTCTGACTGCCAAACGCCTTCTCAAGCCATCAGCGGCTGCTTTGTGGCTTTTGAGAAGACTTGCACCCTGGAAGTGTGAAAACATTATTGGCCTCAAAAAGCCTTCCAGCCACCTCAGAGATTGAGAAACTCACCTCGTAATTTAGAAACAATCTGTGGCACTGAGTCTGTGGTTTTCAAACCTCCCGTCTGCAAGCAGGGAGAATCAGCCTTTGTTTTGCGCGGGGCATTCCAAGGTCGTAATTGCTCCCTGTTTGCAGGAACTGCTGGCTCAGCCCTGGCTTGTGGCAACACCAGGCAATCATCACCAGCCTGAGGATCCACACCACGCATCCAAAGCACTCCTGCCTCATTTAAACTTCTACATTTGTGATTTGTTCATACTGGAAACTCGTTCCCTGAGATCTACTAAATATCCTCAAGCCTTTGCACTGAAAACATTGAGCCAGGAAGATACCTAGAAAAGCTTTCTTTGGGTCCTTGAGGTGGTGCCGTAGTGGTGGTGGAGCGTTGTGGGTCCTTGTCTGGATCCCCACGCGTCCCACCTGGATTGCCACGAACGTCATGGCCACATTCCAACCAAGAGCTCCAGTCTAAAGCATCAGACACAAAGGGATCTGTAGGCAGTGAAACAACTTACTCAGTTTGGAGAAGAAAGGTCTCAAGCCACTTTAATTCACTCCTCTACCACGGATCAGAAGAAACCAACCCCACAAGGTACAGGCACAGACAGATGGAGTTTTGCCACACTGCTCTTAGGCTGAAGTGAGATAGAAAATGTGTGAAACTTCTTCTGTATCATCTTCATTGTAGCTTCTCTTTCAAATCACGGCAGCCATCCGACTTCAGTCTGGACCCTCATAAATCTTCACGGTTCAGAATTCTCAGTTTGCCCAGGTCCAGGGGAATCTTCCCACTGGCCATCAGTGATCTTCACCTCGAGCAGTTGATAGTCTCAAAAGCAATAACCGTCTCTCTCAGAGGCAGCAACGCACCTCCCAAAATGAAAGAGTCAAAGAACAGAGAAGATGAGAAGATGAGAAGAAGAAGGTGGAAGTTGCCAAGATGGAACAAGAGGATGGGGAGTGGTGGGGGGGCAGACACTCTCCTTTTCAAACGTTTAAACTCAAACTTCATACTTTTCTGCAGAAAACAAACAGCTTAAACTGACAGATTCTATCAGCCTTTGAAGCAGAACAGTCCTCCCATCATTTTGTAGCTTTAGGGGAGACCTCATGGCTCTCTAAAACTATCTGAGAGGACACTGCAGAGATGTTGGTGCTGGGCTCTTCTTGTAGGTCATTAATGGCAGAAGCAGAGGGAAGGGCTTCAAGCTTCAACAGGGGAGGGTTACACTGGCCATCAGGAAGAAATTCTTCTTGGAGAGAGTGTTCAGGCCCTGGACTGGGCTGCCGAGGGTGGGGGGTTGAGTCCCCATCCCTGGATGTATTTAAAAGTCACATAGATGTGGTGTTGGGGGATCCGGTTTAGGGGTGACCCTGTAGAATAGGGTTGATGGTTGGACTGGATGATCCCAGGGGTCTTTTCCAGCCTGAGCGACTCCATGGTTCAGTTACTGTCGTGCAATGAAGCGTACCTAAAAACACGCGTTCCGGCTCTAACAGCAGTTTGAGGTTCTGATAAACCCGTGAGACGCTCTCCAGCAGTTAATCCAGTACCAGATGAGCTGGCTTAATAATTTCTATTCTAATCTGAAGGAAGTGCCTGGAACAGTTCCAGGTGTTAATTTGCCCCAAGTCGTCACAAGATGAAAGAATTCTCTGTAATCTAAGGTAATGTTCAGGCCCTCAGCACAAACAAATTTGAAAGGGCTCATGAACTCAGCAATTTCATCATCTTGATGGGTTACAGGTAGTTAAAGCAGGGGCGGGCAACCAACATCGATCCTTTGCACCAGCTCCTCTGGTATAAAAGCTCTTCTCTGTCACAGCTCTTCCAAACACTTCCCTTGACTTCTTGGTGACTTGGGTAAGTGATTCCTCTCTGCTGCTATCAATGTAGCTTCTTATTTCTGGTTTCAGCTTCAGCTGATGACCACTATCCCTACTGTTGAGACACATCTGCTTTGCCTTGGGATGGAGATGCTAATGGTGGCTCTTGGGTGGCAGATGCAATTATTTGGTGTGTGGAGCTCTGTGAAGCTCTCGGTGTCAGAAACACTGGACCTTGGAGCAACTACATGATGCTCTCTGTGTTCTGGTTTAGTTTTAGATTGTTCTGTGAAGAGCAGGGAGTTGAGTTCAATGATACTTAGGGATCCCTTCCAACCGGAGATGTTCTGTGATACTGTGATGCTTATGTCAAGGCATTCAACCTGTTCTTAAGGTTGCATCTGAGGTTCAACGTTCAACAGGAGCACCACCAGCACAGCTGTTCATGAAAAGGGAGATGAATGAGCAAGGTAGTATGAATGAGAAGGTAGTATGTGGTGTCCTCATACACCACATCTTCTGGTTGTCCTTTCTTGCCTTCATATTGGTCCTCAGAACTCTGCTGAGGACATGAAGGATGTAGGGAATAGATTGCACTTGATCTAGGTGATCCTGCTGTGGTAGAGGGATTGGACTAGATGATCTTTTGGGGTCCTTTCCACCCCTAATGTTCTGTGATTCCATGAAGAGTCAAATCACCCTTGGAGAAAGTTTAGAGCGGAGGACATAGGTTGAATTCCTGGGTTTAACAAGGGGTCCTGGGGAGAATAATTGAAAATGAAGCTGTGGAAGGACACCAGGGAACAGAGTGCTTTTTATACTGAGATTGCCCGGGCTGTATCCATGCAGTGGCTGCAAAGGTGGGAACTGGGATAACAATGCTGCCTCCAATCCTTTATTATCCTGTCAAATAGCTTTCTGAGCAATCTGGGCAGTGACAGTCTGTTGTTCCTACGTCTCTCAGCAAAATTGGGATGAGTGGGAAGAAGAAGCTACTATAATTAAGTTTTATAAGTAACTGCATCTCTTGTAAACATGTTGAACTCAAATCTGCGTTGTCCTTCTGACTCATCAGGGTGACCTTTCACTTTACTCCTCTCCGTGTCAGCTTCTCATTCTTTTCAGCTCATTGTGTACAGGCGTTATCCAACGTCTCCACAGATACTTGGGAAGGACAACCCTGTCAGAGCCAGGTGTAGTATTTTCCAAACTCTTGAGGAGCTGTAGACACCTTCCATAGAATTTTCAAGAATCTGCATTTTTAGGGAAGAGGACTGGGATTGCAAAGTGGGAAATGGACTTAGGGGCACGAAATCCTGTGCTTGACCCATGATTATCATGGAAATTGTTGAATTTTGAAGTCTTTGTCATCTGCTTAGTCTAATTATGGCTTCGTGCCACAGCTTCCCTCCATTCCTGGGAGATGTCTTGCTACGACCTGAGCTCCACCTCTGCCTGCGGCGTCTACCGCCCCCAGCCCCTTGCTGACAGCTGCAACGAGCCCTGTGTCCGTCAGTGCCCCGACTCCAACGCTGTGATCCAGCCGCCTCCAGTTGTCGTCACTTTCCCCGGACCCATCCTGAGCTCCTTCCCCCAGAGCTCGGTTGTGGGATCGTCTGGAGCTCCCGTCCTTGGCGGTTATGGGGGTTATGGCTCTGTAGGCTATGGGGGTCTGAGGGGCTTTGGGGGCTATGGGGCCCCGTATGGAGGTCTGTGGGGCTATGGAGGCTATGGGGGCTATGGCTACGGTAGATCCTACTGGAGCCCATATTCCTACTGGGGCAGCAGGTACAACCGTGGCATTTGCAGGCCCTTCTAAACACAACAGGAAATATCCCCTCAAGACACTGAGATACAACCTTGATCCACAACACCGATCCCAAGAAAATGGTGTGAATTCCTGGTCGCTGGCACCTCAGCTCTGTAGACGTCGGAGCGCACAGCACGTCCTTCCCTTCTTCAGTCTTTCCTCACGGGCTTTTTCCTACCTGTTGTGAATATTGGGGAAGATAAACCAAGCACCTCATGTTCTTACGAAACAGCCCTTCGCTGTCCAGCAGAAGGCAGCAGGAGATGCCTGTACTCTGATGGACCTTCTTGATCTTCTACGGTTGTTTTCTGTGAATGCTGATTTCTTATTAAAGGAATTCTACTGTGCATCAAACAAACCAGCTCTTCATTTTGACTTCTTCTGCTGGGGATACCCAGCTCTCCTCTCTGTAAACAGGGAGAACTCACATCCTTACACGGGATGGGGCCAGGCTTCAGGATTACAGCTGACACAGCCCAGCTGTCAGTGAAGTCGGTCACCCCTTGAGTTGCACTCAGTGCACAAATTTGGGAGTGAGAATCATCCCTTCCCAGCTCATCTGGGTTAAAATAGTTCTGGGCCCCTCAGCTCCAGGAGGACACAGAGCTGCTGGGGAGACCCCAGTGCAGAGCCACAGAGATGAATAATGGAGGGGAGCATCTCCCTGCTGAGGGAGCTGGGAAAAAGGAGCCTGAGGGGTGACCCCATGGATGTTGATCAATATGGACAGGGTGGATGTCAGGAGGATGGAGCCAGGCTCTGCTCAGGGGCACCCAGTGACAGGACAGGGGGCAGTGGGTGTGAGGTGGAGCAGAGGAGGTTCCACATCAGTGTGAGAAGGACCTTGTTCCCAGGGAGGGTGCCAGAGCCCTGGCAGGGGCTGCCCAGGGGGGTTGTGGAGTCTCCTTCTCTGGAGACGTTTCAAACCCTCCTGTACTGTTCGTGTGTGACTGGATCTGGGGGATCCTGCTATGTCGGGGGGACTGGACTCTTCTGAAGTCCCTTCCAATCCCTAACATTCTGTGATTCTGTGAAATAATCACATGAAGTTTAGAAAGACACTGCACCAAACCTTCATGCCCTAACGAGCCTCTAGAACATCTTTGCTGATCACAGCAGGAGCAGATCTGGTTGCTCAGCTGAGGCTGGTTCAAAGCAGATTATGGGGAAAAGGGTGGCAGATGAAGCCCTCAGGTGGGAGCAGTTCTCCTGAGTCAGAAGGGATTTAAGGAGGTGGGGAGAGAGAGTGCTGAAAGATATCAGCTCGGAGCTGCTGAGAGGAAGAGGTTTGGAGGAGCTGCACCAAGGAAACAAGCTCTTCAGAGGTGGGCAAGTTCTTTAATAGACCTTTCTGGTGAAGAGCGTCACAGGAGAGGCTGAAACAGCTACTGAAAATGGGGGTTTCTATTGTGAGAACTTCCCATGCAGAAGGAATTGGGAAATCCAAGTGTTGACTCTCTATGTATATGTGGTGTTAAGACCTTTTTTAACCTTAAAAGGTAAAAAAAGGTGCTTTCCAGGCACCATAATTCTGTCCTAACTGTTCTTACTGTCTTAGATGAATTTGCTTTTGGAGCAGCACGTGGAGTAGTTGTTCTGCCCTCACTCCAGATTTAAAAGGTTCACTGTCTGGTCTATGTTTGATTTAGGATTTTGACAGAAAATTAACTTTCTGCAGAGGCTTTTGAGTAAGAATCTGAAGTTCAAAGAGCTGAGTTAAAGACTGAGCTGAAGTATAACGATTTTGGAAAGAGTTTAAAACCAGCGAGCTACTGTTTTGCTTCTCTGCCTTGACTGGGTTGTATCCCATGGATGTGCCCCAGAGCAAGAGGAAATGGGGTCAGGTTGTGGCTGAGGAGGATCAGGTTGGAGCTTAGGAAAACCTTCTTCCCAGAGAGTGGGGAGATTTTGGAACAGGCTGCTCAGGGAGGCAGTGGAGACACCATCTCTGGAGGAGTTCAACAAAGGGCCAACCAGAGTGTTTGAGGAGACAGGTTAGTGGTTGGGGTTGTAGTGCAGAAGATTGGAATTGATGATCTTGCAGGTCTTTCCCAAATTGGATGATTCTATAGTTCTATGAGCAAAGAAATCAGATTCCTCTAAGATGGGAAGACTCCTTCTCAGTAAAATCACAATCACAGAATCATTCAGGTTCAAAGCTCCATCTAACCTGACCTTGAACACTTCCAAAAACCAATGACCTAAGGAGTCAAGACATAGTTGAGAATCAAAGAATCATAGAGCCATTCAGGTTGGGAAAGACCCTTGAGATCATCCAGTCTAGTCATCAACCCTACTCTGCAAGTCCACCCCTAAACCAGATCACCCAACACTACATCTAAGCAACTTTCAAACTCATCCAGAGATGGGGACTCAACCCCCCATCCTGGGCAGCCCCTTCCAGGGCCTGACCACTCTCTCCACGAAGAATTTGTTCCTTATGTTCAGACTAACCCTCCCCTGTTGAAGCTTGAAGCCCTTCCCTCTGCTTCTGTCACTAATGACCTGTGAGAAGAGCCCAGCGCCAACATCTCTACAGGGTCCTTTCAGGTAGTTGTAGAGAGCGATGAGGTCTCCCCTCAGCCTCCTCTTCCTCAAACTAACCAGCCCCAACTCTCTCCATCTCTCCTCATCAGATTGATTCTCCAGGCCCTTCCTCAGCTTCATTGCCCTCTTCCGTGTTTCCTCCAGCCCCTCAATATCTCCCTTGTACTGAGGTGCCTGAAGCTGGACCCAGTGCTCAAGGTGCAGCCTCCCCAGCGCTGAGCACAGGGGGGAGATCACCCCCTACTCTTGCTGACACTCAGTGTGTAATCCAGGCCAGGATGTCACTCACTTTCTTGACCACCTGAGCACCCTGCTGGTGCCACCAGTCAGATAAATCCCTGAATTAGTTTTTCCTCAAAACCATAACAAACCAGCACATGGGAGCTTCAATGCAATAAACTTTTAATGACAGTGAGGGAGGGAGTGTGTTTTGAGAGTCTCCAAGCTGTACAAAACTGATCTCCAGTCAGGGATACGTGAACAAGTGATGTGCTCATCCTCAGTCTTAGCTGTTGATTCAAACAAGAAGGAACCTTCTTGAGTAACTTCGTGACACGTTAACCCCAGGCAGTGGAGAAGCATTAAGACAGTAGGATTTAAGAGGACAAATTCAAAAGGTGAAGGGGTACAGGTCTGGGGTCTTGGAACAGAGCAGTGGAGATTCAGACCTCTTTAGCCATGAAACCATGGCATCTCATTTCTTGTTTGTGCCTCGCTTGGGGTATTTCTGTTGGGTTTAGCAGGGACCACAGCTGCCGCGGCGGTTCCTGCTGAACCGGTAGGAGTAGGGGCTGCAAGACCCAGAACTGTAGGGTCTACCATAGCCATAGAGGCCTCTGGAGCCCAGGTAGCCCCCAAAGCCAGAAAAACCCCCATAGCCAAGGGAAACATAGCTTCCCAGGCCCCCAGAGCCTCCCATACCCCCAGAGCCTATGGAGGAGCCCCCAATGCCAAGAGAAGAGCCTCCATAGCCAAGAGAGGAGCCTCCAATGCCCAGGGAAGAGCTGTCAATGAAAGGTGCTTCAGGGGATCCCAGAAATGAATGCTGGGGGAAATTGGTCATGATGGGGCCGGGAAAGGTAAGAGCAACTGGAGGTGGCTGGATCACGACGGTGGAGTCAGGGCACTGGCGGACACAGAGCTCATTCCTGCTGTCAGCAATGGGCTGGGGACAGCTGATGCCACCAACGCCATAGGAGCACAGGTCGTAGGAAGACATCTTGCAGGGATGGAAGTCAGTCTGTAAGACATTCATTTATGTGAATGTTAAAGAAACATCAAACCTGAGGTTACGAGGCAGCCCTCCAGCAGGGCATCAGTAATAAATCTGGGAAGTAAAGACCTTTTCTACGACTACTCTTCCTAGCACTAAAGACTAGTTTTGACTGCAGTGTGACGTCGTCCTGTTCTTTTTGATGGTCTATTTGGCAACTGCAGGTTACTTCGTTTTGTTAGAATTCATTACTGTTTAGTTGATGGTTTATACTTAACAAGGTAGATCTTTCCTGAGTTCATAAACTTAGCTGCTAAATGCAGCCATGTGCAACTACATTTATTAGTTGTTCCTTAGTGTCTGAAATTCACAGAATCACTCTGGTTGGAAAGACCCCTGGGATCATCCACTCCAACCACCTACATTACATGGTCATCCCTAAACCAGATCCCTCAACACCTCATCCAAAGGATCTTTAAACGCATCCAGGGGTGGTGACTCAACCACCTCCCTGGGAAGCCCATTCCAGTGCCTGAGCACCCTCTCTGTGAAAAAATTCTACCTAATATCAAGTCTAAACCTACCCTGTTGTAACTTGAACCCCTTCCCTCTTGTTCTATCACTGATGGCCTGTGAGAAGAGACCAGCACCAACCTCTCCACAAGGTCCTTTCAGGTAGCTGTAGCGAGTGATGAGGTCTCCCTCAGCTTCCTCTTCCTCAAACTGAAAAGCCCCAATCNGAAGGGGTACAGGTCTGGGGTCTTGGAACAGAGCAGTGGAGATTCAGACCTCTTTAGCCATGAAACCATGGCATCTCATTTCTTGTTTGTGCCTCGCTTGGGGTATTTCTGTTGGGTTTAGCAGGGACCACAGCTGCCGCGGCGGTTCCTGCTGAACCGGTAGGAGTAGGGGCTGCAAGACCCAGAACTGTAGGGTCTACCATAGCCATAGAGGCCTCTGGAGCCCAGGTAGCCCCCAAAGCCAGAAAAACCCCCATAGCCAAGGGAAACATAGCTTCCCAGGCCCCCAGAGCCTCCCATACCCCCAGAGCCTATGGAGGAGCCCCCAATGCCAAGAGAAGAGCCTCCATAGCCAAGAGAGGAGCCTCCAATGCCCAGGGAAGAGCTGTCAATGAAAGGTGCTTCAGGGGATCCCAGAAATGAATGCTGGGGGAAATTGGTCATGATGGGGCCGGGAAAGGTAAGAGCAACTGGAGGTGGCTGGATCACGACGGTGGAGTCAGGGCACTGGCGGACACAGAGCTCATTCCTGCTGTCAGCAATGGGCTGGGGACAGCTGATGCCACCAACGCCATAGGAGCACAGGTCGTAGGAAGACATCTTGCAGGGATGGAAGTCAGTCTGTAAGACATTCATTTATGTGAATGTTAAAGAAACATCAAACCTGAGGTTACGAGGCAGCCCTCCAGCAGGGCATCAGTAATAAATCTGGGAAGTAAAGACCTTTTCTACGACTACTCTTCCTAGCACTAAAGACTAGTTTTGACTGCAGTGTGACGTCGTCCTGTTCTTTTTGATGGTCTATTTGGCAACTGCAGGTTACTTCGTTTTGTTAGAATTCATTACTGTTTAGTTGATGGTTTATACTTAACAAGGTAGATCTTTCCTGAGTTCATAAACTTAGCTGCTAAATGCAGCCATGTGCAACTACATTTATTAGTTGTTCCTTAGTGTCTGAAATTCACAGAATCACTCTGGTTGGAAAGACCCCTGGGATCATCCACTCCAACCACCTACATTACATGGTCATCCCTAAACCAGATCCCTCAACACCTCATCCAAAGGATCTTTAAACGCATCCAGGGGTGGTGACTCAACCACCTCCCTGGGAAGCCCATTCCAGTGCCTGAGCACCCTCTCTGTGAAAAAATTCTACCTAATATCAAGTCTAAACCTACCCTGTTGTAACTTGAACCCCTTCCCTCTTGTTCTATCACTGATGGCCTGTGAGAAGAGACCAGCACCAACCTCTCCACAAGGTCCTTTCAGGTAGCTGTAGCGAGTGATGAGGTCTCCCTCAGCTTCCTCTTCCTCAAACTGAAAAGCCCCAATCAAATTAAAGTGCTCTGATCAAACTAAAGAGCCCCAACAGACCAAAGAGCCCCAACAACTGTCAAGATGTTCTTTGAAGCACGCTGATGATGCTAGCTTGAGATTTGTTCCACTCTTCGTCTGGAGCCTGTTTTCACAGAGCCTCATAAAAGCAAGAGATCAAACACTATTTCCAGCAGCAGATATTCTGCAGAGCACTGGCAGGAACTGAAGAGGACTTGGGTCTCAGTTATAACCAAGAGTTGTTGACAACAAGTTTAGCAAAGACTGAGAGAAATCTCACTTACCGATACCACGAAGGCGAGCAAGGCAAGAGAAGTGGATAGAAGGACCTCGTCCAGAGAACCTTTATATAGGTCTGTTGATTGCCTGGAGGATGTTAGGCATCCCATGCGTGAGTTAATAATTAGGTGCCAACCCCAAATTGCAGGACAGGTAGTTCTTCATCGTGCTGAAATTGTTTTTGCTTATTGCTTGAGCACTGCAGGCACTTCAAGCCCACACATAGTGTGACGTGCACACCCCACCACACATCTCTCTGTTATCCCCAGGCTTTACGTGTGGGATCGTTTGTTGTTGTCCCCGTGCTCTCTGTAGTATTAGGGGAGGCATAAGCTGACTTGACAGATTTAAGAGACCTGGATAATTAGGACAACAGGAGGACAGTCACTTCTTTTGTCCAACTCAAGGTCTTTTCACGTAATCAGCAGCAAACCTACAAACAAAAGGGAATGTATGTCAGCCTCTCAGATGGAAGGTGGAGACAAATAACAAGGCTCAAAACATCAGTTCTGCAGGCTCAGCACTTCTGTCTCCAGCTCCTCAATACAAGGTAAACACAATAGTCAGGAGCATCTTTTAATGCCTTTTGGATGGTCTTCACAGGATATTAGGGATTGGAAGGGACCTTGAAAGATCATCCAGTCCAATCCCCCTGCCACAGCAGGATCACCTACATCCAGTCACACTTAAACGTGACCCAGGCAGGTCTTGAACATCTCCAGAGAAGGAGACTCCACAATCCCGTCCTTGGGCAGCCCCTTCTAGTGCTCTCTCACCCTCACTGTGAAGAAGTTCCTTCTGATATTTATGTGGAACCTCATCTGTTCCAGCTCATGTCCATTGTCCCTTGTCCTGTCATTAGATGAGACTGAGCAGAGCCTGGCTCCATCCTCCTGAAACCCACCTTTCAGATATTGATCAACATCCATGGGGTCACCTCTCAGGCTCCTTTTTTCCCAGCTCCCTCAGCCTTTCCTCAGCAGGGAGATGCTCCCCTCCCTTCATCACCTTTGTGACTGGGTCTCTACTAGTTGTTTTTCAGTCCCAGGAACAGAAAAATACCTCAGCTGGCAGCCACAAGTTTATGGAAACACAGTTTTCTGAGCAGTTTCACTGAGCTTTGCTTTATTTCATTTATGATTATGTATTTTATTGTTTCCTCCCATTGCTACGTGTTAGAGGGACATGCCTACGAGCACAAGACTAGGAGAGGCAAGTAAATCGCATTGTAAGACGTGACCTCTGGCAGGGGTGATGCTTCTTGACACAAGACCCCAAAGTACCCTGGGCTGGTGTTTTTCTGGCTACTAGTTCAGTTAACAGATGCCTGTTTCTGGACCAGTGTAGCTTTAGTAAAAATTAGGTTGATTTTATGTTGAACGGGCTGACCAGGGGGGTTGTGGAGTCTCCTTCTCTGGAGAGGTTTAAAATCCACACGGACGTGTTCCTGTGTGACTGGATGTAGGGGATCCTGCTGAGGCAGGGGGATCAGACTGGATGATCTGTAAGGATGTTGGGATTACTGGGTTTGTTTGGATTTAGGTTGGACTGGATGATCTGTAAGGATGTTGGGATTACTGGGATTTTTGGATTTAGGTTGGACAGGATGATCTTTAAGGATGTTAGGATTACTGGGTTTGTTTGGATTTAGGTTGGACTGGATGATCTTTAAGGATGTTGGGATTACTGGGTTTGTTTGGCTTTAGGCTGGACTGGATGATCTGTAAGGATGTTGGGATTACTGGGTTTGTTTGGATTTAGGTTGGACTGGATGATCTGTAAGGATGTTGGGATTACTGGGTTTGTTTGGATTTAGGTTGGACTGGATGATCTGTAAGGATGTTGGGATTACTGGGTTTGTTTGGATTTAGGTTGGACTGGATGATCTGTAAGGATGTTGGGATTACTGGGTTTGTTTGGATTTAGGTTGGACTGGATGATCTGTAAGGATGTTGGGATTACTGGGTTTGTTTGGATTTAGGTTGGACTGGATGATCTGTAAGGATGTTGGGATTACTGGGTTTGTTTGGATTTAGGTTGGACTGGATGATCTGTAAGGATGTTGGGATTACTGGGTTTGTTTGGATTTAGGTTGGACTGGATGATCTGTAAGGATGTTGGGATTACTGGGTTTGTTTGGATTTAGGTTGGACTGGATGATCTGTAAGGATGTTGGGATTACTGGGTTTGTTTGGATTTAGGTTGGACTGGATGATCTGTAAGGATGTTGGGATTACTGGGTTTGTTTGGATTTAGGTTGGACTGGATGATCTGTAAGGATGTTGGGATTACTGGGTTTGTTTGGATTTAGGTTGGACTGGATGATCTGTAAGGATGTTGGGATTACTGGGTTTGTTTGGATTTAGGTTGGACTGGATGATCTGTAAGGATGTTGGGATTACTGGGTTTGTTTGGATTTAGGTTGGACTGGATGACCTTTAAGGATGTTGGGATTACTGGGTTTGTTTGGATTTAGGTTGGACTGGATGATCTGTAAGGATGTTGGGATTACTGGGTTTGTTTGGATTTAGGTTGGACTGGATGACCTTTAAGGTCTTTTCCAACCTTATCATCACTGTGTGTGTGTGATCTTCCGAGGTTGCTTCCTGTCCCTGATGACCTGTGATTCTGTGAAAGTCAAAGAAAGGTCAAAAAAGTGCTATAAACCATGAACTGATTGCGGGGAAGAGCCAAATGTCCCTCACTTTCCTATCGTATTGTGATTGTCTCCTACAACACTGGGTTATACGGAGCCAGAACTGTTTTGTATAGTTATGACACAACATGCAGGAGCTGGTAGTGGGTGCTCGTTAGACATTTGAAAACCCCTTGGAATGCTCTTGTAAAGCCTTGGGAGGGATTTAGTCCGTGTGGCAGGTCAGGAAATCTCCGTGTGTGTCTCCAGGTTTGGAAAAGCTCATAAAGTAATGTGTGGTCTGAAGATAACCACCTTGGCAATTACTATAACCATGATAATTATATGGTAACTCAAACAATGGCACAAACAGAGAAAGAAACCTCAGCAAAAGCCCGGATTTGTCTCTCACAGCGGATTCAAATGTCATAATTGCTCCCTGCTACAAGATGCCATCAGTGAGCGGGGTTAACTGCAAGATCAGCTGCCGACCAGGATCAAGGGCTGAGGAGCAAGTTGGACATTGAAGGAAACTTCAGGAAAATGTACCCTCTCAAACTCGTGGATCAAACTGAGCTGAACATTTTGAGTATCCCTGACTGCCTGTGACTTCAGATGTTCGCGGGGGATCTGCCCATGTTTTGATGACGCTTTAGACTCTTTGTAAGGTCTCTTTTGTCTACTGGACACGCAGTAATGAAAGAAGAGCTGCAGAAATCCTTTAATAGCTTTGACTTAAGCAGGAGGCTTCAGCAGTTTCCTGCTGTTAAATGGATCCTGTTTGGTGGACCGGCAGCCAACGTGTTTCAGGATGAAGGATGCATTAATTTCACCCACCACCCTTTTAGGTGAGGGAACCTCGCGTGATGTAAGGCACGTGTTACGTTAGGTGGTAATTGTAATCAAGCCGTAGCCAAAGCCAGCAGGCAAAACGATTTCATCACTTGCAGAGCTATCAATACGAAAAAAATGTGATGCGTCAACTAGTGAGATAGATCCATGTTCATGGCACCAGCCCCTCATCCCTCGGGCACTCTGAACTGTATAAAAGCTCTCTCCTCTCAGGCTTCTTCCAACCTCTTGTCTTCCCTCACTCATTCATCTCAGCGAAGTGGGTAAGTCTCACTCTGTTCTTTACAACTGCTGGAATAGCTTTTTGCTCTAGTTTCATGCAGGGCGGCCTCTTCCATTAAGAACTAGCAGGTGAAATTTCAGGGGAAACGATAAAACTTCCAAAATTATTACAAATTTTATGGGCAGCTGCTGTTTCCATTTGGCTTGGGGTGTTGGTGTTTAATTTCAAAGCAATCCAAAAGCTTCTTGAGATGGAGGAAAATTAAGTCCATCACGGGGTTGCTTCCAACAGCTCAAGAAATTGTGTGACACGCTGCAGTATTTGTTCCTCTGCTCTGTTTCTGTGGGTAACTGGAAGTGGTTTGGAAAAGTTAAGATCTTCATGTTTCTCAGGGAAATTCTGAGCTTAGAAGAAGACTTGCTGTTTCTTTCAGTGTATTCCAGTACGGATCGCTCAAAGTTCTCGTGTGCTAACTCAAGAGAGATGAACGTGACCACTACCACTGGCTAGGCACTGCCTTAGACTGGGTAGGACAGGAAAGACTTCAGAGCTGTTGAAAATACTCTGTAAGAAATTTCTTTAAGAGGAAGAAGGGTCCTGAGTCTCCTTCTCTGGAGAAGTTTAAAAACTGCCTACACATGTTCCTGTGCGACTGCATCTAGGGGATCCGGTCATGGCAGGGGGATTGGACTGGATGATCTTTCCAATCCCAAATGTTCTATGATTCTGGGAAGGAAATTTAAGAACCTGACAGGTGAAATGTTGGGGTGTGTATATTATGTTGTTTGGAGCTGCTTGACTCTTTTGGAAGAGTTCAGAGCCCAGAACCAAAGCAGAGTGTTCTTAACCCAGCCGTAAGTATCTCAGTGCCCTCACTCGGTTTGAATATTGTGCAAAATAGTCTTTGTGATTCCCTACTAATTTTCTCATCAAACAAGTTACTAGGCAAATCTGGATAGACAATGACTTATAATCCCTGTTCTGGCAAGGATCAGCACGAAGGAGATCAGTGGGAATGAAGAGGTAGAGTCGTTAAATCATGCAGAGCAACACACACCATTCGTGGAGCCCCAGTCCTGGTTGTTCCACTGACTCACCAAAGCGTCCCGAGCAACAGTTTGGCTGTTCTGATTCAGCTTCCATCCCTAACACAGATGGGTAGATGACTCTACAGAGCTTTTCTGTCTGTCACTCATGTCTTGTAATTGTAAAATCAACTCTTGTAGATTGACTTCCATCCCTGCAAGATGTCTTCCTACGACCTGTGCTCCTATGGCGTTGGTGGCATCAGCTGTCCCCAGCCCATTGCTGACAGCAGGAATGAGCTCTGTGTCCGCCAGTGCCCTGACTCCACCGCCGTGATCCAGCCACCTCCAGTTGCTCTTACCTTTCCCGGCCCCATCATGACCAATTTCCCCCAGCATTCATTTCTGGGATCCCCTGAAGCACCTTTCATTGACAGCTCTTCCCTGGGCACTGGAGGCTCCTCTCTTGGCTATGGAGGCTCTTCTCTTGGCATTGGGGGCTCCTCCATAGGCTCTGGGGGTATGGGAGGCTCTGGGGGCGTGGGAGGCTATGGGGGCCTGGGAAGCTATGTTTCCCTTGGCTATGGGGGTTTTTCTGGCTTTGGGGGCTCCTCCCTGGGTTATCGGGGTCTCTCCAGCTATGGGGGCTCCCTGGGCTCCAGAGGCCTCTATGGCTATGGCAGATNGGCAGGGGGATTGGACTGGATGATCTTTCCAATCCCAAATGTTCTATGATTCTGGGAAGGAAATTTAAGAACCTGACAGGTGAAATGTTGGGGTGTGTATATTATGTTGTTTGGAGCTGCTTGACTCTTTTGGAAGAGTTCAGAGCCCAGAACCAAAGCAGAGTGTTCTTAACCCAGCCGTAAGTATCTCAGTGCCCTCACTCGGTTTGAATATTGTGCAAAATAGTCTTTGTGATTCCCTACTAATTTTCTCATCAAACAAGTTACTAGGCAAATCTGGATAGACAATGACTTATAATCCCTGTTCTGGCAAGGATCAGCACGAAGGAGATCAGTGGGAATGAAGAGGTAGAGTCGTTAAATCATGCAGAGCAACACACACCATTCGTGGAGCCCCAGTCCTGGTTGTTCCACTGACTCACCAAAGCGTCCCGAGCAACAGTTTGGCTGTTCTGATTCAGCTTCCATCCCTAACACAGATGGGTAGATGACTCTACAGAGCTTTTCTGTCTGTCACTCATGTCTTGTAATTGTAAAATCAACTCTTGTAGATTGACTTCCATCCCTGCAAGATGTCTTCCTACGACCTGTGCTCCTATGGCGTTGGTGGCATCAGCTGTCCCCAGCCCATTGCTGACAGCAGGAATGAGCTCTGTGTCCGCCAGTGCCCTGACTCCACCGCCGTGATCCAGCCACCTCCAGTTGCTCTTACCTTTCCCGGCCCCATCATGACCAATTTCCCCCAGCATTCATTTCTGGGATCCCCTGAAGCACCTTTCATTGACAGCTCTTCCCTGGGCACTGGAGGCTCCTCTCTTGGCTATGGAGGCTCTTCTCTTGGCATTGGGGGCTCCTCCATAGGCTCTGGGGGTATGGGAGGCTCTGGGCTTGTGGGAGGCTCTGGGGGCGTGGGAGGCTATGGGGGCCTGGGAAGCTATGTTTCCCTTGGCTATGGGGGTTTTTCTGGCTTTGGGGGCTCCTCCCTGGGTTATCGGGGTCTCTCCAGCTATGGGGGCTCCCTGGGCTCCAGAGGCCTCTATGGCTATGGCAGATCCTACAGTTCTGGGTCTTGCAGCCCCTACTCCTACCGGTTCAGCAGGAACCGCCGCGGCAGCTGTGGTCCCTGCTAAACCCAACAGAAGGCTCTCTTGACTAAAATTCCCTGGCAAGTGCCCGATACGACCCTGATACTGAGCTCCCGAGTAAAGTACAGAGCACAGTCAGAATAGCTCAGTAAATTACAAATCTCATTTCCTTCTTCACTGCTTTCCTCTCCTCCTCCTTGCCCCTGTCAGTGGCCAAATGTCTAGCTCCACCATTGTCTGGGAGAATGCTCGCTTCTCCTTGGAACTGCCACTGCCTCCATGAAGCCTGAAGGAACAACTCTCCTGAAAACCACAGAGACAACCTGCCTGATGCATCTCCCTCCAGGGGCTGCTTTCCTACCCTTTCAATAAAACCATCCTGCATCCAACACCTGCCCCTCTGCTTCTCCTTTCAAGAGCCATCACGCTCACCCTGCACGCAGCCATAGAAAGGCTTTGGTTAGAACAGCCCTCCAAGATCAGGGGTGGGCGAGTCTCCATCCCTGGGTGTGTTTAAAAGTTGCTTAGATGTAGCGGTGGGGAATCTGGTTTAAGGGTGAACTTGCAGAGTAGGGTTGATGGTTGGACCTGATGATCCCAAGGATCTTTTCCAACCTGAATGATCCTGTGATCTAGTCTGAACCCCCCCTGCCACGGGCAGAGCTGGTCTGCACCACTGTGACCCCAGTAGAGCCAGACTGAGCTGCATTTGGGGATATCCCACACCCCTGGCAACACGCAGTCCTGCTGCTAAGAAACTGCTCTGATGAGTCTTTCATCGTCGCCGAGCTGAAATTATCTCTCCTACACTTATTACTGTAGCTGGCAGCCTTCCTGTAGTTAGCCAACTTCTTTAAACTGTTTAATTTAGTCCTTTTCACTTTGCTTCTTCCCAGATGATTTGAACGAAACCACCCAACCGTGTTCAAAGACAGAGTAAACCCCAAAAACGTGGCCTGAAGTTCTGCCAGAGCACGTTCTGGAAGGAAAGAATGGGAGGAAGGGAAGCACTGGGAAATGGTTTTTAAGATGAGTATCTGATGAGCCAAGATCAAGCACTCCCTCTCCTTTTGTTGTTAGTCACTGCTGTGATAACAGTTGCCTCAGGGGAGTCTTGGCTGAGCCTGTAAGTGGGGTGTATGAAGCTGAAAGCATTACAGAGGGATTACCTGTAGTTGAGATGTAATTGTTTATTGAGGATACTAATCATTTAAATTGAGACTATTTTAGCCAAAACAAGACCTTCCCTGAAATTTATTCTCGCCTCATCCTCCCTGTCCCAGCACCAACCACCCTCATGATTCTGGGCTTTTGGGGAGTGGTCTGGGAAGGGAATGGAGCTTGCAGGGTGTATCCCAGGCTCAAGGAGTTCCTGAGACACGGGAGGAGCCCGGGCAGCTGAGGTGGAGAAGACAGACTCCTGCCTTTTCAGCACAAGGAAGTGTCTCTCTGTCCATGTTGTTGGTCTCCATCCTCACACGGCTTGGGGCAAGGACACTGCTGCCATGAACTCCAGGAGCTCCTGGCTTGCACTGTACCAGCCCTTCATCTCCTTGGCTCAGGTTCCTCTTGTGCCTTCTTTCCTCCCAACTCGTTCAGCCTAGGGCAGCTCCTGGGACAGCTTTACAAAACATGGGTGCACGGTTTCCTCCCAATATCTTTCCCACTCAACACCAAGACCCTTGCAGAGCCTGTAAGAGGGACTTCATGATCACAGCTGAAGAACCGAGCTCTGACTGCCAGCTTTTCCACAGATCCTCTCGACCAGGCAGTGCCAGGTAGGTACCAGCCAGCTCCCAGTTAGATGTGTCTTGTGTCAGACAGCAAGTGCCCAGCCCCAGATAACAAGATGGGTGAGAGCTGCTAGCACCCAGCTGACATGATTACGTGGCTTCTCTTTGGGCTGGATGCCTGGCCAGGGTGAGCTCATGTCTGACGATCCCTTCTGTCAGTGTCTAATATTATCTGGGAGTTACGGGAAGAGGAGGAGTTGCTCAAGGCTCAGTCTCAGAAAGCCTCTAATTATTTACTTGCACCAATGGCATCGGCACATAACTGGGGAAGACTGGGGTTTATGGGCTGATAACACAGAGCTGAGTGGCAGTAACTGGGAGGGAATGAGATTTTAAGACTGGAAAAACGAGGTGGCTTAACTGATGGGGGGATCGCTAACGGTGTGATCTCCAGGACACAGTGAAAGGCTGAGTGCCTGCTGACTACTGAGAGAAGAGCTGGGGTGGCACAGGACGTAAAGAGAAAGACATGGCAGAAGAGGGAAGATTCTCTGGGTACCCCCAAGTACACTGAGGTTTTGGGGGCCTCAGTACAAGGGGCTGGAGCGAGGACAGAGGAGGGCAACGAAGCTGGGAAGGGCCTGGAGAGTCAATCTGATGAGGAGAGATGGAGAGAGTTGGGGCTGTTTAGTTTGAGGAAGAGGAGGCTGAGGGGAGACCTCATCACTCTCTACAACTACCTGAGAGGACACTGTAGAGATGTTGGTGCCGGGCTCTTCTCACAGGGAATTAGCGACAGAAGCAGAGGGAAGGGCTTCAAGCTTAAACAGGGGAGGGTTAGACTGGCCATCGGGAAGAGATTCTTCGTGGAGAGAGTGGTCAGGCCCTGGACTGGGCTGCCCAGGGTGGTAGTTGAGTCCCCATCCCTGGGTGAGTTTAAAAGTCACTTAGATGTGTTGTTGGGGGATCTGATTTAAGAATGACCTTGTAGAGTCAGGTCGATGGTTGGACTCAATGATCCCAGATGTCTTTTCCAACCTGAATGACTCTGATTCTAATCTGTGTCTTGACTCCTTAGGTCATTGGTTTTTGGAAGTGTCCAAGGTCAGGCTGGATGGAGCTTTGAGCAACCTGATCTAGTCAAAGATGCCCCTGCCTGTGGCAAAGGGGTTGGACTAAATGATCCCAAACCCAAAGCTTTCTTTGATTCCATGATCCCAAGTAGGTGATGGTAAGATACGAGGAGATCACATAACTGTTAGGTGAATCCATCATAAACACAGAACACCAGAAAGAAGGGTTAATGGAAGTAAAACCTGTAAAAAGGAGGGGAAGAACAGGCACAATTCTCCATTCACTGCCAACCTGTCAGTGCTTCCCCAAGAAATGTGACTGGCACTCATCTTGATCCCATGCATACCAACAACCTCGTGGGGTTGGTCATCTTGAATAAACTAAGAATATCATGATTCCATGATTCTATGATTGTGCATCTTTTGATCCTGATGTTGCTACAAATACCCTGGATGTGATAGAGCAGAAGGATGAATTTGAAGGAGACTGAGAGGGCAGCATCTTGCCTTCCTTTGGAAGACCATGAGCAGTTGTCATGGGTTGAGGCTGAGCCAGCAATGAGCTAAGACATCATCACCTAAAGTAACACCCCAAATATAGATTTGAACCCACAGTTACCTGAGCATTAAGTACTTGAAAAAGCATCCTCAGTCCAACCATCTGCTCCAAACAGATGAATGCATTGATGTACTTGAATCAGTCCAATATCCAGCTAGGAAAAAGGAGATTTTCCCTGAGCTGAGTGTCTTTAATCCGGACCTGGAGAAGAGGAAGCCAGGAACTGCCTTTCCACTCCCAGGTGTTGTAAGGTGTGTGGGATTTCCTGATGAACCATGGAGAAAAGAGCAACTGGCCACAGAAAATGGTTGGGCAACAAAATGTAGGACATAGAAACAAATTTGATGCAGGAAAACTTTATTGTGCCCTGAAAGGCAAGATAGTCAGTCAGAGAGAGGATTGGTAAGAGCCAGAGAGGTTGGGTGCCCCATGTTGAAGGGAAAATGGTCTTCAGAGCATCATTTCTCTCTCCAAGTTCTCCCTGATGCAGGATTGCAAATCCCAAGGATTTGGTGCAGCAGTTCTGGAAAGTCCATTGGGACTGATCCCCTGCCTCATCTAACAGCTGGGAGGAGAGGGAAGGAGAGCAGAGGGCAGGAGAATAGGACAAGGAAAGGCCAAAGGTGCTTGGCACTGCCAGCTACCCAGGCATTGACTGGAACATGGGATGCTAAGTGCTCCTCAGTGCCTCATGCCCACCGGATCAGCCCTGCATGGGTGTTGGTATCTTGATGGGTGGGCATGGGGGCAGTGCCTGGGGCTGCTCAGGATCTAGCAGGGCCCACAGGTGTCCCACAGCTTCTTGCTGTAGCGGGGCAGCACACAGGGGCTGCAGGCAGGGGACACGGAGGGTCTGCCATAGGTGCAGAGCCCAGCAGAGCCCTGGGTGGCCCCAGCGCCGTAGAGACCAGCCAGCCCCAGGGAGCCCCCAAAGGCGGGTGCTCCGGAGGAGCCCACCACGGCTTGCTGGGGGAAGGAGCTGAGGATGGGTCCGGGGAAGGTGACCACCACGGGGGGTGGCTGGATGAAGGCCGAGGAGTCGGGGCACTGGCGGGCGCACAGCTCGTTGCAGCTCTCAGCGATGGGCTGTGGGACGGCAACGCTGCTCTTGGGTGGGCACAGGTCGTAGCAGGACATCTTTGTTGGGGAGAGAGCTGAGCCTGAAACAGAGAGGTCCAAAGTTAGGTCTCAACACCAAGAGAGAGTGTTCCCACCATGGCTGCTCTGCAGGTGCAAAGGAACAAGCCACCACCTCACCCAAACTGGCAGCCACATGCCCTCTGCCTAGTGATTCCACCAGAGTGCCCTGACCTCTGCAGCACTTCCCTCTGTTCACCCTACACACAGAAGCACAAGGTGCACCAGCCCTCCAGCAGAGAGCTCTCCTTTTCTTCCAGCTGATGTACTCCTTCCTTCATTCCTCCCTTCCTCCCTTCATGGATGTACTTGCTCCAGCTGTCCAAACCTGCAGCCTGATGCTATCCAAGCTTTGCCACCCAGGAATGTCCCACACAAGCCCCTGTCACAGGACACACAGACCCACAGGCAATCACCTACCCTTTTCCTGAGCAGAGCGAGGCAGGAGCAGAGGATGCTGGTGCTCACCAAGGGCTGCCCTTTTATACCCAACAGTGAGGGTGGGGAGGAGCTGGATGTGCTGTGGGCACGTGGGTGGCCACAGCCAAGCCCCTGCCTCCTCCCTGCATCACCCAGGGTTTTTTGCTGATTCCATTTCCTCATCAGCTCAAACTGCTCCATCAGCCCCTGCCATGACTCCACTCGGACACCTCATGGGTCACATTAGCCCCGTGTCCTTTCATTATCTTGCTGAGTACAGAGAGGACACACAGAGGGGCATCAGCTGACTGCAAGCATCTTGCTTGCCACAGCTCTTGCCTAAGAGCTTCGTCTTGGGATGGTCCCATGCCCTTGCAGATCACAGAATCACACAGAACATAAGGGATTGGAAGGGACCTCCAAAGATCATCCAATCCATCCAAGCCCTCTGCCATGGTGGGGTCCCCTAGATCCAGTCACACTGGGACAGTCCAGGTGGGTTTTAAACATCTCCAGAGGAGGGGACTCCACAACACCCCTGGGCAGCCTGTTCCAGTGCTCTGTCACCCTCACCATGAGGAAGTTCCTTCTCACATGGATGTGGAACGTCCTACACTCCAGCTTACAACGTCAGACTTCCAGATCACCAGGGGAGTCCGATGTCCCTTCAGTGCCCAGAAATGTGACCTTGAAAGGGACTGTGCGTCACCCCCTGACTGATGCACAGTGCCTGGCTGTTATCTGCAGAAGTGTGAGGTCACAAAATGCCCAACCAGCTGCTTTTCTCTGTGTCACTGCCTGATCAGCACAAAGCAGCACCTGCAACGCAAGTGGAGCTGGTCTTACTTGCGCTCTTGGCCACCAACCTCTGTACATCTGGAAAGAGGGATGTCCAGCAGGAGATGCTCTGAGGTGCATGATGCAAGGAGCACTGGCCCCAAAATGGACACAGGTCTAGAGCAGCCCTGAGCCAGCCCAAAGGCATCGTGTCATTGCTCCAGAAACCGTGTGACTGGTCAAATGGTGCTGCCTTGGGCTGTGCCACGGGCTGTGCCCTGGGTGCTCAGGAGCTGGGAGCTGTACTTCAATGCATGAGCACATCAGCCTACGGAACGGTGCAGGGCAGAGGTGTCCACCCAGGATGGACACAAGACGCAGCACATTGAGAAGCTGCAGAATCCTGGCACTGACTTTCTGTGCACAGCCCCAGGGAGGGAGATGCCCTCTGTGCTTTAACCCATGAAGCAGGAAGATGAGGAAAGATATGGAAGTGGAATGTGCTGGTTCTACCAGGGGAGGCTGACTCAGGGAGGAGAAGGAGCTGCACAGCCCAGT
>VXBP01009887.1:0-13146 GCA_013400115.1 Rhinopomastus cyanomelas | reverse complement strand
TCTTCCAACCTTGATAATACTGTGATACTGTAATAGTCTTGTCTATACGTATGTTCTGTGGGTACACATCTGGGAAAAGTAACTGTGACTTTTCAGAATTCCCTAGTGCCAGTAGCAGAAGTTACATGTCTGTGACATGAGTGAGTTAGCAAAGCACTGTAGATCTGATCTTCTGTAGCGCTTAAGTATTGCCTTCTTGACTTACTTTTCAGTGATCTGGAAACGCACAAGGACATTTTCTGACAAACTCTCTTCTTCGTTAAAGTAGAAACATGTTTATACTTGATAAAAAAATCAACCGATGAGAAGCAGAGTTTCTATTGTCTTTGACTTTTAAGAAAAAAAAAAAATAGTTGGAGAGTTTTCAAAGAATACACCTGTCTAGTATTTATCACATACAGTGTTTTGCTGAAATCTTCACGTAATTTTTTGTGTGAAGTTCTCACCACTGACACTTTTCATCCAGGTCCCAAATAAAGAAAGTAAAAAGACAGTCCCTGAGCTGTATGAAGAGTTAATCCAACCCTCATGAGGAAATTACTCTCTTTTCTTTATTGAATTTATTAGATAATATTAGATTAGATAGATTTGCAAACAAATAATACTGTGAAGAAAGCCCTATGGATGTGCACAACGTCCTCTCATCTGCGACAGAACACGTACACACAAGGCACATTCAAACCTAAGAAATTATTTTGCTTTTGTACAGGAATTGTACTCCCTTCTCACATTCTACTCCTGTTATCATATGTGCTTTTCAGTGTATTTGCTACATGGTTTTTGCTTTTGTTGCAAGCATGTATAACTAGGCACATGAGGCAACTTTGGGAGTTGTTTTATGTGTAGATTCAATCTATTCACCAGTGCTTTACTTACAGTCTCTCCATGATAGTCTGAAAAGACAAACCATCCTTGTCTTTTCAGTGTTTAAATATTGTATTCTAACTTTTAACAGATACAGAGAAAGCCACTGTATCCTTCAGAATTATTTTTTTCAGACATTTTAAAGCCTATGTTTTGTGGAACCTGATTTTGTAAAACATTGCTGTACTTTTTTTATTGTCCCATGCACATCTGTTGAGTACTTAACTTTTTTGGTCCTCAAAATTGTGTATTTATAATCCAAATTATAAAGTCATACATCAACAGTAGTTTTTGTGGGTCTTTTTTCTTCTGTCTGTACCCATCACACATTTGTAATATCACTTCTTACCTGTGCACAAACTTCTATTTGTACAGAAACCTTTACACTGTTATAGCACGAGACATTGGTGTTTTTGTCTTCAAGGATGTACAAGTCTTTACAAGATAGTAAAATGACAGGCAGAATCTCCTGGTATTTATGATTATATTTAGTCAGAAATGTTGAAATAAATTGTTTTAGGAAGCTCATGGCTTTAGCAGATGTTCTTCAATTAGGCTCCAGTGCACGGTAATGTTACAGCAAATGCCTGCAGGCAGAATTTTCTGGAAAGCAGGACTTAAATAACAAACTATTTAATTCTACCTGGCTTGCCTTACCTATCACTTTTTTTGCAATGAACTAATTGTGTAATTCATTAAAAGAAAAAATAACCAAGGAAATTGGAGGGTAACATTTGCAATTGCAGCCTGGTTTGGAAAGGAGTGTATTACTAAAGCACTACATCAAAGCATATGGGTGTGAAACTTTATAGAATTACACTAAAATGACTTGGCCTATGATTTCCTTTAAAGTATGTGTTGTTCTTGTATAATGGCAATTGCCCACCAGATCAGGAAGTCAAATTACTCTGATTAGCACAAAGGGGAGTTGTATAAACAGCATGTGACGTATTTCGTCCTTAACTTGTTGAGTTCCACTTTCTGTATATATATTCCTTTGGGAAAGAAAGAGAAGCTTCTTTTGTAATAGCCTCATGACATGAGGTATCAACTGTTTACTCAGCTATATAATAATCTCATTCTCTACTGTTATCTCTAATGCTCACATCACCACTGGCATTCTGGATGAGTTTGCTACTCATTAACATGTATCTGCACCACTTCTGTTCCCATCTTATTGCACTTGCAGTTGACGTTTCTGCTTCTGTTTGTATTGAAAGCATTTCAATAAACACACAAAAGGAAATGCATGTTACAGTTTTTTTCCTCACCTTTGTCTGTAGCTAAGGTATTTCCCAACTTAGGAGCATTTGGAATGAGTAAGAGCCCAATCCAAAATATGTTTATTACAACTTGTTCCCCATCAACCAGACTGCCACATTTAAATGTTACAGTGGAACATAAGCTATCGCTAGTAACAGTCAGGACTCTGGGCTGATCAAGTCTCTGCGAACCTGATATCGTAAGACCTGCTTAGAGCAGGAGGTAAGTCAACATGTCCTCTGGAGATTCACTTCAATGTAAATTATTCTGTGATACAGTCTTCATAAAACTGAAGTGTATGATAGCTGAAAACAAGTTGTTTCTATGTTTTAATTGCCTGCTAGTAATAAAAGAGCAACATTAAGTTTATTAAACTTGTGTTTAGAGGAGGCTGGATTCCAAAATATATCAGTTCCCTGTCTACAAAACTGTGGTGCATCTTACACTGTGGAACATGGGGTGCCGTTGCAGCTGAGCTGAAACTCCTCTGATCTGGTGTGTTTTGCCTAAATGATACAATGCAATGCAATGAAAAGATCGCTATTTTTGAAGTAGTACTTTCAAAGAACTAAATTCTAACTTGAAAGAAGGACTGGAGGATAGCAAATGTCACTCCAATCTTTAAAAAGTGTAAGAAGGAGGACTCAAGTACTATAGACCCGTCAGCCTCACCTCCATCCCAGGAAGGGTGATGGAACAATCTGTACTAGAGGCTGTCTCCAGGCACATCAAGGACAGGAGGGTCATTAGGGACAGTCAGCATGGCTTCAACAAGGGAAAGTCATGCTTGACCAACCTGATAGCTTTTGATGAGGGCATAACCAGGTGGATGGATGATGGCAGAGCAGTGGATGTGGTCTATATTTACTTGAGTAAGACATTTGACACAGTTTCACATAGCATCTGCGCAACCAAACTGAGGCAGTGTAGACGGGATGATTGAGTAGTGATGTGGATGGTGAACTGGCTGCACGGTAGAAGCCAGAGTCTAGCTGGAGGCCAGTATCTGGTGAAGTCCCCAAAGGGTTGGTGCTGGGACCAGTCCTGTTCAATCTATTGATTAATGACTTGGGTGGTGGATTAGAGTGCACTGTCAGCAAGTTTGCTGATGACACAAAACTGGGTGGTGTTGCCAACACCCCTGCATACTGTGCTGTCATTCAGCCAGGACAGGCTGGAGAGCTGGATGAGGAGAAATGTAATGAAGCATAACAAAGGTAAATGTAGAATCTTGCATCTGGGCAAGAACAACCCCAGGTACCACTATAGGCAGATGACTGACTTGTTGGAGAGTAGTGTAGGAGAGAGGGATCTGGGGGTCCTGGTGAACAGCAGGATGACTATGAGCCAGCAATGTGCCTTTATGGCCAAAAGGGCCAACAGCATCCTGGGATGGATCAGAAGAGGGGTGGTTAGCAGATCAAGAGACGTTATTCTTCCCCTCTGCTTTTCCTCAATGAGACCACATCTGGAGTATTGTGTCCAGTTCTCGACCCCTCAGCTAAGGAAAGACACGGAGCTGGTAGAGGAAGTCCAGCACAGAGCAACGAGGATGATCAAGGAAGTGGAGCACCTCCCTTATGAGGTGAGGCTGATGCAGTTGGGTCTCTTTAGGTTGGAGAAGAGGAGACTCATTAATGTTTATAAATATGTGAAGGGTGGATGTCAGGAGGATGGAGCCAGCCTCTTCTCAATATCATCTAGCGATGAGGGCCAATGGTTGTAAGCCGGAACATAAGAGGTTTCACATAAATATGAGAAGGAACGTCTTCCCAGTGAGGGTTACAGAGAACTGGACAGGGTCCCCTGGGGAGTTGTGGAGTCTCCCTCACTGGAGAGATTTAAGACCCACCTGGATGTGTTCCTGTGCGACTTGGTCTAGGTGATCCTGCTGTGTCAGGCGGATTGGACTAGATGATCTTTCAGGGTCCCTTTCAATCCCTAATGATTCTAATATTCTATGATTAGCACATTCTGTGATGCACTCCGTCTTGCTGAGAGGACTCCTTTGGTTTGTGATCTGCCGTGCAGTCTCTAGGACCTATTTGCATCTAAAGTTGTCTTATAATGGAATCTCAGAGGTGAAATTAACATTTCACAACATAATGTGCTTGGAATTTAGTATTAGTAATCTTCTCAGAGTTTGCTCCTTCAGACAGCACCTTAAAGTAGGTGGAACCAAGTTAAGCACAAAATGAAACAGTTGCTGCGTTTTTATACAGAATTATGAAATTATCTTGTACCTGCATATAAACCAGGTGGTTAAACTATTCCCTTTGCTACCTAAATACTGACATCTTGTATATACTCCTTTAAATGAAGGTATTCTACTTCACAGCTCACACTTCACTGGAGAGTTTCGTAATCATGCAGCTCCTGGGAAAACTAAGGCTGGTGCTTCCTAGTCCTCTTCAGCTGCACACAGAAGTACAGTCTATATGGGATACTTAAAGAGTAGATCATGATGGAAAAACAGGTGATAGATCCTTTGGAAGATGGAGACCAGGAAAACGGATCTGTTTTTCAGAGCCATTTATACAGCCATTAATGAAGATAAATACTGAGTTAGAACTGTTACTTAATCCACACTCTGCCTAAAAATTTATTTTTTCTTCAGATACTAGATTATCAGGACTTTCTCCTCTCAAAAAAAAAAAAAAAAAAAGCCTTAAAAGATCTTGCCCTTGCCCTGGATGACACCTTTGAGTCTTGCTGGCTGCTTAGGAGTCTTGAGTGCAAGACACCTCCAAAGATGTCCCAAAGTAACAGCCTTGTGTCCCGATCCGATATCGGGAGAGGCTCGAATGATCCCCAGACGAGATTAAGACACAAACGAGGTCAGATGCCGTGCAAACTTATAAACTTTATTTTCTACTACTGTTGATAAGAGCGATNTGCTGTGGTTTGTCACAAGACAGTCAGCAGAACAAAACAAAAGTCCTGACCAACAATGTTGAGACAAGTTCCTGTTCAGTATCTTACACCTTGCTACAGTTATATGTCATAAATCAACCACTTTTACATACCTGCCATACAAATATTTTCTATCCTAGTATAATACAATAATTTTCTATACTCAGCAGACCCCTGTGAAAAGGAGGAGGTGGGGTTTGGAAAACTGCTCAAGATCCACTGTTTCCTTTCAAAGCCAAGAAACATTCCTAAGCAAACGAACGGCTTACAAATCAGCTTTTAAGAGCTTTAGCCACAACCGAATAGGGCCAAATTATAACTCTCACAGCTATATAATTGGTGATCATTTCTATACTTGCAATGGTCTGGAAATTGTGCCTGGGATTTCTTGGACCCAGTTTCCAAACTTCTTGCTTATTGTACATGCAACAGGGAGACACGTTTGTAAAAAAGCAGGTGAATGAACAAAAACAACTTTGCATGGCCATTGTGGTGCTAAGGGAGGACTCCGAAGAAACCTGAAGAAAGGCAGAGACTGATGAAGTACCAGAAAAGAACATAGAACTCCACAGATTTTAAAGTGCTCTTCCTAAAGAAATATTGATTGAAGCCACATTTAAGGCTTCTGCTTAACCATGTTTTGGAAAAGTTTCATAAATATCACAATAAAGTGAAGGTAATTGCTGGTTAAACCCTAGCACTGGGATAAGCTTATTTCTTATTCAGATGACCAAGCTGCAGCAGAGAAACAGCCCTGGGACAGCAACAGGGTTTCTACCTCAAAATTTCAAATATCTTTCTGTGTGAAGCAATAAAGAACACTCTCCATATTCCATTCTAATGGACAATAAAGTACAAGATCAGCTAGGAAGATAAGGTTGTCAGAATGTCTGGATTTGGTGAAATCGTGTTTGCTTATGGTATTCTAACATTGAACTCTCTTCCAGCATACAAGGAGTTAACTCGTCTCAGCTGTGGGGATATCACAGTATCACAGTATCACAGTATTACCATGGTCGGAAGATTCCTTCCTGTGTGCTGTGCTAAGGGGACACGTTGAGCAGGTGGAGTGGGCCAGACAGATTTTCGGGGTCCTTATTTGGGAACAGGGTATTCCCCTCTTCTTGGTACCGCCTCCCTCTTTGTGTGTCTTGAGAGTTTGGTTTTGGTTTCGTTGTGGCCGGTAGCACACTGTGGCCTGTCTGCCCTTCTGTGGCTTTCTGTCCCTTTCCTGCTTCACCTTCACCCCCCACCCCGCCTTCTGCCTTCCCTTTTTATCTTCCTCTTATCTCTATTCTCTCCTGCAAATTTTCAGACTGCCGCCTAGGAAACTACTTAAATTGAATATTTAAATTTTGCTTAGTCATTCCTTTTTTACTCCCCCCTCGTCTGTGGCTTTTAGCATCTCGTAGCAATCAGGCGTTATCAGGTCTGGGCTGGAGGAGGGTGGACTTGAATTGAGGAACTATATACTTTTTTTTCCTTTTCCCCTTTTCCTTTCCATTTATTTTTTTGTTTTCTTCTTACTTAATAAAATCTTTAATAAAGTTTAATAAAGTTGAATATTTCTAATCCTACTTTCCAGATGTGTGTCTATTTTACCTCTTTTCTCCCCCTCCAGTGGGTGGGAGGACATTTCCATCTACACGGTTGAGTAGATTATGATTTTGTGGGCTAACCTAGTGCTAAACCGTGACACAGAATCATTTAATATGTTAAGAAACTTGTTTACACTACAGTCAATTACCACTGCATTTTTTTACTTTATAATACAAACTTCTCTTGTAAACGACATCGTGCCAAAAGTCTTCCAATGAGGGGAATAGGTTGTCAAATCTCATTCCAAACTATAAAAAAACTACTTCCCTTACCTACCACCATTTCCATTTCCTAAATTAGATTCTAGGTTTGTCTGGAGAGCACGTGTGTAGTGCGAAATGGAGAATAAAAAGTTTCTGAAGGACTTTGTTTCCATAGCTGACCTGTCAACAGATTTCAAGGCAACATTCAGGCTTCTTGGTCAAAAAATTCCTTGCGTTTGACATATCCTCACTTCTGATGATGGGATGCAATGGAATGATGGAATGGAATGGAATGGATGGAATGGAATGTTTGCCATTATGTCTGGCCATCTACTGATTGGCATAGGCACAATTCAACTGCTTGTTGGCAGCAGCAACATTTAAGTCCAATAGGAAGGGGATTTTTTGCACAAGGATAAATATATTTTGCAATGGATGGTATGATCATTCTCCTGGATTCCATGTAGTTATAGAAATTGATTTCAGCACGATTTTGGAAGAAAATTAAGATAGCAATTTAGACTACTGAAACCTAACAAAATGGTCATGTTTAATATCAGAAGATATGTTATAAGAACTGAGGTTAACTGAAGTACTTGGACTGTCATCCTTTCCATTCAAACAGAAAATTATACTTGCTTTGTTGCTATGCCATTTGTTGGCTTGACTCACGCGCAGAAATACTTCACTTCGTGAATTTCTCATAGCTCTGCAATCAGTCAAATGCACGCTTTTTTCAATAATCTCAATTTTACCCCAAGTATTTTTGGTTAAATATTTTCAAGGATGCTATTTTCAGTGTTAGAAGAAATTTAAAAGCATCCAGTTATGACAGTATCCATTTCAAAATCACATGACAGTCATTACATGTTATGTCTGTGGAATACTGTCATTTTTTGGCTTCTGTAGTGAA
Organism: Rhinopomastus cyanomelas; assembly: GCA_013400115.1. NCBI lineage: Eukaryota > Metazoa > Chordata > Aves > Bucerotiformes > Rhinopomastidae > Rhinopomastus > Rhinopomastus cyanomelas. The sequence continues at coordinate 5,391 of VXBP01009887.1, read as the reverse complement.
ATGTGATGGAAAAGAGGACTCCAAGAAGGAAGTTGATAAAGCATCTTGGACTTCAGATTTCAAAATGCACACCACAAAGTTGATTGGATAATTTTTGGTATACTTAATGTTTTAACATGTACAAATAAGACCCATATTCTGGATATTACAATTTAGCAGATATGTCAGGAACTCTGATTTCAGATTAAACAGGCATTCATTCCTTCAGGGACATCAATGTTTGGTAACTGTTCAGTTATCAAACTGTAGCTTTTGTGACTAGTATCATACCATATTTGTTTCACTAATTCTTAAATTAAGAAAATGTTCCCAGATTTGTTGCCAAAACCACAAAAGATTAGACAGAAAATCTTCGGGCATTTTCTTTATCCTCAAAATATAAGGTCACTCAGATGAGGTAAATGACCACATTTCTTAGCCTGGATTCTTTTTTTTCTTCTTCAAGACTTTAATCTAAAACAGTTTTGGAGACAGTTTCTATGGAGCATCAGTACTGAGCTGTGCTTAAGTATATATTGAAAAGACCTTATATGTAATAGACTTCTATCAGGCTTTATTTCCTTTCACTGTGTATCACAACAGGAATCATTTTGTCACACCTCCTCATTCTACATCACATTTTCATAGTTCCCCATGTCAGTTTCTGCCAGTTGAAATGCCAGCTGTTGCTGTCCTGAGATAACCTGAAACAAACAGACATGAATCCTGCTAACTTTTGGGGCATCATGTCTGTGTCAGCTATTAAACCGCTTGCTGGCAAAACTTATTTAAGAAATAGATGGCATAATCAAAAAAAAAACAAGACAGCAAAGTCACTTTCCAAAGTGGATACCAAGAAAACCTGGTTCTACTTCCAAGGTTTTTTTTTTAATTAATCCAAAAATAAATGTGTGAAATTACATTTGTGCTAATTAAACACTATGCTGAGTATGTCTCACTCTGCAAAATGTCATCAGTGTAATTTCATATGGGACCGTTTTTTGTCTCTTCTCAGTTTTCACCAGTCACAGTTTTCACTTAGAGGGAGATTGATTAAATAACCCTTGCTGCATCCCCTAAGAGAGTTTGTTCAGGGTTAATTAAATAATCTAACAAACCAAGCAAGTGTAGAAGATGGGATGGGGGCAGGTCATGGCAAAGACTTGTGGGTGATGAAGGTAAACCCTAGGAGACCCTGAGAAACTCCTGGTAGTGATTTGGAGCATGCATACAAGACGGACTGAAAGGAGTGGTCTATACTAAAGAGTTCCTGGGTCTCAGAGGGTGATTTGGTTAAAACGCTGAGACAGCAGTGATAAAAGGCAGCTGTACACTAGCTCATTGGAAAGCTCACCCAAGTACAAGCAAACAGATCAACAGGATGTCACAGAACTTTGTGATGGTAACTCTTGCAGATTCTCCATAATGCTGCTATCTCTTTTTCCTCCTCTGAGCTCTCTTTCTTTCATATCCTATCTGATGACAAGTGTTGTGAAGTTTTAATAAAAGTCTTGTCTTAATTTTAACACTGGAATTATTAAAAACTAATTTAGTCCAATCTTGGAATGAGACACTTACTGAAGCTGTCTTTATTTCTTTTTTAAAGTCTGATCTTTGTATTCTCAGCTATAAACTGAGCTGAGAAATATATAGGACTAACAAAAATCAGGTTTAGAACTTCTTCTTCCCTCTATTTTATTCACAGATAGCTGAAAAACTTTCTGAAGTAGGAAAAGTTAGATGGAAAGAAGTCATTTAAGCTAGGAACAGCCATTGAGTTGTTCTTCTAACTCTCTTCTTGACTTGCTTCCATAGATGTATTTTCACAATCTAATAAACACCAGTCCTTTACATAAAGTGTGTCCAAACAAAACTATTAACTTCTAACAACTAGATTTCAGGTCATGTTATTAAGAATAGTATCTCAACTTGTGATATAAACACGAACAAATACCCAGTATGAAGAGAATACTGAATTTATGGTGTCCCAAATCTGGAAGAAACTTAAATGATCTTTTTATAATAACATAATTTAATACCTATGTGTCCTTCAAACACTTACTGTGGAGATCTTCCATGATGATGACAAGAACAGCTATATACATTTAATATGAAAACCAAAAGCAGGCTTTTCCTTTAACATAATGATTCCTATAAGTGAACTAAAAGAGTAAGTGTTTTACTAACCAGATCAGGTCTCCAAAAGCAGTGTGAGCCTACCCAGTTATGAGCTTACCTTGACAAATAAAACCAATCACTACTTTTGATTGTGTAGAAAATCATATGAATGAAAAATAATATAGATCCAATTAGAAATATTTTTTCACATGTCTGATATTTTTTGTCCTGTCCAGAGATTTGAATAATTTCAGAATCAAAGCAAATGCTTATATTTTATTCTTGTCTCATTCTTTCTTTTACAGTTACATTCTAGTTCATTCAGCATTTGCTTCTTTCAGTTCTGAATGGATTGTCACTGGGGTGTTCCAGAAAGGTTTTACTCCTTTCAGTTTTTTCTCTAGCAGAGAAAATACTTATCTTTGTAGAAGAGTAGCTACAAAACCTGCCAAGAACCTCCAGAAAGTTACTACTAAGCTTTTGTTAAAACATTTTAAAACAGTAAATGTGTATTTTCATAGCAGTGTTGCCTCCTTGACAGTATAAATTACTTCTGGATGAGTCAAATTGTTCCTGAAGTCATGACCTTTTCTGGAGAAAGTATTAGAAACAAGTCTGTAGGTTCACTATTTCCTGTTCTGGAAAAATAATTAGGAGAAAGTGTCTGCATTAATCAAAGGTTACAGTACCTTGGGGGTGCTTTGCCCTCGAGCATATACCATGATGGCCTTAATAAAACAATAAAAATAGAGGAGAATTTTACAGACCCTCTTCAAGCTTCCAATAAGCTAGAAACTATTTGCTCTGAACATTGCTTCTATTATACTTCTGATTGTCCAATAAAATAATTTTTATACACATTTCAGTTTGTTTTTTTAATCAAGGATATAGCTCTGCAGGTAAGTTGGAGCTGAGGCATTTACTTTCTCTCTCTGTAGCCCAAGAAACAAGAGTTTTTATAAAATCTTTATAAAAAATCCTACCATATTCCTTGCCTATCTGTATAGAGAGCATTTTTTTGGTTAGTAAAACCTATGTAACTATAGCACTTACAATGTGTTTGTGATTTAATGTTGCCTTTCTGCTTTTGATATTTTAAGCCTTGAATTAAGAGCAAAACAAAACCATAAGTAAGAGGGAGTTCCTCTTTCTAAACCAAATGTTTGGAAAAGGACTTCTCTCTAGAGCTGCCATCTTTTGCTTTCACAGGTAATTTGGAACCAGTTGATCCACAAATGGGTCAATGTAAATATTCAATACAGCTTTTCTTCCAGCAGAACTCAAGCATGAAATAAGATTCTTGTTCATAATTTTTAATTTAAGTTTAAACTATAAAAAGTGTCTGAATTTTAGAATGATCTTCATGGTGTTCTCTAAAAGTGCTGTCAGGTGTATCTGCTAGAAAGTTGCTGAGTAAACACCAAAAAGCAAAGTTATTAAAAAAGTGAAAGGGATCTTTTTTGAAAAAAAATTATCAGACTCTTATTTTTCACATGTGGAGGTAGTACTTGGCTTCATTATTGAGTGTTTGCCTTCTGATGTCAGAGCCACTTACTGCTGGTTACATGACTTGGTAAAAATCAACTTTATGGTTTAACTTCAGTTAAAGATACCAGCTATTCACAGGAGGCTTCAACTAAGTTTCATGCAAGACTGAGAGATGAGGGCTGGTGGCATTGTCTCGGTCACCACGGGGAATCTAAACCCAGTGAAAACTGAAGGGACCAATCCTCACAGACACAGGATGTGAGATTTCCAACAGCGGTGTGGGAACACATGTCAGCAAACATGGATGTGTCCTGCATCTGGGTTCTACATCTGCTGCCCACCAGCACAGCACACCACGAAAGGCCTGTCAGCCTGTGCAGCAGCCACAGTGCATGGTGTACAGTATCAGTGATGTGAGCCCTGCCTGCTTTACCTGCTCTACCCAGGTGTAATTTTTCCCATGCGGCAGACGCCATGACGTCTTCATATGCTGCCCCAACCACAACTGATGCATCCACCCAGATGGAGCTTCAGGGGAAACATGCAGTCACTCAGGCACCAGTGCAGGAAGCAGCATAGAGATGACCTGTGGGAGATGCACCCATGTAGATAGATGTATCCAGGTTGTTCTATGGTGACAGAACTCTGAGATGAGGGGAGCAGGCTGAGAAGCATCAGGGAGTGTGAGACAGAAATAGACCATTGCAGCCACAACCTGCTTTCCCTAAAGCAGGCTAAATAGTCAGACAGAGCTCAGAACAGGCAGGAATGGAATCAGAAACCTGTTCAGGCCAGCAGGTGACTACCTGAACAACCTCCCACATATTTCCCATTGCTCCCTACACAACAGATACTGGGCTCTGGAATCTGTGAGTCAGCCAAAGGAGGACAAAGGTGATGATCTACACAAGGTCCTGCCAAAGGTAAGGCAGTCAGCACTACACACTGAGTGCATCTACCAAGAGTAAGAGAAGGGTAATGGTTGCAGGTGATTCCCTTCTAGGGGGGACAAAGGGCCTAGTATGCTGATCTGACCCATCCTACAGTAAGGTCTGCTGCTTCCATGGGGCCTGGATTAAGAACATTACAAGAAAATTCCCTGATCTAATCCTCAAATTCTCACAAGCTGGAAAGTTATACAAGCTGGAAGTAGTGAGATTGAGGGGAGGAGCTCAAAATCAGTCAAAAGTGACTTCAGGACACTGGAACAGTTTTTAAGAGATTCATAGAATCATAGAATCATAGAAGAGATTGGAAGGGACCTCAAACAATCCTCTAGTCCAATCCGTCTGCAAAAGCAGGATGACCTAGACCAAATCACACAGGAACACATTCATGTAGGTCTTAAACATCTGCAGTGAAGGAAACTCCACAACCACTCTGGGCAATCTGTTCCAGTGCTCCATCACCCTCACAGTGAAGAAGTGCCTTCTCATATTTATGTGGAGCACAGATCATTGGATCATAGGATCTTTTCACTTGCTCCCTGTGATAGGACAAGGAGCAATGGGTGTAAGTTGCAGCACAGGAAGTTCCACCTCAACACAAGGGGGAACGTCTTTACTGTGAGGGTCACAGAGCACGGGAACAGTCTCCCCAGGGAGGTCGTGGAGTCTCTTTCTCTGGGGACTTTCAAGGCCTGCCTGGATGTGTTCCTCTGTGATCTGTGTTAGATAGTTTTGTCCTGCTCCGGCAGAGGGGTTGGACTCGATGACCTCTTTAGGTACCTTCCAACCCCTAACAACCTATGAGCAAGTGAAAAGAGCCTGTCCCTCCGCTCCTGGCCAGCCTTCAGATACTTATAAA
>VXBP01009885.1:0-24269 GCA_013400115.1 Rhinopomastus cyanomelas | reverse complement strand
ACTGCCTGCTGTCTGCAGGTGTATGGACAGCTAGCTTGTTCCAGTAAAGATCAGAGACGCGTGTGGTCTGACCAACAGCACTGCCCATAAGGCAGGCTGTGTGAAGCCTATATAAGTTAGTGGCTTTGTTCAATAAAGTGTTCATTCCTGGGTATTCTTGTGTGCGTCACTTCATCCTCGGATGATCCCAGGCTTTTGCAGGATCATATTGGTCCGAATACGAAAGCCTGCTAGATTTCCTCTCTGCTAACCCTGGACCCCAGACGGGTAATTTATAGCTCGTTATACTCTCCTATGAGGCCAGACTGAGACAGTCTGGGGCTGTTCAGTCTGGAGAAGAAGAGGCTCCAGGTGACCTTACTGTGGCCTTCCAGTATCTAAAGGGGGCCTCCAAAAAGGCTGGAGAGGGACTATTTAGGATGTCAGGTAGTGACAGGACTAGGGAGAATGGAGCAAAGCTGGAGATGGGTAGATATAGACTTGATGTGAGGAGGAAGTTCTTCACCATGAGAATGGTGCGATCCTGGAATGGGTTGCCCAGGGAGGTAGTGGAGGCTCGGTCCCTGGAGGTGTTTAAGGCTGGATAAAACTCTGGTCAGCCTGATCTAGGGTGGGGTGTCCCTGCCCATTGCAGGGAGGTTGGAACTGGATGATCCCATGGTCCCTTCTAACCCTGACTTGGTTTTGGTGATCCTGCTGTGTCAGGGGGATTGGACTAAAATGATCTTTTGAGGTCTCTTCCAATCCATAATTATTCTATGAACATCAAAAGGTTAGTTTCTGATAGTAAATTTAAAGTTGTCCTTCAAAGACTACTACCTAACCAAAAATAATGCAGACTTCTCAACCTCTCTATTGGCATTCTGGTCAATACATGTACGATATTCAGTGTCACTCTAATATTTTTCCAAATTACAGACTTGACTATCTACGTAACAATTAGAATCCTCAAGGCTGGCTCAGTTAGTAGAGCATGTGACTCTGAATTCCTGGGGTCATGGGTTCAAGCCCCATGTAAGACATCTTGAGAGTTCTGTAGGCTTACCCTGCTCCAGAAGGGGGGGTTGGACTTAGATGATCTTTCAAGGTCCCTTCCAACCTCTAACATTCTGTGATTCTTAATAGCTGTGTCCTTAAAATGGACATCAACTGAAGACTTGTTTTCCTTTCAGTGCATAAACATTTATATTTTCTCACTGACTTAGAATGAAAGTTTGGCCCTAATCCACAAATCACACTTCATTATAGGGTTTCATCACAAGAGCACATCAACTTCCCATCAGGATTCCACACAAACAAATGTATTTACTTGATTAAACATGGTGTACATTCATCCCTATTACAGAATTATTGCCCTGTTTTTGATTTCCCTGGATCCTCAGGACACAAGAAAGCCAAGGACAGTATTATACTAAAACTTGTCCTCTGTTAGTGAAGAAAAATAACAAGAAACAGCTAAAAAAACAAAAAAAAAAAACCTGTAAACTGCCAGGAAAACAGATCCAAACCCTCACTCATCTCAAATGCGGCAGCCACAGTATATGAAAACCTAACAAAGAACTTCTCTGAACGATCCCACAGTGAAGAAAATAAATGGAAAGGTTTTTCCCAAACACATTTCTCCCTTTTTTGAATGGCACTAGTTTTAATGGAGAAAGGAAGAAGCGAAAAAAAAGTAGAGAAAAAGGAAATTAATAAGGGTTTGGGCATCAACCAAAAACCAAGTATAGGGAAGATATTCGGGTGCTGGAGTGAGGACAGTGAGGGGTAATAAATCCGGTGAAACTATTAAAGAACATGTCTTACAAAGAGAGGCTGAAGGAGGTTGGGACTGTGTAGACTGCAGAAGAGGAGGATGACAGGAGACTTTACTAACATCTACAGCTACCTGAAAGGAGGTTGTAGGGAGGCTGGTGTTGGCCTCTTCTCCCAAATAACTGATGCCAGGACAAAAGGAAATATCAACAAGTTGTGCCAGAAGAAGTTCTTTAGTGAAAGAATACTTAAACATGGGAACAGGCTGCCCAAGAAAGAGGTGCAGTCACCATCCCTGGAGGTGTTCAAAAGGCAAGCAGATGTAGCACTTTGGGACGTATGGTCATGTGGTCATGAAGGCGTTGGCTTGATGGTTGTACTTGATGATCTTAGAGGATCTTTACAACCTTAAAGACTCTGATTCTGTGATGAAAATAATGTTTAGACTGGATCAAGAATGAGGGAAAGATGAGCAAGAACACAAGAAAACAAAGTTAGAAGCTAACAGGAGGATGATTGAAATCTTTCACCATGCCCATGTGGAAGAAGAGCAGAGAGAAGGAGCCAGTCATTCCAGCAAGGCTCCAGTCGGAATAGAAAGAGGTGTTCTGCCCTCTCACATGCCATTTCTAGTGTCATGAACAGGGATATGCACCTGTTCTCAGATGCGTCATGTGATGTCAAGGGATAAGGTATTAACCCATTACAATCATACATGCAATAATACAATGATCATTTTAGCTTTTCAGCTTTCATTTAGCTGAAAGTAACTTTTCTGAAAGAAAGGTGTAATTAAAGAACTAAATCTAAACATGACAGTATTAAAGCTTATTTACTGAAGAACAGAGAATGGCGGTAACTAATGGTTAGATACTAATTCTATTTTCAGGTTAGATATGGTAGGTTGGATAGGATAAAGTAAATTGTGTTCTCTTAAGCATTCCACAGTGAGTGGAATTTAATTCAAAATTAAAAGCCATGTAATTCATTCCAATCAATTCCTCCTTGTCCTTATCTTTTATTACACAATGATACTCTAATAACTTAACAAGGGGAGACAAATTCAAGTTAAATTATTTTAACCGTAAGATTTTTCAGTTTGCAACTGCAATCACATCAGACAGCAACTCCTACAGTACATTGCAGGAAAACAAGCCTGGAAAATAATACATCACATGCTTATGCCTGACAGATGGTGGTATGCCATACATTAAACCTTATTACCACTAATATATAACATTATTCCTTTTTATAAGGCCAGATATCCAGGCGGGCACACTTCAGTTTCACAGCCTTTAACAACACAAACCTCATGTTGTTTACTGAAGACCAGTCCCACCACTGAAGGACTTCTGTAAAGCTATTAGACTGACTAACTTCAAAAGTTCATACACACAGCAGTAACTTGCTACTGAACAGAGGCCATACCAGCTCTGTGGAGGATGCAAGAGACAGATGCAGCAGAATCACAGAAAAGCAGAAGTACACAAGTGCATAGCCAAGAATGACACAGCGTAAGAAAGGTCTGGTAATGAGTAGAAAGGCTGACCTACCCAACAACCTGCAACCTCATTTATGCGACTACTGTTTCACAGAGGCTTTTGTGCATCTCTTAAAAGAATGTAGTTCAATAAACGTCATAGGAGATGGCACTGGTAAACACATTCTTTATTCTAAAAGTGTTGCATATTTGATATTAACAAATATCTGCACCTTTTCTTAGAAAGAACCATCCTATTTGTTCATTCAAGTTAATGAACATTAGAACTAAACAATAGGTAAGCTAAGTCTGATCAAATTAAATTTAACTGTTTTTTGTAACATCACTGCATACTTCACTACTAAGTTTCAGGACTTCCTTTGAAAGTATTGCTTTCAAAAAACCTCTTCAGTAACCAAAATCCAAACCAATTCTACAGCACAGACTGGTGTGTAATGCCTCCTCTATGTTCTCCCTAAAGAGGAGACATTAATTATAAGTAGCTTACCTAAGGTCACAGGGAGGGACAGATATTTCAGTCACTGTCTTTATCTGTGATCATCAGTCTAGCTTTTAACTACTTTCTTACTAGCCTGGGTTTATTTATACAACCGTTTAGCTTAAACACTGAACTACTTCAGCTGTGGCCCATAAACCCCTGAAACTCCAGTGATAGTATCTAGAAGGCTACTCAAAGCAGCACTCATTAAAACTACCTCAGCAGCAACAGGCTTAATTTTACTGCACTGGTTCTCCAGCAGCATTGTGGAAGCACTAAAAGGCTTGCATACAAAAACCCACAAAATAATTAAAATGAAGGACTGTCAGAAAACAGAATTAAATTTCTTTCACTTTTTAATAGATTGGGGAAACAATGATAAAGAAGTCTCAAAACACTTTAGAAACAATGTTAAAGGGCTGGAATTTTTGCACTTCTGTCTGCTCTTCAAGGCTATATTTTGTGCTGCTTGGGAAAACACCACACTATTTTAATTGCTAAATAACATCTAGGTGTCATGACAAGTGTAAAATCATCTAACCTCAGTCAATGACAAAAAGGATTGTCCCCTTTGCCCTCTAAGTACTTGTCAGCTCTTCTGCTTATGTAACTGCAGGTGAGGTATGCAGAATTGACTAAAAATGCTTGCTATTAGATTCAGATTGAATTGGTGACCATAACTGAAGAAGCAGCACTTGAAACTCCTTTGTAACTTTGTTCTTTCTGCGATCTGTGTGTCTCTAACTACATTCTTATTTTTGATGCGTGTCATTACAAAACAATGTTAACACTAAAAAGAAAAAATCCTAAGGAATAAGAAGTAGCTATAAGTCTTGTTTACAACAGACTGAAAAAAGCGTAGCTGGTATGACTAATTAAGGAAATATAAAGAATGATAGTTAATACAGTTAGCTGACTAGTAAGTAACCGGTTCATTACAAAGCTTTTCCCCTTAGGATCTTGCAGTTACCAAAGAAACTGCTGCCACTTCCCTGCTTCTCATATTTGCTCTATCGTTGCCTCAGTCATAACTAAGACAAATTACATCTTAAATACTGAGAGACTTTCTGAACTTTCATTAAAACACCATTTTAAGACAAAAGTAAAGATGTTACAAATACATGTCACTGATATCACTAATCACAAAACAACATAGTTACTACATGCATAAGCAATCCTATCGTGATAGAACATTTGCAGATGCAGTTAGGACATCAAGCCTTTATATACTGCATCAGCTTAAAAAATTTATTTCATCTAGTTACAAAACTATTAAGTGAAAATTTACCACAGAGAGTAAATTAAGTCTTGCTAATTGTACATAAGTAAACACCTGTTGCAGGTTTAGTGACATTTGGGGTTATTTTTTAGGAAAAACAACTTTGGAAAGGGTAAGACAGGGCCTGAAAGTCTTCCAAACAAATGGGTTGCATCTCCTAAACCAACTTTGAACATTATGCAGGGAAAAAAACCCACACAAAGTACAGAAAACACAATAAATCACTGCACTGTAATGGTTATTCTGAATTATGAAATTAGCCTACATTTTATAATAAATACATCTATTTGATGCAGAACTACACTAGATAAGTTTCTTTAGCTGAAAGTTATTCTCAGCAAATGAACTCGCCAGCTGTTTGCAAGGTAATTTCTCTATTTAAGGCCACCACAATAACATGCAACTTATTAACTTTGCAAATACTGTTTCACTTGTTCAGTTCAGAAGAAACTGAAAAAAATTGTGTTGAGATAAGCAGAAGGCATCTCCTAAAATATAGTTAATGAAGAAACATGAATCTCTTTTTTGTCTTCTGAAAAGAAAATTGCATTACTCTGACATTGTATTTCAACACACCAATGCAGCTGAAAAAAGAAAATGCATCTGCTAGACCTTAATTCATGTTTGGAATGGTGTGACCCTACTGTGCAGATCAGTTCTTATCTCCACAATCACTCACAACCAGACAGTAACACCTGGTACACTTAACAGCATGTTTCACTTATGACTGGGCTAAACAAAATAAAGGAGAATTTTGCATAATGATCATAAACATGTAAATAAGAATGCATTTACAAGACATCTTACATTCAAAATGCATTAAGGAAAAAAACTTCAGTCAATACTGCAATTGCTTTTACACAGAGCGAATCACTTGAACATCTGTTAAGGATTTACTAATGAAGTCAACAGGGAAACTTGAAGTGAGTTGTTTAAAAGTTTCACAGAAAATCATTTAAAATATCACTAAAATGAATCAAACCTAAACCCACTATACTTACAATGTGCTTGCAAATAACTTTAAAAGAAACCCCAACCAACAAAGAACCAAAACACAAAAAACCCAGAAACAACGGCAGTTCATCGCAGTTTTCCTCTAATCTACTAAGACAGCCCATATAAAAGCACTCCAACAGCCTGCTTCTGCCCAATCTAAGCGAGCGAATTCATTCTTAGAGAATTGGCTCAGTGCTCGGACGGACCAGTAGTCGCCAGCAGCATCTAAACCGGCCGCTGCTCAGGAAACCTGTAGGCCGCGAGCAGCAGCACTTCTTCAGTACCGGCTTCTGCCACCAAGGAGAGAGAATAGAGGGAACCGAGGGGTGGTCGCTAAGCCACGTCCTCTCATTCCGCGCTGCCACCCGCGGCCCGCGCAACACCCGCCCGTCCCGGAGAACGGGGTCGAGCAAAGGCCTCAGCCAGAGCGTGCTGCTGCGGCTGCTGCCGCCCTCTGAAAGCCTTTGAGGCAGGGTACCTACCAGCTGGACGAAGCAGCAGGGCCGCGGCCCGGCTGAAGGGAGCGAGGGAGGAGGCTGAACGGGCTCTGCGCCCGGCGAGCAGAGCCCGGGCACCAAAGAGCAGAGCAAGGGCTCCGAGCCAGCGGCGCGCGGCCCAGCCTGACCTTCTGTCCGTCTGTCTCCCACCGAAGCGGTGCCCGGGGCGGACAGGCCGCGCCGCTGTCCGGATGCAGAGCGGGACACAGCTGTGGCACTTGCGCGGGCGTGGCCTCACGACAAAAAGGAAGCGCGCGGCTAAGGGCAGCCGGCGCCTCTTGCCCTTCGCGCGAGAGATTGACAAGCCCGGTTAGCCACTCAGGAGACGAGATATTGACGGCAGGTCGGTGGAGGGGCGGGGCCTGATTGTGGGCGGAGCAGAGAGACAATGAGGGCGGGGTGAGGCGGAGCAGTGCGGGGGGTGTGGCCGAGGCGCGGCACCTTCTTAGGTCCTCGGCCGCCAGCGCGACTTGTGGAGAACCGTCGGGGCGCTCTTCAGGCCCTGGAGCTGACCTCGCCGCTGCGGCGAGGTCAAAGGTCTCTGCCACCGCCTTGTGCCCGGGCGGACCGGGAAATGCTGCTCTGCCCGGTACTCAGGAAACTCTAAATGCGTTTGTAAAAGTCTATTAACAGCTTATTTTACAGCTGCTATCGGTATGCAGGGGAGAGGATGCAAAGGACGAGTGTTGGACCTTCAGACAGGTTGAGTGTTGCTTGTTTGCCTAATTTTTAGGGAAAGCTTGCATCTTCCCGAATCTTCTAGAAATACTTACAGTACAAAGAATTAAAAAACAAGACAGCCACAAGAGGCATTTAGGTCATTTGCTCTGTGTTCTCTAACTGAAGTTTCCTAGTGTCAATAGTCATTTCATTATCGTTACTAAAAAAACCCTCATAGGCAATATATGCTGTTGCTCCCATGAAGAAAGATTTTGCTGATGATAACCTGTCGTAAGTTAAGCCCATTGATTATTGCTCTGAATTAATGCTGGTATATCAGGCAGACCTCAGTCATTCATTAGTACAAATGTTACCATGTGCAGTGCAGATTCTTCTGAATTCAACCTGGATCTTCCCTAGTAGGACATGGGATCCCATCTTGGGACAGTGCGCTCAGGCTTGTGCTGGTTTGCGTTAACTGTTTCCCCTCTGGACCTGTTGGAGAGCAGTGTAGGAGCAAGGGACCCGGGGTTCTGGTGGACAGCAGGATGACCATGAGCCAGCAATGTGCCCTTGTGGCCCAGATGGCCAACAGCATTCTGGTGTGGATCAGAATGGGGATGATTAGCAGATCAAGACAGGTTCTTCTCCCCCTCTACTCTGCCCTGGTGAGACCGCATCTGGAGTATTGTGTCCAGTTCTGGGCCCCTCAGCTCAAGAAGGGCACAACTGCTGGAGAGAACCAGCACAGAGCAAGGAAGATGATGAAGGTGAGGAGAGGCTGAGGGAGCTGGGTCTCTTTAGCTTGGAGGAGACTGAGGGGTGACCTCATCAATGTTTATAAATATGTGAAGGGTGGGTGTTGGGTGTATGGAGCCAGGCTCTTCTCAATATCATCTAGTGATAGGACAAGGGGCAGTGCGTGTGAGGTGGAACATAGGAGGTTTCATATAAATACCAGAAGGAAGTTCTTCACAGTGAGGGTGACAGAGCACTGGAAAGGGCTGCCCAGGGAGGTTGTGGAGTCTCCTTCTCTAGAGATGTTTAAAACCTGCCAGGATATTTTCCTGTGTGACTTGGTGTACATGATTGTGCTGTGTCAGGGGGACTGGACTAGATGATCTTTTGAGGTCCCTTCCAGTTCCTAACGTTCTGAGATTCTTTGTGAGTGTATTCTTAGTCCCAATTAATATTGCAGGATCCTGTCAGACACCTAAGCACTGTTCTCCTAGAAGCAATTAAGCAGACACAGAAGAAAGTAATGCACTATCTTGATTCCAGACTGGTTTTGTAGAATATGCCCTCAAATTTTCTATCAGCTTTGATCAGAAAGTGGTACTGCCTTTCCCAATCTTTTCTAAATGGGCTGCTGCTTTTTTTTTATGTAAAAGCTTATAAAAGCTAACAGGTATACTTCAAGTTCAGTTACAATTCCTGACTTCAAAAAAAACACTTTGTTGGCTTTTGGTTCAGCTAAGTAGATTACTTAATAACCTGCCATTCTATGATTTAAGTGAAGAACATAAGGCAAAAGGAGAAGATGCCTTTCACATCTCAGAATTTTAACCAGTACATCTGCCTTGGGTGGTTAGAATTGCATTCAGGCTGCAAGAGTGTGGATAATTTCTAGCTCTCTGTGTTTCTATTCTTAACCATTAAGAACAACACACACAGACCACACCATACGTCACATATATAAAATAGGAAAAGGATGCTGTGGCTTCATCTTTATAATGTGATATACCTTTAAATATGCATGCATGAATGCTGTTCCAAATGAAGGAAATAGGACTTGTAGTGTTTAATCCTTGTCTGACCATTATTGCCTTCATGGAATTCTTGGAAAATTCATGCACACATAAATTCATGCACACATAGCAAAATAACAGAGCTTGCCAGATATCGTTCAACTTTCCAAAGCTTTCTAGTTAAAAAAAAAAAACCTCTATTATAAAGTTAATGAAATTCTTTATTCCTGTAAAGTTTCAACTTTCATTTTAATATTTATCATTTTGAATTGAGATAATTTTGTATTTGCGGCCAGAAAGGCCAACAGCATGGCCAGCAGCAGTAGGGAAGTGATCATGCCCCTGTACTTGGAACCAGTAGGACCACATCTTGAATACTTCATCTGGTTTTGGGTATTGCAGTATAAGAAAGACACTGAGGTTTTGCAGCAAGTAGAGAGAAGGGCAATAAAACTGATTAAGGGATTGGAGAACAAGTCATATGAAGAGAGGCTGAGGGAGTTAGGAATGTGTAGACTGAAGAAGGGGAGGATGAGAGGAGACCCACACACACACTTCTCTCTTTTTCAAATGTCACTAGTTTTAATGGAGAAAGGATGAAGGGGGAAAAAGAAAGAAGAAACAGAAAAAGGAAATTAGTATGGGTTTGGGCATCACAGTATAAGGAAGACATTCAGGTGCTGGAGTGAGGACAGAGAGGGGCAATAAAGCTGGTGAAACTGTTAGAGAACATGTCTCACAAAGAGAGGCAGAGGGAGTTGAAATTGTGTGGACTGCATAAAAGGAGGATGAGAGAAGACCTGACTGCCCTTTAGAGCTACCTGAAAGGAGGTTGTAGGGAGGCTGATGTTGGCCTCTTCTCCCAAATAAGTGTTGTCAGGACAAGAGGAAATATCAACAAGTTGTACCAGGGTAAGTTCAGACTGGAAATTAGGAAAATGTCTTTAGTGAAAGAGTAGTTAAACATGGGAACAGGTTGCCCAAGAAAGAAGTGGTGTCATCATCCCTGGATGTATTTGAAAGGTGAGCAGATGTGGCACTTTGGAATGTGGTCTAGTGGTCATGAAGGTCTTGGCTTGAAGGTTGTACTTGATGATCTTAAAGGTCCTTTCCAACCTTAAAGATTCTGTGCTTCTCAGATGTCAACTATTGTTTCCACAGGCATCTACAATCTCTTTTGTGCAGCATTTTTTCTAATGAATTTAATCATTGTGTCTTGTTTAATTACTAGATACTAGTAGGTTAATACCTGCACTAAAAAAAACAACCCAAAGGATGGCTTTTGCTTTTTATACTTTACAGTTCAGATTTCCTTGACAATTTAACAGCTCTTCTAGTTTATTAAAGAACTTCATTCTTTGATCTCTCCTTCCATCCAATGTTTTAAACTCATATTCAGTTCTAAATATTGGTAATTTTTCCCCTGTCATATGACTTAAGCCAGTCAAGCTCATTTAGAATGATTTCTCTCACTAGTATCTCGATCACAGTCCTTTCAAATTTCTGCCATTCAGTATTCTGTAACTTAATCACGTACCTAAGAAGACCTCAACACCTAAAAATAGAGCTAAACAGGCAGTAATATAAGCTGCTGCAATAAATAAATTCTTACAGATTATACAAACTTGTTGACTAACACTTAGCTGAATTTTATTTATTCTAGACCAGTGTGTGGTTGAAAAATTACTGCAACATAGTGACTAGAGAGTCACGAGCCAACTCTTAGACTTGTGTAGAGAGGCAGTAAAGGGAATGTATTGCTGGCTGCTGTAATAGTGTGTCCACAAACAGAAAACAATAACACTAGGTGCTTTTCATTTGTTCTAAACGTCACTCAGTTTGGCAGCACACAATACGTATGAAAGAGGAAGCCTTACATGGCTAGACTTAGTTGCAGATTGGCCATAAGGTACACTTGCAGTTTCCAAAATTACAGGGTAACAAGGAGCTTTTTATAGTCTTAATATAAAGTGCACAGCAAGACTTGTTAGCATCATGTAACAGAAAGGCAGGGCTTGTCTTCTTTGCATGACTGGGGCCCAGCAAAGGAGCAGGAACTTAGATGGTTGCTGGTGAGTGCTGTCATTGCTAATGAAGGTAGCAGAAAGCATGCCCAGTTTGAGAGTCCCCTGTGAATCCTCATTCATCATAATGTATGCATCCTTACACAACATTGAGGAGTCATTACTTCAAATAAAAAAGCTGACACAGGCTTGGGCTCTTTATGTTATCTGAAATAAAAAATATCATATACAAATATTCTACTACTTTCTCCCCATAGCCCTGTGGTTTATGGTTGAGACAATTTGTTGATTTTTCTTCAGAAACATTCGCTATAGTCTGGGGAAGGGTACCCTTAAATGAGGGAGAGATGTAAACATGGGGATGTAAAGGGACCTGGGGGTGCTGATTGATACCCGCCTGAACATGAGCCAGCAGTGTGCCCAGGTGGCCAAGAGGGCCAATGGCATCCTGGCCTGCATCAGGAATGGTGTGGCCAGCAGGAGCAGGGAGGTCATTCTGCCCCTGTACTCTGCACTGGTTAGGCCGCACCTTGAGTACTGTGTCCAGTTCTGGGCCCCTCCATTTAGGAAGGACATTGAGGTGCTTGAGCGTGTCCAGAGGAGGGCAACGAGGCTGGTGAGAGGCCTTGAGCACAAGCCCTATGAGGAGAGGCTGAGGGAGCTGGGATTGTTTAGCCTGGAGAAGAGGAGGCTCAGGGGAGACCTTATTGCTGTCTACAACTACCTGAGGGGTGGTTGTGGCCAGGAGGAGGTTGCTCTCTTCTCTCAGGCAGCCAGCACCAGAACAAGAGGACACAGCCTCAAGCTGCGCCAGGGGAAATTTAGGCTTGAGGTGAGGAGAAAGTTCTTCACCGAGAGAGTCATTGGCCACTGGAATGGCCTGCCCAGGGAGGTGGTGGAGTCGCCAACTCTGGAGCTGTTCAAGGCGGGATTGGACGTGGCACTTGGTGCCATGGTCTAGCCTTGAGCTCTGTGGTGACAGGTTGGACTTGATGATCTATGAGGTCTCTTCCAACCTTGATAATACTGTGATACTGTGATACTGTGATACTGTGATGTGCTGTGCTGAGGCTGGTCCCTTTCATACTAATGGACAGCTGTGAGATTTTAGTAACAGGTGAAAATCAGAGTTGTACAAAAGCAGGAAGAGTACATGTCACTCTTCACTGGTGCCTATGCCTCAGCTGCATCAGAACCTATTCCAGTACAACCGTGGAATTAGCCTGTTCAATGCTATAATGGAAACATGAGTCAAGTAAACTGAAAGGACTGAAAAGACCACATGCATCGGAAAGACCTGACGTGGTACAAAAACTAAACCTCTTTTGCAAAATGCTAGAACTCTCAAATCTGGTATAGTGAAAACTGACCTTATTGCTAATCTAAATCTGCTTCAGATACAAAAAGGATTTTGTGTATTTTAAGCACTTAAGCACAGAATTGCTTCAATCAATGGCAATCGTGATTTATCCAAAAGGTGGAACAAAGTTATGTATTTTTTCATTTAGGTAAAAGTGATAGACAAAGCTAGACATTTAGAAAAACTAAAAATGGATAGAAAGATTTTTGCAAAAGTTTTAAGAGGTATTTGAAAAGGTTTTCTGTCCCATAAGCACTCCATCTAAGCTGCCCAGTAACTTGAAAATAAAACTAGATCCTTGTCTTACAATATTTAGAAGTAAATATATTGACTTTGTCATAAAGCTACTTCTGTATTCTGTGAATCGTAGTGTACAGAATTTAATTTAAAGCTGACACAGACTTTAAAATCTGGCTTTCTTTTAGTAATATAGATTAATGTTAATAAATATTACTCTATAATATTATTCTATTAATAAATATTACCTGTAGTTACTCTACAGTTACATTTTTCATTATTATAAACTTCCTTATATTCTGTTTTCAGTTTTCAATAGATTTTAGCAATGTATGCCTCTGTCTCTCCATTCACTATGTTCCATGGCAGGATGGCTACTCTGTTCACCACAGGGCCATGTGTGTCCTGAGGCAGCCCAAGTGCAGTGTCCTGCAGTAGTATCAACACAGACTGGGGAAGACATGCTAGACAGCACTCCTCTGGAAAAAGTCCTGGCGGGGTACTAGTGCATAAAAAGCTGGACATAAGCCATAAATGTGCAATTGCAGCCCTGAAGGCCAACCACATCCTGAGCTGAATCAAAAGAAGCATGGCCAGCATATCAAGAGAAATTATTCTGCCTCTCTGCTCTGCCTTGCTGAGACCTCACCTGGTGTACTGCATCCAGCTCTGGAGTGCCCAATACAAGAAGGATGAGAACCTGTTGGAATGTGTCCAGAGGAGGGCGCTGAAAATTACCTGAGAGCTGGAGCACCTATCTGATGAGGACAGGCCGAGAGAGTTGTGGTTGTTCAGCCTGGTGAGGAGAAGGCTCCAGGGAGGAACATTTTAACGACCTTCTAAGAGGTCTATAGGAAGACTGTGGAAGAACTATTCAACAGGATAAGGGGTGATGGTTTCAAACTACAAAAGGATAAATTTAGGCTGGACATCAGGGAAAAGTTGTTGTTAATGTGAGAGTGGTGGATCACTGGAACAGTTAGCCTGGATGGTTGAAGCCTCATCCCTGGAAACATTCAAGATCAGGCTTGGTGAGACTCGGAGCAATCTAGTCTAGTGAGTGATGTCCCTGTTTGTTGAAGGGGGATTGGACTAGATGATCTTTGAAGGTCTCTGCCAATCCTATGATTTTGTGATTCCATGTCTATTTTACCTTTTCTAAAAACTGATTGTTAGATTAATGTAAGATAATGAAGTTTCTTAAGTCTGTTACTTTCCTAATCAAGGAGAACATATTCTACAACTTTTCCATTTTTCTGGTTTTGGCTTTGTAGTTTTGCACCCAACCAATAGACTCTTCCCACTGACTTTACAGGGTTTTTTTCCTCTAATTCAGGAATTGATCACCTACAGGGCTACATGGCAGAGTTATGGCTGTGCTACTTGGATCAAATGGTCTTTGTATAGTAGAAGCTGGAGAATTCAGTGAAGAGTTATATCCCATTATATAATCTCTTATGAAAATGGATGGAAATGCATATTTCTGATTAAAATATTAAAGAGCAGTAAAATTTATTCATCATGATTAAATTTTGCTTTCTTGTAGGAAATAATTGTAGTTTTACAATTCAGAAAAGTCAAATTCAGATTTTTATTGCTTTTATTTGGTTTTCCAAGTACAAATATTGCACTAGACTGACCCTGTATTTTATGTTTGCTCTAGAAGTTGAGATCGGTGAACTATGTTTTACATATAGGCAGAACCTAGCCCTAAAAGCACACTATAAACTTGCTAACTTGCTATCAAAATTAGATTCTCTTGGCTGTATTTATGATCCTGTCTACACTNGCTGTTGCAGGCGGATTGGACTAGATGATCTTTCGAGGTCGTAGTGATTCTATGATTCTATGATTCTATTGGCTGCTTAAGAGTCTCTTCCACTAGTTATAAATTAGAAAGCTTGGAACTTTTATTTTATTTGAGCATTAACCCTAAAGAAACACTATGTATCTTTTCAGGATATCAGTGTTAAATTTCTGGAACATGGATTCACATGGATTTGGAGGGCAAATAAGATTTCCTGCTCCATCCGGAAATAGAAACCATTTAATCCATCAGGTGGAACCTGAGGGATGAGGTACTAATTGCTTGGCTTCCTTAATGTCATTGCTTTTCCATTCATTCAGTAAATGTCTGCTTTTAATGGCAGCCTATGTGGCTTTCTGTTATTGCTATAATACAATTTTCCTCCTGACATTTGCAAATAATTTTCCACAGAAATTGTCTGTTTTATTCATTAAAAATTAATAATATAGTCAGTAGAAAGGGGATGGTAATTACTATGACAATATTAAGGACACTTCTGCAAACTGTTTTTGTGTGAAAATCCTTGCATTTGTGGTCAAAAAATTGTAGCAGCTGCTATTTAAAATAATCAATTAAGTGGGAAGGGCAGAGAGCTTTTTTTAACAAATTGATTGCTACACATAAATCATTTAATTTTTTTTTCCCTAGAGAAAGAGATCTCAAAAATTTCGATTTTAATCAACTAAATTGAAGGGAAAAATTGTATCAGTCCAGAAAATCCTTATTTATATTCTGTCTTTGAAGATTGCAAAGGCAAAGTATGTTGTAATTTGGTATATGAGCAACTGAGGCATTAGAATATAACTGTCTTGAATAAGCTAGTAGATCCTTGAATTGACTAGCTCCTATACTCCTTAATTTTCCCTCCTTTGTTTTCTGAAGACAAATATGTATAATTGCCTAGAAGTATCATCAGATACTTCCTATTTTCATCTGTTAAAAAGTTAACTTTTACAAATTTTCCCCATTTTGCTAGGAAAATTACTTCAATAGAACAGATTGCAATTGCTTTGCTTCACAGCAATTCTATCTGAAGAAACACTAACAAAAAGATAACACTAAGCTAACTTAACGAAACACTGAGGGATTTGCACTGAAATCAGCAAGACTGGAAGCCTGCACCATCTCTGGAAACACTCCCTTGGCCTCAGATGAGAACAAGTGCAACTAGCATTCTGCAGCTACTTCTTAATTTGTTCAAAGGACCTGAACCACCAATGCCCAGGGATTAGTACAAGCATTGCAATCCCGTATGAGACTGCCCCCACATACTTTTCTAGCCACTAATCACTTTCAAGTCAGGGAATTGCTTCGTTTTTTCTGTTTAGTAACCCTCAGTAGATTTTCTTTTTAATACTAGCCCAGGCTTCACTTGAACTAATGTCAATTATCTGCATTGGCAGCATTCTACAGTAAGAAAATTCACAGAAAACTGCTGTCTGACGAATTTTGTTTGTTTTAAACTTAACATCTCCCAGCCTTGACTCTTTTGTTGTAAGTCCTGTTGAACTTATGCAATCAGTGATTTTGCGACAATAACTCTTGCTAAACTGCCTTTTTTCCCCCTCCAGATAAAAATGTACCTTATTCAGTTGTTTCTTGTAAAGTAGCTGTTTCATGCTTTGGTAATCCTTGTTATCCTTCTCTGAATCTTTCATAGTTGCTGTGCATCTTTTCTGAGATAAGGTGATCAGAATGATCTCCCTGTTTCATTTCATACAGATTTTCAAATAATTCCTAAAGTCTACTTTGTATTTTTGGCCAGCATGGAGTTTTAAACTGAAGTTTTGCATCTATGTTTCATAAAATAAAGTCCAACTCCTGCATAGCTGTGATCAGCCAACTATTTTATATGTTAAGCCAGGATTTTTTTTCCCCATGTTATTCACTTTACAGTTGCCTGTTTTGAAGTTCCTCTGACTTTTCAACTGCTATATGATTTTGTTTTATAAAGTGCACCATTGTCCAGGACTTGTTCTTGTTAAATCATTTTTAAAATACCATTGGTACGTATTTCTAAGATACATTTAAAACTTCAATCAAGCTTGGGTTTGTAGATGGTTTTTGGTTTAGAACAAGAAGTGATGTGGCACTGTAAGAATGAAAAATGTGAACTCCAAGATATTTATAAAAAGAAAATTGGAAATTCCATTGTATTACATTTGGTCCAGGAAACCAACATACAACTGAAGATTCTGTGCATTCAGTAACAACAACAAAAAACCTTTTTTCAAAGAGTAATCAGTTTATTCTTTTCAAAACAGTCCATCAATGTTACTTTTTTCCATAACTTTGTTTTTCCATGTGGCAAAATAGTACTCCACAATGTGCTTTCATGTAAAATCATGTATCAAGACATTTATTCCAAGTTCCACTACTTACCTTACCTCGCAAACAAGAGTATGAATGTCCACTTCATGGACATTTAAGCATAGAAGGTATCTTGCAGATGTGGCTCTGTGGATTTGTATGTTATTGAACGTGGGGAGTAATGAAAATAAATCTTACATGAAATAAAATACAGGAAATACTTTCTTTGCCTTAACAGAGAAATCACAGGATTACAGAATCATAGAATCATTAGGGATTGGAAGGGACCTCGAAAGATCATCTAGTCCAGGAGTCCTCAAACCCTGGCCCGTGGGCTGGATGCAGCCCCCCAGGGTCTCCAATGCAGCCCGCCGGTATTTACCCCACCCCACCAGGGGTAGTGGGGGTGGAAAACGAGCGGCTGCAGATGACTTCCTGCCGACTGTGTGGTCGGGCTGAGGCGGGCAGCTTCCCCATCTCTCCCTCCCTCCATCCAGTTCCCAGGCAGGACAAGCCAGGAAGCACAAATTATAGCCCAGCCCACAACACTGTCTGAGGGACAGTGAACTGGCCCCCTGTTTAAAAAGTTTGAGGACACCTGACCTAGTCTAATCCTCCTGCCCCAGCAGGATCACCTAGACCAAGTCACACAGGAACACATCCAGGCAGGTCTTAATGTCTCCAGAGAAGGAGACTCCACAACCACCCTAACACAACCTTCAGCTTTTGATTCTGAAGTACTTGTGCAAACTTGGTTATTGCCTCAGGTGGAGTCCACCACCCATCATTACTAATGGAACTGTGCCCTTGACTTCAGTCCCATAAATTCCTATCTAGAGTCCTGGGTACATTCGAGAAAAAGGCAAATTATTCCATAGATCCATGCTTAATTTGATGGTGATTCAAGTTTTAAGACAGGTAAAGCAAAAGTGCATGGTGCTGATACTCTATATAGCAGCATGCTTTTCTTTATAAGGCATAGCAGTAATAAGGCAGTTCTCGTCACATTTTTTGGATGAAAAAGCTGAAAAAACCACAAATCAATCTGCAAAATTTCTACTTTTTGAGAAAAATAGTACCGTTTCAGTATTTTCAGTGGATCGCTATTAATCTAAAACTGCAGGTTAAACAAAAAGGATGTCTGGAAATATATCTGCTTCTATGATTTAATATTCTCTCATTTCAGCAATGCACTTTAGAATATGCTTTTGGAATGGCTTTATTTTAATTTACACTGCTATATAATTCACTTAATACTTTATTATTAAAATCTTACCCAGGAAAGGAGAAGCACCAGAGAATCCTAGAAATATTTTTCAATTAGAAATTAATGGAAGCTTCTAGAACTTTAAATTAAAATACTTAATTCTTAGATACATTTTTTTAGACACTGCGACTTTAATGATTTTTGGGGCTTGGAAATACTAACATAGAGCAGAAGTACTTAACTTGTAAATTCATACAGTGTATTTATTCTCCCTGTAGATAAAATGATACAGAAATCATCTTTTTACCACCATTTATTACAAAAATGTATGTCTTGTGAGAAATTCTCTTTCTGTAACTATAATAACTATAATAATCTAGTTACTATCGTTGCACTCCAGTATAATTTGAGTTGATTCATTCAATTGATTCAATGATGCAAATTTAAAAATAAGAGGCACCGATAAATTTTGCTTACCTTATTTTTTGCTTATAAGTAAACACTGCTTTTTATGCATCACTTTCATAAGCTGACAGCATTTGTATTGAAGGCAGTGGCAAAACTAAAATCTCTTATATCAGTGGAGTCCTAAAGAGGTAGGAAAAAAAGTAAAATATTCCCAAACACATTATTTAGGCTCTGGACACTGTCCAATTTAAGCAAATAATTGAAGACTTAAATGTTCCTTTGATACTGCTGTAAAAGCAAAAGTAGAAGGCAAGAATCCTGGGTAGATTACTTTCAAAACATTAGAATACACTAGCAAGTTTGTACATTTTCTACTGTGCATTATTTGGAGTAGGAAAAATACGCACCATGCAGGCCATTCAATAATGTAATATTCTTTAATAACTTATAATGATTTTCATTAACTAGTCTCCACATTTACCTTAGGCTTAAGTGAGTATTTATGTCAGAAGAGTGCTATGCATAACAAACACTTTATAATTGATTTACCTTGGCAGTGAAGAAGAAAGCAAAAAGCAATTATTTTTGCCTTTATGTCAACATTTGTACAAAGGAACCTCGATCCTTCTTTGGAGCCTCTCCAAATTAGTAGAAGGAAAAATAACTATAGCTGATTTACAGTTTATGGCTGATTTAGTTCTGCGGTAACTCTGAACCTGTGCATTCTTATTTTAGATGCTGCTCTACACTGTAAATATTTAAGTAGATAATGTCCATGGCAATTTTATCACAAATAGTAATTTCAATGATCATATTTTACACTTCTGTCTCATGAAGTTCAAATAATAATCATATATTATTCTAATAGTGGCGAAAGAAAACGCAATTGAACTAATATTCCTGTAGTTTGTAGAAGTACATAGGCAGAGAATGTGAACTGGGTTAAATTGTATTGTGCCTACAGAAACATTCGATATTTTTAGACTAGGCATTTAATAGATTATGCAGTTTACCTGAATTTTATTTTCTCGTTAAAATCTAGTTAGCCATTTATGGTATGGTTGCTGTCACTTTATGCATTAGAGAGTATGTTCAAAAAACCCTCAGAATAATAGAATGACAGAATCATAGACTGTGTTGGGTTAGAAAGGACTTTCAAAGATGATCTAGTCTAAGCCCCCCCCCCGCAGTAAGCAAGAAGACCTGCAACTAGAACAGGTTTCCCAGAGCCTTGTCCAATATGACCTTGAATGTCGTCATTTCACTGGGCAACCTGTTGCAGGGTTTCACCACCCTCAGTGCAGAAAATGTCTTTCAAATATCCAATCTGAATCTACCTTCTTGTAATTTAAAATAATTACACCTTGTCCTCTCACAACAGGCCTTGCTAAAAAGTCTGTCCCCATCTTTGTTATATGCCTCCTTTAAGTATCAAAGACTGCAATAAGGTCTCCTTGGAGCCTTCTCTTCAGCTTGAACAATCCCACTCTTTCAGCCTGTTCTCACTGCAGAGGTGTTTCACCCCTCTGGTACTTTCTGAGAACAGCTTACATGTAGCATGAATTCATTATTTTTTGGGTTGTTTGTTGTTGGTTTTTTTTTTTAAATTACTAACATTGCCTTCAATTGACATGGTATAATAAAGAAAATGAGAAAATACTGTTATATACTGTAAAATATAATATGAATAATCTTAATAAGCTTAACATATCTTTTGGCTAAGGTTGTCAAATACAATCAATTTTTCTTATATTTTAAAATTTCTTTAATATCTGAAGTATTAAAGTTTACTATATTGACAACTTTCTTCATCTCTTTACTTTTTATACAATAACCTTTATACTTAATTTTAAAATATCAGTGTAGAGAAAATAATTTTTCTTTAGTACAGCTTCTCCTAAGTGAGTCATGCCTTGTATATCATAAACTTGACCACCAAACTAGAAATATTTCCTCCTTGTTAGGTAATGCACATGTGTAATTCTTCCTTACAGCTCTAGAGACTATTTCACCTGGCAGAGAGAAATGAATTAAAATATTGAACACAAACATGTGTTACACAGTTTAAATGATAACAACATTGCAACCAGCATAGACATCTGGGTCACTATGGCAAGTGCCTGTTTACTGCTTTTGCAGCACCAAGAGAGCATGGGTACCCTGGATCTGGGGTCAGGGAGGAATTTTTGCCCCCAAGGCCAATAGGCATTGGCATCATAGAACAAGGTGTTTAGCGTGTCCCCTGCTCCAGCTGCTATTCCCTTTGAATAGGAAAAGTAGAGAAGGAGATGACTGCAAGGAGTCACAGTCACTAGCAATACCTTGGATGATATCCACTGCTCACATTAGCCTTGGGGAGGGAGCATGGTTTGCAGAAGGATCCCTATGTTGAAGACTCTGATAGAGTCCTCCACGCTCAAAGCACAGAAAATGTTTCCCTCAGCTAACTTCCCTGCCAGAGCAGGATCACCTATGGCAAGTCATAGGAACGTGTCCAGACAGGTCTTGAAAGTTGCCAAAGAAGAAGACTCCACTACCAGTTTCAGTAGACTGTTCCAATACTACAGTGCTGTCACATTAAAGGAGTTTTCCTTAATGTTGAGATGTAACCTCCTGTGCTCCAAATTGTATCTGTTGCCCCTCATCCTATCACAGGGCACCACTAAAAAGGCTGACCCCTTCTTGGTACCCAACCTTCAGATACTCATATACATGAATAAGATCCCTTCTCAGCCTTCTCTTTTGAGGGACCTCAAAAGATCATCTAGTCCAACCTCCCTGCCACAGCAGGATGTCTTCACTGGAGAAGTTATAGAGGTGTTCATATATCTCAATGATCCCTGTAGTCCTCTGTTGCAGTTCCCTATCTCTCTTGAATTGGGGAGCCCAAGATGGGACACAGTACTTGTCATGGGTTAAAATCCCAGGATATAATTAAAGAAGTTAATTTATTTAATGTGCTAGTAGACTGAAACACAAAAAAGGAAGAAACTTCCAGCTGTACCTGCTTCTGTGGAAATGTTGTGCCCAGCAAGTCCATGTACAAGTTCCTCTGCATCAGCAGGCACTGATCAGAAGTCCAGTTCTTCTTTCTATGTGCTTTCATGCCAGTCCTCCATTTCCAAAATGGCAATTGTTATGGCCACCTTTGTTGCGTTAAGAGAGCAGTGGATTTGGCAGGGAGTAAACCCCCCTTGCCTTACAGGTCCAAATCCTGAGCAATACCCAATTTCACACTATGAGTCCAATAATTAGGTCGGATTCACTCGATAGTGCCACATTATGAGTCCATATAAGTCGGATTCACTTGATAGTGTGTTCTGTTCTCATCTAGCCACAATCTATGGACTCGCGCGGTGTTCAGTGAGGAACAGCAAGGCTAGTTCACGTGAACAAGAGTAATTTATTAGAGCAACAGATTTACAGGTTCTTTATGGATTGTCGGTGATGAGCACTGTATGCAAAATATGTGTACACAAATATTAAAATTACCAAAGCATTAGGTTAAAGAAAAATGAAAACAACTCTATGCCATCGTGTTAGATTATAAAAAATAATTTTATAGAGATTTATAAAGTTCTCAAGAAGATTTGTATTTCACCCAAAGGCATCCCCATGGGGGGGGTAAGGAGGTCCCAGCCCGTCGGCTGATTCCAAGGAGTCAGAGGTCCACGAATATTCCCTGACTTGCTCAAGATGGTGCCTTCCCTCCGAATTCCCCTTTTTGTGGCTATTTTATACTATTTTTTGTCTTCAGGGTGGAGCTTGAGTGACTCTAGTCATACATATTTTTGTTTCTGATTGGTATAAAATTCTCTTGCTTTGCTTTTAAAGATGTAGACTTAAAAATTTAATAGGCATGTTCAATAAAGGGGACTCACCCCTTGAAGGCAGGTAGGTTTTGGGATGGAGGTGTGTTTTGGTATTATGATGACATTATAATGAGCACAAAAGGATAGCAATTTGTCAAAAAGATGACAGAACAATGGCTCAGGGTTGCAAAAGTACAGCTTAACATCTTTGAAGTACCACTAAGTTCCCATCCCTGTACATCTTATCACAGGGCTTGGCCACAGCTGCACATCTCATCACAGGGGCTGACCACAATATCTTCATATTGCTCCACCCCCCATGGTTTCCAAGGTGGCAGGTAATTTGCCTGGGGAACCATCAGAGGAAGGGATTCCTTGCATTCCAGTTGTACTCCACCCTAGAGGCTTAGAACTTTCCTTAATGTGCGAATAATGCTCCACTTCTAATACAAGTTTAATTTTTTAAGTTACCTCCAATAATTATCCAATTTGTAGAAACATGTAAATTAAGCTTGCAAGTTTGGCTTGCAGCTTTGCAGTCAAACACCACAAAAATTTCAATTTACCACAGTACTTTAGGTGTGGTTGCACAAAGGCAGATTAGCAGGGAAGGAGAATCTCCTTTGACCTGCTGGACACTATTTTCTTGATGCATCCCAGGGTACCATTGTATCAATCTTGGCCACAAGGGCATAGGGCTGTCTCATGAAAAACTTACTGTCCATCAGGGCTCTGAGGTCTTTTTACCTGAGGCAGCTTTCTAGCAAGACAACTTTTAATCTGTACCAGTGCATGGTGTTGTTCCTCCCCAAGTGCAGGACTCTACATTTATTGTTCTGGAATGTTACTCATTCCCGTTTGCCCAGCTCTCTACTCTGACCAGACATGTTGAATGGCAGCACAGCCTTTTGGTGTATCAGCCACTCCTCCCAGATTTGTGTCATCAGCAAACTTTCTGAGGGTACACTCTATCTCTTCTTCCAGATGTTGTAGATGTTGAACAAGACTGGGTCAAGTGCTGATACCTGGGGAACACTACTAGCTATAGCCCTCCAGCCAGACTATGTGCCACATAGTCCAGATAACAACCCTCTGAGCTCTATTGTTTAGCCAGTTCTCAAGCCATCCCACAGACCTGAGTTTACCTACAAGAGTGTTAAGGGAGACAATGTCAAAAGTCTTGATGAAGTCAAGGTAGACAACATCCAGTCTTCACTAACCTACCCATTTAATCATACCATTGTAAGCGGCTATCAGATTAGTCAAACATGATGTCCCCGTAGTACATCCATGCTGTCTACTCATGATAACCTTGTTTTATTTCACCTTTTTAATAGATGGCCTCCAGAATGAACTGCTCCATCACCTTTCTGCGGATGTCTTCCTTCTAGACGTTTTTGAAGATGGGAGTGACACTGGCTCTCTTTCAGTCTCCAGGCATCTCTCCCATTCTCCATGATCTTTCAAAAATGGTGAAGAGTGCCAGCAACAACATCAGCCAGCTCTGTCAGCACTTACAGGTACGTCCCACTAGGGTCCATGGATTTCTTTACCCAAAAGATCTCTAATCCAATCTGCACTGACCAGTGGAAATTCTTTGTTTCCCCAGGCTTGCACCCTTAACTCCAGGGTCTAAGATTCTTGAGGACTGGTTTTAGCAGCAAAGACTGGGGCAAAGAACTAATTCAGTAACTCTGCCATCCCTGAGTCCTCTGTTACTGGAGGTCCTACCTCATTCCTCAGTGGGCCCAGTTTTTCCCTACTCTTTCCTTTATGACTGATATATTTGAAGAATTTATGGATCTTGGCCTGTTAGACTCAGGTGGGTTGCACCTATCTAATAAGGGTAAAAGGGCACTAGGCCACGGGTTGGCAGGCCTCATCAAGAGGGCTTTAAACTAGGATTGAAGGGGGAAGGGGATGGTACTCAAGCCTCCCGTGAGGCAGTAGTGGATGGTGTATCCACTCTGGAAACAAATGTCTTTAAAATAGATTTGAAGGGCAGTGGGATGGTTGATGGGCGAGCACAGGTGGGGCAGAGCTCTGATCTTAAGAAAGAACAGGTGACCTCTTGCTGTCCCAGGGCAAAATCGGAGCGCTTGGCTCACTCCCTGAAATGCCTGTGTACCAATGCACGGAGCATGGGGAATAAGCGAGAGGAGTTAGAAATCTGTGTCCAGTCAGGCGGTT
>VXBP01009883.1:18622-56976 GCA_013400115.1 Rhinopomastus cyanomelas | reverse complement strand
TCAGGCCATCCCGAGAGCATTGAGATGCATGTCTGCTGCAGTGAGGGATGCAGGTGTGGGTGCTGAGAAACTCAGGCCATCCCGGACTGACATGGTCTCTTTCCCAGGTCTCTAAACTGGAAGAAGATCCAAGGCCCAAACTACAGTGATCTCCCATTATGTTTTCCTCAGGTTGCGTGATGGCATTTACGACACAGTTTCTAGTTTGTGTGCACCAACTTGCATAACCTTTTTTCCCATTCTGTATACAGTTATAGTGTTAATAAACCTTTTTGCAGTTTCCCTAAACCATCGATTGTCTGAAAGATTTTAACTGAGATGTCATAGAGACCTCACTGCTTTGCTTTCCTTTCTTTTATCTTAAATTGTGGTCCTGAACCCACCACAAAATTGTTGCCAAAACCCAGGAGCAAAGCACTTTGAGTTTCAACCCGCTACACTAGGAATAGAGTTTCCATAGCCTGTTTCTGCCATCTGTCCCAGAGCTTCACTGTCTCTGCTTTTAATGCTTTACCTGTGTTTTAATTCCCTTACATTTAGACTGTTTCTTCAAGTCATATCCACCAAGGATGAGAAAAGAGTATGAGTCTATTTAGAGAAAGTGCACTCTGTTTTAAAGAACAGAGAGCAGATGGTTTTTCATAGAACCATAGAACCATAGAGTGGCTTAGGTTAGAAGTGACCTCAAAGATCTGCTAATCCAATCTCCCTGCTGTGAGCAGGGATGCCTCTTGACTAGACCAGGTGGCTCAAAGCCTCATCCAACCTGGCCTTGAACATCTCCAGGGAGGGGATATCCACAACCTCTCTGGGTAACCTCTTCCAGAGTCTCAGCACCCTCGTACGGAAGAATTTCTTCCTAAGTTTAAATCTAAACCTATTATATACCGATTTAAAGCTGTCTTGTCATATCATGGACACTCTTGTAAAAAGTGCCTCTCCAGTGACCTAGCTATGTGGTTTTCAGATAGAAGCCACCTAGTCTTGGAGAGGGATGAAGAGGAAGCCTGTTCATTCTGAATAAGACCATATTGAGACAAAGAGATCTTTCTTTGGAGTCTCACATCAGGTCACCTGTATCCTTCCAGAAAGGCCCCACATTCCCTTTTCATTTGATTTTCCCTCCAACATACCTATACAATTCTATTTTCTGTTATTTTTTATGACCTTGGCTAGCAATGATTCTGTCAGGGCTTTAGCTTTTCTGACCTAGCTTCTGATTTCCTGGACAATCGGTTTGTAATCATCCTAAAACACCAGTCCTTGCTTTCATCCTTTGTGGCACCTCCTTTTGTGATTTATTACAGCTAGGAGACCCCTGTTCATCCATAAAGCTTCCTGGCATTTTTTTCAGATACCTTCCTTTTAGGGATGCTGTGCCTTTGAGCTTGGAGGAGATGATCTTTGGAAGCTAACCAGCTTTCTTGGGCTCCCAGTGCCTCTAGGCTTCATCCTGTGGTATGCCACCACCTCTCCAGCCAAGTATTCTGGTGATCCACCACCTTCAAATTAAAGAAATTTTTCGTAATATCCAGCCCAATAGTAGTCTCTTCTAGCCTAAAACCATTACCTTTCATCCTATCATTCCATGTTCTCATGAACAGTTCTTCCCCAGCTTTTTTATAGGCCCCTCTCAGGTATTGGAAGATCTTCCTAGAGGCCTCTCTTTAGGATAAATAACCCCAAACTCTATCAGCTTGTAGTGATAAGAGAGGTGCTCCTCGGGGAAACTGCTTTAAGACTTTTCTGAACAGACAAAGTGTTTTCTTCAGGTATCTGCACTGACAAAGCAAACAAAAAAACCTCTGTCAAGGCAATCACAAACAGAATTTCAGTATCAGAATGTTCAGATTTTGGTAAGAAGGGCATAGGAATCTCTAAGTAAGCATGGTCTATGTGCAAGCCTGAACATATGAATTCTGCTGGTCACACACACTCAGGATGATGGTGCAATGCCTGGAGCAGATGTACACTGTGCTTGCCAAAGCCTCCTGGCAGAAATTGTCTCACACCACATAAGTCTACTAACAGACAGAAAGTTTGGTGGTCCAGGACTCAATATGTCACAAACTCCTTATCTGTAGAAATACAGAAGTACAAGAACAACTTCCCATTCACAGTCAGGTCATGCGCAGCGCCAGCTCTGTTCTCTTACACAACTTACCTTGAGTTTGAGTTTTCAAGAACTGAATTTTAATCTTTTGATTTTGTAAATGCAGCACATGCATCACATGCATTGCACAGTACCTTCCCTGGTCTGAAAAGAGAAAACAGATCTAATAGGATACTTTCAGAAGAGATCCTTATAGGGGACTTCAACTACCCTGCTATCTGTTTGAAAGGCTACACAGCCAGGCATGTACAGTCCAGGTAATTCCTCCAGTGTATTGATGACGCATTTTTTATTCAGGTGGTGAAGATGCCAAAAAACAGAGGTGTTCTACTGGACCTAGTACTGACAAAAAGGGAGAGATTGGTGGAAGGCATTAAATTCAGGGGCACCCTGGGCTGTAATGACCATGAGAAGACAGAATTTAGAATCAAGAGCGGTAGACACAGGGCAACAAGCAAGTTCATAACCCTGAACTTTAGAAGGGCTAACTTTGATCTCTTCAAGAGACTGCTTGAAGAAATACCATGGCCCTTGAAGACATGGGACTAAAGGCAGATAGTTTTCAAGCATCACTTCCTCCAAACTCAGAACCAATTAATCCTTAAAAGCAAGAAATCAGTAAGTGGAAGTAGGAAAACTGATTGGTCAGAGAGCTTCTGAAAAAACTCAGATGGAAGTTTATAGTAAGTTGAAGAAGGGACTGACTACTTGGAAAGAATATAAGAATGTTGTCAAAGGATGCAGGGATGAGAATTAAAACTGGCAAGAGAGGCTGAAAATAAGAAGAAAGGATTTTTCAAGTATATCAGAGCTAAAAGGTTAAAGAACAACTAAACAAGCTGAACATCCATAAGTCCATGGGCTAAGGGAGCTGGCAGAAGTCATTGGTGGGCCACTCTATCATCTTTGACAAATCCTGGAGAACAGGAGACGTGTCTGAGGACTGGAGAAAAGCCAGGGCAACTCCAGTCTTAAAAAAGAGCTAGAAGGAGAAACTAGGTTACTACAGAACGGTCAGCCTTGCCTCCATCCCAGGAAAGGTGATGGAAGAGCAGTTTCTTAGAGCCATCCCAAAGCACCTCAAGGACAGGAGGTATACCAGGAGTAATCAACATAGTTCAGTCAGGGGAAGTTCTGTTTGACTGATCTGATAACTTTTTATGAACTTGTATCTTGTTGAATAGATGAAGGGTGGACAGTAGATGTGGTCTACCTTGACTTCAGCAAAGCTTTTGACACCATCTCCCATGACATCTTCACAACCAAACTTAAGAAGGGTGGATTGGATTATTGGATAGTAAGATGTATTGGGAACTGGTCAAAAGAAAGAAATGAGAGTTGCTATCTGTGGGGCAGAGTCAATTTAAAGGCCTTTGTCTAATGGTGTTCCTCAGAAGTTAGTACTGGGTCCTGCCCTATTCAATATATTTGATGATGAGACAGAGAGTACCATGACCAAGTTTGCTCATAATACAAAGCTGGGAGCAGCAGCTGACACACCAGAGGGCTGAGCTGCCAACCACCACGAGCTGGATAGGTTGGAGAGCTGAACAGACAGAAACATGATGGAGTGCAATATGAGGGGAGGAGCAACATCATGTATCAGTGCAGGCTGGGGACTGACCTGCTTGAGAGCAGCTCTGGAGAGAAAGACCTGGGGGTCCTGGTGGACCACAGGCTGACCACACAGGCTGACCATAATGGTCAACGTGCCCTTGCAGCCAAGAAGGCCAATGTTCTCTTGGGGTGCATTAAAAAAGGTATGACCAGTAGGCTGAGAGAGTTTCTCCTCTCCCCTCTACACTGCTCTGGTTAGGCTGTGCCTGGAATATTCCACCCAGTTCAATGCTCACCAGTTCAAGAGGGACAGAATGCTAGTGGAGCACAACCATGTGTCTCATGTCCCATCTCTGTGTATACTTGTAGGCATTCCTCACTAGCATTGAAGGTACAGTCAGAGGAGCCTAGATTTCTTTTTCATTCCTAGTCTGACAGATCAGATTTACCATGGCAGGAGTTAGTATCACAGAATCATAGAATCATTAGGAATTGGAAGGGACCTTGAAAGATCATCTAGTCCAATCCACCTGACACAGCAGGATCACCTAGACCAAGCTACACAGGAACACATCCAGGTGGGTCTTAAACATCTCCAGTGAAGGAGACTCTACAACTCCCCTGGGCAGGCTGTTTCAGTGCTCTGTGACCTTCACTGTGAAGAAGTTCCTTCTCATACTTATGTGGAACCTTCTATGTTCCAACTTACACCCATTTTCCCTCATCCTATCACTAGATGACATTGAGAAGAGCCCAGCTCCATCCTCCCGACACCCACCCCTCAAATGTTTGTAGACATTAATGAGGTCACCCCTCAGTCTCCTCCAAGCTAAAGTGCTCCACTTCCTTTCTCATCCTTGTTGCTCTATGCTGGACTCCCTCCAGCAGCTCCTCATCCCTCTTGAGCTGAAGGGTCCAGCACTGGACACAATACTCCAGATGTGGTCTCACCAGTGCAGAGTAGAGGTAGTAGAGGATTTGTGTGTTCCAGCTGCCCTGTGAGGACAGGCTAAGCAAGTTGGTGTTGTTCAGCCTGGAGAAGAGGAGACTCTGAGGTGACCTTATAGCAGCTTTCCCATATCTGAAGGGAGTCTACAACAAAGCTGGAGTAGGGGTTTTTACACAAGTGTGTAGTGAGAAGACAGGGGGAAATGGCTGCAGACTTGAAGGGATGAAGAAGAAATGCTTACTTATGAGAGTGGTGGGATGCTGGAACAGGTTGCCCAAGGAAGTTGTGGCTGCCCCATCCCTGGAAGTGGTAAAGGCCAGATTGGATGGGGCCCTGAGTAACCTGATCTAGTGAAGGTGTCCCTGCCTATGCAGGGGTGTTGGAACTAGATGATCTTTCAGGTCCCTTCCAACTAGCTACTTTATGATTCTGTGATTCCCAGCATGGTCAGACCCCTGGGAAACTGCCAATCTCCGGGTCGCTCTCAGCAACAGGCTTAGCAAGACAGACTTAACCGTGTGTTTATTACATTAACACACAAGGTTTAATAAATCTGTTATGATTGTATTAAAAGGAAGGAGATTAAAAAAACTAAAAGGTGTTTAGCTTGAGAGGGCTTCTCCGCTGCATTCCTCCCATAGTTCCCGTGAGTCTAGCCTAGCCTTTGAAGAAACTATCACAGCTCTGTGCAATAACAGAGTGTCTATATTTTGCTCTTTTCCTTGGTGGTTTTACACACCTGTGTGTGCATTCCTAAGGATTTTCTGTAACCTCCAGCTCCCATAACTGATTTAATTAGGGCGTCAGCTTGCATTTCTCTGCCTTACTAATGAATCGTAAAATCATAGAATCATAGAATCACTATGGATTGTAAGGCACCTCAAAAGATCATCTAGTCCAATCCGCCTGACACAGCAGGATCACCTAAACCAAGTCACACAGGAACACATCCAGGCGGGCCTTGAACATCTCCAGAGAAGGAGACTCCACAACCCCCCTGGCCAGCCTGTTCCAGTGCTCTGTCACACTCACTGTGAAGAAGTTCCTTCTCAGGTTGATGTGGAACCTCCTATGTTCCAGCTTGCAACCATTGCCCCTCGTCCTATCACTACATGACACCGAGAACAGCTCAGTTCCATCCTCCTGACACCCACCCCCCACATATTTATAGACATTAATGAGGTCACCCCTCAGTCTCCTCTGCTCCAAGCTAAAGAGATCCAGCTCCCTCAGCCTCTCCTCGTAAGGGAGGTGCTCCACCTCCTTTATCATCTTCGTTGCCCTACGCTGAACTCTCTCCAGCAGCTCCACAACCCTCCTGAACTGAGGAGCCCAGAACTGGAAACAATACTCCAGGTGTGGTCTCACCAGTGCAGAGTAGAATGGGAGAAGAACCTCTCTTGATCTGCTAACCACCCCTCTTCTGATCCATCCCAGGATGCTGTTGGCCCTCTTGGCCACAAGAGCACACTGCTGGCTCATAGTCTTCCTGCTGTCTATGAAAACAGGTCTATCACCAGCACAGCAGCTGAGGGGAAGACGGCTTTTGAAATACATCTTCACAAAGAGGAGATGTAGAGGAGTGGCTGAAAGTCACATTAATTTTCAGTTTATGTGACTTTATGTGCATAACTTCTCTGGCAAGAACTACTTCTTTATGAACCCACCGAGAGAAAAGCCCGTAGAGTAGAAAGGGCGAGAGCTTAAGCTTTGACAAATAGTATCCTTGGGAAAGTGGTCCTGAGACATAATTTGCTTAGCGGAAACAGAGGTAAACCAGTAAGTCTCCTTCCATGAGACTCTCCATCCTCCTTTACTCCCTGATATCATGAGAATCCCTCAGAGAACAACCAAACAAGGACACTTTTGTCTGGTTTATATATTGTGGCACTCTTTAGGTCTTAATCATTAGTCCTACTCCAAAGTCAGAAGAATGTGATGTTGCCATTACCATACGAATTTGTATAGTTACCAAATTTTGTAGCAAATTACCCATAATTTGCTGTTGGGGTTATCAGCTACTTAGCGGAGCTAAACAGTACTCTCTTCTGAAACAATTACATTAAATATTATCTCACAATTAGTATGATATATTTTCTATTATAGTCTTCCACAGCATGGTGGAACAACTTTCTCTTTCTTTTCCAGTAACTCCTGCCTGAAGGATTTGAGCAGCATCCTGACCTGGTAGACCCAGAAAGATGTATCAAGGACCGTATTACAGTTAGTATTTTATGACACTTACACTGGAGATCTCTGACGAACAGCGTTAACTGCCATGAGCTGGAGTAAAACTGGATTTTGGCCCAGGCCAAAAATGTTTACTTCTGAACCGCAGGGGAAGGGAAGGCCACGTAATGCCTTGTAATTTGTCAAAATACAAAACACACTCAGAAGTTACTCCTTTGTATAAGTTACAAACAAACAACAAATGCGCAAGACAGTGTAGGAAAAGCCAGCTAAGAGCGCCATAGCACTGGGTGCATGTTGCTTATGCCACCATCTGTCCCTGTCCATCAGACTCACTCTCAAGTGAACCAGCACCTGTGTTTTGATCCACACTCTGGTTTGGAAATCCTTACTTCAGGTCTCTTCAGTGAGAAGGAGGGACCCAGAATAGGGATCACAGGCACACTGCCCCTCTTGTGAAGATGTTTTGAGATGTGAAGGAACCACCAGCCCCTGTGCCTTGGATTGAAAGATCGAAGAAGTTAAGAGCCTTACAGATGCCTAGTTGTGGCTGCCACACAGCTGCTCTGTGTGCATCTGCCACGCCAATTTCATCCAGTCACCAGCACCCAGACATATGAGTTCAGATTACTGTCTTCTCACAGCATTACAGAAAAACCTGAGGTTACTTCCCTCCTCACTCATTTTTGCATTTAGCCAGCTGTGACTGTCAAATGAAGGACACCTTCCAAGCCTCTTGCAGAAGAGCTTGCCTGCCTTAGACACTATATGGAAATCCTAAGTCCTACCACGCCCCAGTTACAAACTCACCTTTAGCTGTGTAATCTTGCATGCAGGAAAAATTAATTCTCAACACCTTGCCCAAGTTCAAAGCACATTCAGCTTCTAAGGAGGAGCAGCTCTTTAGGATGAAGGCACAGAGCTTTCTCCATCGCAGGTATAGTGCAAAAGGTTTCTATGTTACAAGTCATCGGCACTATATCTGTAACCGTAACTTTAGAATAAACTGATTTTATAAATTATAAGAGCAAGTTTCCCTCCTGCTCCCCACTAGCTTTTAAGAAATATTGCTAACACTTCACTACCTACAGAGGTATTATTTTTCAAGGGAATCATGGCAATTTGCCATGTGGCTGAAGATAAAAAACATTACTTGCCTAGTAAACAGCCTCAGAAGACCTAATGTCCTACCTGTGAAAAGAAAAAGATACTGTGTGAGGTGCAGCTGTTTATTCAAACCCTCGTAAAGTTTTAGGATATTGTGCAAGGTGTGGCTGCTAGTGGAAACTGTAAATAACTCATTGAAAGCAATTTTTGGGAAACGGACTTTCCAAAGGTCTTGTGTGGTTGTCTCCCCCAGTCGGTCACAGTGACTTAGATCAGAAAGTCTGTGCAGAGATCTTGGGATTTACTGAGATGAGTAAATTAGGCTCAGCAAGACCAATACTTCTGAACTAAGATAGTGATTCCCAGGGAC
The DNA here is from genome assembly GCA_013400115.1 of Rhinopomastus cyanomelas. Lineage (NCBI taxonomy): Eukaryota > Metazoa > Chordata > Aves > Bucerotiformes > Rhinopomastidae > Rhinopomastus > Rhinopomastus cyanomelas. The sequence goes on along the minus strand of VXBP01009883.1, from coordinate 48,690 downwards.
CATAAGGATGAGTTTATTGGTTCATTGCGATGCACACCACCTTTAACTTTTACTTTGGAGAAAACTCCTGACAGTTTTTCCAATGCTTTGGCCAGATGCTCTGTGCAGAAACAAACACAGCAGTGACATCCTCAATCCACTGTCCTGTTCACAGTGGCAGACAAAGCTGGGCAATGGTGTGGGTGGCTCTGGTGCTACACTGTGGTGAACATGCAGTTGCTCCAATTAGGAATTCCTCCTCACTGCTCACAGTTATTCACAAATACCTTTTTGTCTCTCAGATTTCCATTTCTGGCTGTACTTGTCTTCCATTACCAGCATGATTTTAGTTCTCCTTCCTGCCATGGTGTTTGTAACTGACAACAATTAACTGTTTACTGGAGCGCATTTTATTTGTATTCCTGTAACTGTAAATACCACCCAGCACTCACACAGTTGTTAGAGTTTGCATTTTGTGGTCAGAGCAGAAGCTGGGATTAGCTGTTAGTGCTACCACAGTTATCTTAAAACTTCCCTGTGGTAACCATAAAGTCCCATTCCTAAAACTGAAGTTTTTGGCAGGAAAAATAAGCATATTTCAAACAGAAGTGGATATGCTAACTTCCTGTCCTCTGCAAAGATGTATAGCTTTAAAATCTGCTTTTCCCCTGCACCCTCTTTTTTAACCAACATAGGTACTGTATAGCAGAAATCAGTACATCTGGATTACCTATCTGCAAGACCACCTTTGGTGAATGTCCCCATAACATCTCTTCAGTTTTTCTCAAAGACTTGGATGTGCAAGCACTCTCTGTGTGTTAGACATTATGGTAAAGGCTTTCCAGTTGTGTTTACTGGAGAGTGAGCTGAGCAGGCTTATCTCACAGATGGTAGTGCTGATCTGCCTTGACCTTAGTGACTCTCCTCCAGCTTTGGCACTAAGCCTGAGCCTGTTTCCTTTTGCAGGAGGCCTCAATTTATATGCAGGCTTTATTTCTCAAGTGCTTTCATGATCAAAGTCTCAAGCATACCAAGGGAAAAAAAGACATTTTGAAAGCAAAAACAGTGGGCTTTCCTTCACTGCTTTGAGCCTCCTGTCTGCAAACAATGAAAAGATTGTCTATTTCTTCCTTTACAAAAGGATAGCAGATGGGTTTGTCATACACTTTCAGTTTGGTGAAACGTGCGTAGAGGGCAGGAGCTTCTGCAGCACATCAGTGTGCCACTTGCCCTCTCACTGTGATCTCCTGTTCCACTGCACTTCCTGGCCTCTGCCTGGAAAGCAGCTACAGAGTCCATGGGCTGGGAACTCATCCAGAGACCCTGGCTACCCAGGCTGTGCCAGCACCTCTTCAACAAAAGTGTAGGAGGCAATGAGAGGGCGATGTAATGTACGTGGTGTATATGGTCGCTCAAAGCTAAGGACAGTGGAATAAGAAAAAAGATAGTTAGAAATGTAACACAAGGAGGAGCCCCAGCTCAAGGTTTACATATGGAGAGGCGGCTTGGGAGCTGCTGGAGACAGAGTGAACCTGCAGAGAGGCAGGAAAGAAAGGACTTTTCCATTCACTGTTACAGGTCACCTCAAAGTTTTTCTGTCTTTATTTCTAAAATTAGAATTTTTGAAGCAATAGTAATAAATTATTCCCGTTGGATTACATGTAGCTGTTTAATCATTAATGTAAGCAGGAGACATTTAAAACAAAGGTGAAGTGTATGTACATAATCTCATGAGACTCAAACCATCAGCTCACTCTCAAAATATAATCTTACTGAGTATATTGACACTGTTCAGCTATGTCACACATTGAGTATTTCCACTGGAGGAAAACATAATCTTTCAATTATTTAGGGATGATATTGACAGAGTTTCTATTACATATTCCTGGCATCTCAATCTGAAGTATGAAATCTTTATTCGTAGCCAAGCCTACAAAAAGCAATAGTAACTTGAACTTACACAGCTATAATTATTGAACACAACACATGTACTGATGTGACATAGAAAGTAACAGAAATGGCCTGTAGAAGCCCAGTTGTGACTCACCTGTACAGGTGCCCATGCCTCTCAGCTGTTTTGAAGCTGTTGTTCAGCTTAGCCTACCTGAAGTACTAAAGATGCTCAAGTGCAATAGACTGGATCACATTTTGTGCAGAGATTACAAAGTGTAACATGAATAGCACTCAGAGAGGGATGACTGAACAATGGTGAGGAGACAAAGAGGAGGAGGAGGAACCCTTTCAGCCTCCAGAAAAAGAATAACTTACAAGGAGGAAAAAAGTCATCTCTGTATGCCTACCCCTAAAGCTGCTGGCCTTTCTGCAGCAAGGGAATGGTGCAGAGATGGGAAGTAACAGCGAAATCATAAGAGGGGGTCCAGAGATGGGTGTCTATCATGGTGCATGGCTCACTAACCACCAAGACTAGCATCAACAGGGCTAAGCAAAGTGCCAGGGAGCAGTACCAAGCACTGACCTTGTCCTTTTTCCTTCACGATAGGCTTGAATCTCCCCACACTAGTACAGTGCTATCTCCTGAAATTGTGGCACCCTCCAGGGCAGGAAATACAGTGAAAGCTAGCAGGATCTAACTCCAGCAATACACAGGGCTGACTAAAAACCCACCAGCAAGGAAAAAAGGCTGAGAGATACAGCATTTGTAAAGAATAAACAGTTTAATTGCAAGTGTTGACAGGGGACTATTTGCAAACACTAAACATTTAGACATGTATACATTAATCCTTAATTTATACCATTAATAATTGTGTTTAGCAACACCTACAAGAATTAAATATTTAGAAATAGAGCCTTATTAACACAGAGATATTTTTCTGCATGGACAGCCCAGTTAATTATTACCAATGCAATTGTCTCAGTAGCTCAAGTTTTACTCCAATGGCCATTGCTATCTAGGTGGATGTCAGTTGCAGACAGTCATCCACCAAACTGTTGTCAGGAGCTCAATGTCTCTAGTAGGCTCAGAAATTTAGGAAAAATGCGCAAATGTAGGAATACATTTCAAGAGACATTCTGAGGCTCTGATTCTTAGTGTGTGCACCTTCCAAGGTTCTCACCAGGAGGACATACTGTGGAGAAGGAACTGAGTGTGAGGTTTTGGAACTGCCTAGCCATTAGTGTAAGGCCCATGGTCAGTGGCCAAGGAATGGTCAATGGCCATAGCCCCATGACCTATGTGTGACTTCAGTGCTGTTTCAAATCAGTGGAAATATAACAGCTACAAAGCAGGAATGCTGTGCAGGACTGAATCTATTCACAGCCTTCCACAGCCCTTTTCCTTGCACTTGTGTGAGAAAGAGCAGCACTGTGCAGAAACGTGTCTGCACATGGAGACATAGCTGGATTATCTGCACTGCCTAAAACATACACACACATATTCTTAAAATCCTTATTTTTTCCCAGGTACTGTATTCAAATTAAATATTCATCTCTCTTAAAATGCAATTAAATGTTACTCTCTAGTAATTTGCAAGTCTAAACAGAAAATGTAGAAAAGTAATTAGCATAATAGGAAATAAGTTATTTCCCTGATAAGCTTATAAACCCTTTTAATTAAAATCACAGTGTTTTCAATTGCTGAAGGGAATCTTTGGCTTGTGTTAGCGAACGTTTTCAAGTTTAAAGTTCCAATACAATATTGTGCTATTTGAGAAGTGGCCTCCAGGGGGCAACAGTATCCACCAAACAAACCTAGAGCTCAACTGTAGCTGAGGACTTTCTGGCATGAAAATGTGTGTTTGAATATAGAACAGTTAAGTTACACTTTACAAACTCTGGCAAGTCTCCTGTGAGCACACACTGGGGGGGGGGGGGCCTTTAATCTAAAAAGCATTTTTTTTAAAGTTATTAATCAAGATACAAGAGCACAGTTCCTGTAACTTTATGCATGCAAACAAAAATTGAATTTCCAAACAAATATATAAAAATAGATTGTTTTTCTTTTAAGGTTTTACTACTTTGAAAACATCTTTGTCAGGCTGAGGAGGTACAAATAATCACACAATTAACGACATAACTTAACAAGTATATCCAGGTCATAGAGAGTAACTGGTAAGAAGCATGTGTCTCAGTGCTACGTCACCAGTATTCATCAATCAGAAGAAACATTTTCAAGAAATCCTTACATTTCTGTACTTACTGGTAGCTGCGTGATAGTAATTATGTAAAATATCATCATCCCTACTTCAAGAAACTGATGTCATTGAAATCCACATTTGCTACAGAAAAAATGGCATAAATTATTTCCTCTGCCATGACCTAGACAAGATCATGTTGCCTAACTTTCTTAAAGGAGGATTAATCCAGAGATCCTGTAGTCCAAAACCACAAGAACACTCATAAGACTGAAAGAGAGGAAAGGTAGTGAATTATACAAATGTAAATGCAGATACTCACCTTGTGGAAGATTATGAGATATGAAGATAGTAGCTGAAAAAGAAAAAAAGAAGAAGAACATAGTTATATCTTCAGGTGCTATTTCTTAAAAATTACTGGATAAGGTAATTAAAGCAGAAGAAGACTGGAGATAGAAGTAAATTAAAGCAGCTGAGAACTTGACATGCAGGGAGAGAAAACTTCTTTCTCCCTTCTGGACACAGTCTCTGAAGATCTGGACTGAGACAGATGGTAGAAAGAGTGTCAGTTTGGCACACAAGTGTGGTCATACCCTTGTCTTTTGATTTTCCAAGAATATTGTTGAGATCCAAAAGGTTCAGGTGTTACCATGGCATAACATTGTGTACTTGGTGATTTCTGGTTTCTGCCTGACCCTTCAATGTCTATCTGCATGGTAGTCAGAATATAATCTTAAATTAATGTTGTCAAGTTCAACTTAGTATTTTTACCCTAGGTTTGAAGTCCCAGTGGAATATTTTCCATAGCAATTTTCTTCCTTAAAGAAGAACTGTGTTTTGAAACATGTTTTAGCTTCAATTTTTGATGTTGTCTTTGTAGTTTGCCCTGTCCAGGCTTGACTAAGTGTTGATCAATCACCCATTGAGCAACTGACTCCGGTAACATGTGTAGTAATGAAAGCAGAAGATTTTAATAAAACGAAACTGCTCTTTGAAGAATCCGTTTTTCAACCCTAGAAGAAAAAAAAGTCAAAATAACTGTCTTTCTACATGTGAATTAGTACTTCAGAGTGCATTCCAAGTTTCTTTATCTGAAATACTTTAGAAGAAGTTGAATTAAGCATCCATGAGCATGGTGTTAGTAAAGTAGTTCTCAATCAAATGTTTATATTAGTTTAAAATGGAAGAAAAACTTTACATTTTTAGAACAGGAGAGTTATTCCATGTCACATCATTATTTAAAGTTATTTTTACATTTCAGCATAATTCTCTGCAATAAAAAAAGGATATCTGACTTGTTTTAGTGAAAAAAAAAATGAACATTTTACAAAGATGCAGACCTATAAATGTATAATTGCATTAAGAAGAATGTGGTCACAGATTAGTGTTTCATGTAGCAAGTTGTCATGAGTGAAAGATATCTTATTAAAAATAAAACAGTATTTAAATGGTCATAACTTCGGAACTTTTGTAGGCAGCTAGTAAGATATATTAAAATGGATCCTTGATAAGCTGGATGAGAAAACCACATTGCTCAAAGTCTAAGAAGCAAAGGTAAAACCAAACCATCTACAAAAAAAACCACAACAAACCAACAAACCTCAATGGCCAACAAAGGTGAGTAGAATCGTGAAGAAATGCTGGTAGCTAATACAGAAAACCAAACACCTGAAGCCAACTGCATTAAGGAAACAGCCATCACAATTTTGAGGTTGTTCTTTTACACCTATTTAGCAGCTGAAAAGGGAAAGCTGGAAGCATCTTTTGCGATAGAAAAAGCGATTGGGAGCATGAACTGCCTCGCAGGGCGTGTCTACACATCAGCTGTCATGACAAAGGAACATTCCTTGCATCAAAGTGGACTACCAATGTGGGTTTTTCACCTGATGCTCAACAAAGCAAGATGTGCAACTAACTTGTTTAAGTGATTCTTCACTAGAGCTGCTAAGTTTGAAGCATTACTACCAGTTCAGGCCCTGTGCAGAGCTTTTCCTCAGGAAAGCCTCCCCATTCATGTGTATTAGTTATACTAGATGATCCCTGAGGTCCTTTTCAACCAAAGCCATTCCATGATTCTGTGATTATTTCCTTATTTAGTAAACTAGTCCTGTTGGCTAATACAAGAATAGCTGTCTGATTGTTTTCTTTTGGAAATTATTACTCTGGTTTTGTGTATGTGTCTTTTTTTTTCATAAAATCTGGAAGCATCTAAAATTGTTTCTTAGCAACCCCTTTCAGTTTGCCATTTCCTTCTATTCAGCTCCCTGAAGAGTGCTTCTAAAGCTGTAGCAAGGCTGGCAATTTCAGGGAAGCAGCATTTCTCCCTCCCCTTTTATGAATGGTAAGCTTGTGCCCAGATACCACAGCCTGACAGGAATATTTTCCAGCACGTAAAAACTGCCCTTGAAACAACAAAATACTTTTAAACTGAGATAACGGGTGAATTACTGACAAGAATGCTGATAACTGTATCTATAGTGCTTGGCAAGGACAGAAGAGGAAAAGGACATCTACTTCCTCATTTTTCCATATAGAATATTAATATTATCTAAGTCAAAGCTTAGACATTTATCTGAATCTCTGAAGGCACTTCTTACCTTGCTTATACACTTCTAACCCATTGCCTTACCTATTACACACAGAGGGCAGCTTTGTTGAGGTGCTTAGAAAGCCCTACGTGCCAGTAAGTACAAAATCAATAGCATGTGTTTTACATATTGTGAGATCAGATTACTTGACTATTGCCCTCTTTGAATACTCAAGGCTCCCCAAAATATGCACCACCCATGCAAAATGAAAGTCAGCCCAAATAGCTCAAGACCACTACACTAATTCCTGTTTCTGTAATTTTCAGTTCCACACTTCATCACATGAAGAGGAGGTACATACTTTTTCCAAGGTGAGGTATTTCACAGAATGCCCTGACAGTGGTAAACCTGACTCCTTTAAGTTCAGGCTTTACTGAAATAGTAAAACAAAGCAGGACAATGGAAAATCTGTGCCATCACAAGTCTGTTGACCCGTTAACTCCTGTGGTAAGGTCCTGAGATGTACAGTGTGCTGCTGTTTCAGCAGAATAAGTCTGCTGCTCACTCGGCCCAGACCCCTGCCTTGTACAGTGCTCCTTTTTGTTCCTTGGAACTCCTCCAAGTTTAATAGTTACCACGTGCCACAGCACTGATCAGTCTATGTACATATAAATACATTTTGCTAAGAAGTATTAAAATTCTGCATGCAGGATTCAGCACATTTGGAGACCTAAATTACTTCTGTCATCTTGAAATTACCAGAAACCCTGCAATAAAAAGTCTCTCTGGCCAGGCACTTGTCCTACTCTACTCCCCTTCTGCTGTTTCACCAGCACAAAAGGCACTTCAAGTTGCTAAGGGGAGACATCCATTTTGTCACCCACTACAGGAAAAATGTCCTTCATACTTTTTGTGTAGCTTTAGTCATGGTCTCTGGCTGCAGTTTTGAATAGACAATGAAGCCTGGCATGGTATGGGGCAGTCATTACTGCATGAAACATAAAATACCTTCTTGGCATCTTTCTTTTGCCCCAGCTTCTGGCATAGAGGAGCATGACTGGAGTTTCAGCACACTTGGGCACCCATTGCTTGAATTACCTGAATTTCAGCAAGCTGTAAGACTAAAGATACACTTTTATAAATCCTCCTTCTATAATTGTACTCGTATGTAGGAACTGAAAACCTGAAGATCCATCAGAACCTCTTAACCTACAGGGACGTTAGGATTAACTGTCTTGGGGAACATTTAGCAACAGTTACTGTATTTTAGGGGGGGTTTTTTTTTTTGGTCAAAACTCTGCTTTTCTTACACACACAGCCTCAGCCTTGTCAGCACTGTATCTACTGATAAGGTTGGCAGTGGGATCAATAATAGGAGATGTTGATTGCCAAGTGTGCAACTAATGTCACCTGTTAGGAAATCCTGTGACATATATCAGCACTGATAAGGAAAGATACAGGGTAACACACAATCATCTGACCTAACAGCAGCACAGCCATATATAACACAGTGTCAATGTCAAGCACCACCAGTCGCTCAAAGGAAACGTAAAATGGGAGAGACAAACCAAATGGATAACCAGGTTATGTCTGCATTTCTACCCCTAACACAGACGTGTCACTGTTATCAGATCTCCAGAGATCACTGTTGCACTTCAATGGGATAACAACTATAACTCTTCTCACTGTAACAAAATTTACTGTCCATGTGATGTCCCTTTCAAAGTTACAGATCTTTGTAGCGCAGTTTTGTTTCTCCCACCTAAGACCTGGGCTTTGAGGACACTTGGTGGCACTCATTCAACATAGATTTTTACCTCCCATACCGCAGTTTTTCTCAGTTAACCTAACCATAAGAAAAACTCGCCTTAATAGGATTATCTCATTGACTCTGCCACTGAGACCAACTTCTAAGTCACTACTCAGTTTTGACTTGATCATTAACGAAGCAAAAATCACCTTGTTTCAAGTAAAAGAGAACTAAACACCAGTTTACTAAATTGGAGCCGACAGGTATTTGTCTACCAAATCTGCAAATTCTTTGTCCCTACAGTGAAACTCACATACAGCTGTTTGAAAACAAACAAACAAAAAAAAGAGAAATAAAACCTAACTGAGCCATATGGCAATCGTGACAGCTAATGAGAAAGAGACAACCACAAGGGAGACAGGGTGTTGCACTTGATTGTACCCAGTTGTCTTTCTGATTTGTGTTTCTGAGTGACTGACTCTGCAACCTAACATTCATGCTGTGATTTGAGACAGACAAAAGGGAAGCAGCAGCACTCTGACCCATTTAGATAAAGAAATACCTGTAGCCTCTGTTTAAAATCTGGTGGTTTTTTTTTTCCAGGAATTACCCAGGAACAGTATCCTAGAGCTCTGCCAAGGACCACAGCTTTATTGTTGACACCTGGCAGTTACTCCTACTAAAGCTGATGAAAGATCTGACAGTAATAGGACATTTGTTTGTGCCCTTAACAGCAGGGCACTGCTACAGTAGATAAGGATAATCCAAAACCATTAAATAGCCTCAAGCTTGACTGAAGGTGTCTCTGTTGTAGGAGGAAGATCAGGCCCAACCGTCCCTGCAACTCTGCACTTGCTGAGCTCAAAATAAAACTTCTGCAAACACAGGTTACAAATAGGTCACTAGCCACTAGCAGCCAGGCCATCTTCAGTGAGAAATGTTTTAAAGCAATGGAGCACAGACAAGCAAACAAGATAGCCTATTTTCTTAGAACACAGAAGCACCTGCTTTCCTCTGGAACAAAAACAGAGCCCATCCCCACCACCCTTCAAGAACACAGTGGCCAAAGAAGTGACCCACAGCCGTTGCTCTCAGGTCACAGTGCCCACAGATCTTGATTACTCCATGCACTTTCATCAGCCACAAGCCTATGAAATCCATTCTGCCAGGAAACTCTTTTCCCCACTGATTTGCTTTCATTCCATATTTCACCACCCTCACCAAGGAAGCTTTAACTTCTTCAAACACAGTGACAGTTTCATTGTCTGCATGTACTTGTGTGTGCTTTGTATATATACTCACTGGTGTTTGCACACTTGAGAAAACGCTTTGCTGACAAGTTCTGTACAATTTTCCAATAATTTTTATTAAAACCCAGCACACATTTTTCACACCAATCAGAAAAATATTGTACTGTAAAAGGGGTATGTCTAAATAAGATTTTCAATTCCAGAATGTTTTGCTTCTGGCCTAATTAGAAATAGTTTTCTATTTTAAAATGAGAGATTACTATATTCTCCATAAATTTTATGCAGCTAAAGGGCTTTTCCTCTAACAGTTATTCTTCTAAACAGAGCAGAAAAGACCCTGCTGCTCTAACAGAAATACAGGAAGACAAAGTTTGATCCAAAAATGAGTTACAGTTAATCAGCTGAAAATAATATTCAGCAGTATCTCACCATGCTAAGCACGAGGTCTGCTGCAAAGCATCTACATGTGCTCTTCACAGCAAGCCAGTACTCAGCATACGCTGTGCCAGACACAGTTTGTCACAATAATCACACAGCCTTTCCCAGACAAAGCATTGCAGCACAAGCCACAAGGGGCAGAGCCTTTCTGAATTGCTCTGATGACCTGTTCCTTTGCACGAAGGTGGGGTCACCTTGTACACAAGTGCCAGTGTTGTTCTGAAAAATTGATTTTGTACCTGGTATTCAAGCCAATACACATACAGGGTCACTGTAGTCCCTTAGTACAGGTTTGCACAAAGCTGGTTGCTGGACAGCATCCCACAAAACTACCTCAAACCTCCCTTTTATAGACCAAAAAATGTAAATTTACCTTAGAACAGGCTCAACCACAAATGTAAATTCACTCTGACTATCCAGGCCCATAGACAACCAGTACATCTTGGACTACTGATGGCTTAATGTGATAGTCTACACCTAAAGAGATGGGTTCACCCTTTGTGTAGTAGCACTGATATCTGTTAGGTATCACTTTAGGAGTGGATGTTTGTTCTTAGAGTGAAGTTACATTTTTGCATTCACCTGTTAGGTGAGTTTACAGTTTTGGTCTATGAAATCTGTATGACAGCAGGACAGAGCCAGGCTTTGTGAGGTGTTACCACACAGCTCCCAAGTTTGCACAGTATTGAAGAGCTCACTCAGCCCTGCGTGTGTTCTAGGTACAGAATCCACATTTTCAGACAACACCAGCAGCACGTGTTCTGTCCATAAAGGGAATTATAATTACCCCATATTTCATTAGCGGTATTATTTGCCTTGTTAAAGAGAGGATTACTCGCCGGTAGTGGCCGAGTTGGACGCTATTCGGGGGAAGCTTGGTGCAATACCCGAACGAACAGAAAACGTGCTTCTCATCAGGACAGCAGGTCCTGGGCCATAACCTCTCTGTCCAGCAGACGGTGCTATGGGGACAGGCTGGTTAGTGGTCCGGCAGGACGAACCAGCAGCCCCCGCCTTTCCTCGCACCCCACGACGCGCCCCGCACCCTGCAGGCGCCCGGCCGGGGGCACTGGCACAAAGTGCTGCTGCTGCTGCCACTGCGGCCCCGCTGCCCTCATACACCTTCGGGCCCTGACGACGGAGGGTCGGGGGAGCGGGCTGGAAAAGTAGGTCAGCGGTACAGCGAAGCAGGGGGGTCCCTCGGGGCGGTGGCGGCGTGGGGATTGTCTCTCCCTCTCCGGGNCGGGTGGGAGAGGTACTTAAAATTAAAAGTGAAGCATAATTTGACACTGTGCCTGCACCATGGCTTTTATAATCAGCTTGTGACACGCTTGGCACTGCACACTGTTTATGTCCACAATTAACGCAGTTAATACTAGGTTAGTAACTGTGGCAGTCGGCCACGTGCATCGCCTGGCACATGGGTGCCTTCTCCTCGCTGGAGAGGCACTTTCCTCTCAGAGCACTCGGCCAGGCCAGTTCGAGCACAGCTGGAACCAGTTTAACTGGGGACTCCTTCCAATACTGTACTCACCGTTTCCAGTGTATTCTTTCAATCAAAATGCTATAAAAAGGGGAGATGGAGTTAGGACAAAAATGGGAGTGGGAGAGGACAAAAAATGCAGGAGAGCAAGGCTCTTTCCAAACAAAGCCACGCTGCCACAGCAGGTTTCATAGCCTGCCTGAACAAGACCCAGCGTCAGGGAGACCCTAACTGGGCCTCAATAACCAGTCTGGCCAGTTTTTGTGTTTCCTATGTCTCCAAGAGTTTTGACACCTCAGCCTGTATTATGCACCTGGGGCTACTCCTCAGTGCTTGTTCTCCTGACCTAGTGAGCGATGTTCTCAATAGAAGATGGTTCCCCCCGGGGGCACTACACTGTACATGTACAAAACATAAGCACACAAACCCATACAATGTACAGACATGTTCCAAAAAAATAGCTTTCTTAAGGCAGAGACACCATGTTGCAATAGGAAGACAGGCATCTCACAACCAGCTTGCAAAGCATCATTTGCACTTTTGGTGCAGGAAGTGAATTTTGAAACACTTGTTCTGACAAGTTTGAAAGCACTAACAAGACTTCTGAAGGCAACTTCAAGGCTTTCTTGGGAAATCAAGCAGCTTCAGATATTGTGCCTGTGTCTAACTGTATGTACCTGCTCACTAATCCACAAGGCACACTGGTGTTATGCTATGGCCTATTCTGTGGGTACTTACAACTTCAGTGAGAGCATAACAGGCATGCAAATCAGTCACACAGTAAGTTATGTTACTATCATCTATGACATGTTTGTTCACTTCTCCCTTCCCCAAAGAGAGAGGTATTCATTCGGGCTTTTTATACACCGTAAATGTTGATGCCAGAAATGTAAATGTCCAAGAAAGGTGCTCTCCACTTGCAGTAGGAGCCGGAAAAATCTGAGATGAACTCCCAGAGGAAAGGAAGCCTAATCCAGTCATGGCTTGGCCATTGAAAACAAATATTTTCTGCACAGATGCACATCATCTTTTCATTTGGAGAGAGCTACCTCATGCCAGAAGAACATCCCTGTCAACTCTTATCCTTCTACCCAATTCTTCAAATAGTCTGAGTTGATCTGTCATATCAATTCCCATTTCCCTTGGCATGGTAATATGAGAGGCAAACTCCATATCTCATTTCTGTTCAAGCCCAGACCACAAAATGCTAAAGGAGCTACTTCTTCAATAACATTTTAATCAAATTGTTAGTATTCTCCTACTTTGTGTTGACCAAATGGGAAAATGGGGTTTATTAGTTTGATGGGTTGTTGGTTATTTTTGCTTGCTTTTTAAAAATTACGTTACAAATTCATTAAAAGGAAGGAATTAGTGTGTCATAGGATACAAAAGACCACATGTGTCTGGTGTTTCTTTTCTCCACATTTGTTTCCCTAATTTCATTCCTGGTCACTCTTCACTGCTTTTTCTTCTGCTGCAAGTGATAAGCAAGAGGGTAGCAAATACACTGCCACAGACACTTGAAAGTGTGCTATCCTTTCATGTTTCAAAGTTTTAGAAATAACTTCAATCCGCAAGCCTCTAAAATACACAAAACCAAAATAAGTGGCTTTTTAACACAAAAAAAAAAAAAGAGAAATCACTCTGCAACTGATCTTCAGCTGAGGCAATATTCAGTTTGACGCACTTAAATAACAGAGTTAAGACTGCATGCAAATGGCAGAGGTGTCATACATCACCCAGCAATAAGATAGTCTTTGACCCACAAGTTAGAATAATTGCCTCATTACCTACAGTTGTGTTAATTGGTTTCTGCCACACATTGTGTATTAAATGTGTGACTTCAATTACTTGTTGACTAACAGTGTTTGTGGCCGACTCACGCACTGCAAATGCATTTGATAATACTGTTATAAAGCCTTGTGAATGTCACTGTAGGAGGGTAAAATATTTTGAACTGCTGAGCTTTTATTTGTAAATATTTTTGGAAGACACTGATATGAAATGCTCCATTCACGTGCAGCACTCAAAAGAAATAATGGCTTTGTTTAAAACAAAGACACATCTGTCAGTGCGGTAGCATATATGAATTTATGCAATCTGCAGCACAGAAAAAGTACTTTCTCAAACAAATTAAGTTGAAGCAGGTAGTGAAAGAACAGCATGAAACTCTCTGTGCAATGTCAACAATAATTAACAGAGTACTTTATAGTCTGGCAGTGCTTTCCGTGAGTAAGACACTCTCAGACATTTGGTATGAGTGGGCTGCCTCCTGTTCCTCTGCTCCTGGAACCCAAAGCTACGAGGGTTAGCATTTAGCAGCTAGCTTATCATTAACTCTTCTAACGTTGTATACCACATGATGTTTCCTCACAAGACAGAGGGCAAGAAGGCACTGTTGCAACTGCTGCAGGGATTTATGGGGTTTGCTTTGCCCTCTGTGTCATACTATCCAATTTGGGGGATTTGCTTCTTTCTCAGGTGCATCAAAACTAAAACAACAAGTTGCATCAGACACAGATCCTAGTAATTTAATTGTTCGTGGCTTTCCCTGTTTTTCTAACTTGGGAGAAAGCAGCTTCCTTGCTTCCCTTATGGATGTATGCTGGAGTTGAAAGTCTTCTTCAGCCTCTGGGGACAGGCTGCAGACTTTTCCCAGCAGTCTCTTATCTTAGGCTGCCCGTATATAAAGTGTAGGATTGATATGAGCTTCTTTCACCCACAGCACTGTATTGCTCCCTAGCTTCTGATTTAATAATGTTGCCTTTACATATATTTATGGATTAAATTTCAAACATTGCCACAGAATGGGACATTTCTGTGGTGTTTCTTTTTTACAGATGGCAAAGCTGCGGCCTTGTCTAGAGCAGAGGGATTTCCACACGTGTTTTCCTTCTAGACTGTGACCGATTTCTCATGAGAGTACTTGTACAATTCTCAGGGAGACAACTGTTGGCACAGCTTTGCCCTGGTATTTGGAGGGCTTGGCCAGTTGATTGCTTTTCAGTGGATTGTGCATTCATGCAGATGCAGCATGCTGGCAGGCTGACAGACCTGACTTCTTCTTTTGCCAGGCTGAGCTCCAGAGCATGCACTACCTCCAGACTACAGCCGCAAGAGGAAGGCCACTCCCTGTATCTCACCTAGTGTTACTGAACTAGCCTAAGAAACACCAAGGTGAAAAAAAGCCAATATCAAAACGTCAAATGCAGCCAATATGAGACATAAGGCTTATTTGGGAGGTTGGCCTGCAATATGTATATTGCTGCTGTAGCTCAGTTGGCTGTTTAAACTAACCCGGGCCAAGATAACACACTGTAATCATGCTTCCCTGATACCAGCATCCTTTGCACAGTACAGCCCTGAGCCCAGAAATTCCTATCAGCACACCGTATGTGACACTGCCTGTATCTCCTCAGCAGACCTCAGCACTTTTCTTCCTCTCCTGCAAGCTGTGACCAAACCTAAATCAAAACCAGTCATCCCCTCCCCTAAATTAGTGTAGAGGTTGAAAACAAGGATAATAAACTTTGCACCAGCTGAGGCTAATTAGCATATAGGCAGTAATTTATAACTGAGCCATGCAAAACATTTGCTAGTAGCTCAAGATCTGAATACTCTAGTAGATAGCAAAGGCCCAAGGCACAGGGAACTTGAGTGACTTGCCCAGTCTGACACAGCAATACAGTGACAGAGGTAGAAATATGCTGCAAGGATCTCTCGAAACAGGTCTAATCTCTAGATCATACTTTGATCTTCCTTTAGCAGTAGAAAATAAAACCCCCTCTGTTCATGGTATAAGTCATTACAGAAACTACTTTCAAGTTACAGACTCACCATTATCACATCACTGCAAGATCAAACAAGAAAGAGGTCAGTAGGAGAAGAAAGGAAGGGTTACTTTGTGTCATTTACTTACACAGTCTGTTCAACAAAGCCGAAGAGGAAAAACAATTTTTTTTTACACAGCTGCCTTTTACGAGACATCAAACACTTCTTATGTCAGAGCTGTTTTACTGCAAAGGCTTTGTCCTTTGCATTCACAACAGCTTGGATGTTTATCAGGATTTTCTGTTCCCTAAAATCAAGATCACATTGGGATCTGCATTAAGATAGCAGGAAAAGTATACCAACCGAGTCCAAACTACAAAATCGTTAGTGAAAAGAAATCATTAAGTTAACGTGTTCCTGTGCTAAGGCCTTTGTAGGGGCAGTTTATGTGATCTCAAAAGTAATGTCTGGAAAAGGAAAAGCTTGTTTTCAATGTGCTGGCTTTGGAGGATGCCAATAGGACAAACATTTGCCTTTCCTGATGGAATTTACTGCTAGTAAATGTTTAAGTCCTCCATGCAAAGCATGTGGCCCTGATATCACCAAGACAACATCATACTATCTGCTGCATAATACCACATGTGCATACTGTGCTCTCAGGATGCCCATAGCAGTGCTCTGGTATGCTTATTCATAAATACAGTTTGTAATTCCCTAAATTACTGAGCACAACAAAGAACATTACACATAGAGACAAACTACATCTCATGTTGCCAACCTCAACAGTATCTTGTGCTTCCTCTCTCCACCCCCTACCCTCTGCTATGAGCAGTCTCAGCCCTTGAAATACTACTAAAGTCTTTTGAAAAGTCCTGTATCCATCCTGGGTGAGGCTTTCACCTTTGTAGGAACAAACCAGATTCCCTACTCTTGTGCTAAGACAATACTACGAGACTCTCTGGAGGCAACAGGGCGTAGTAGAGGATAAGCATGTCAATATGGAACTTATGGATATGGTTTAGTGTTGGCCTTTGTACAGTTAGGTTGGACTCCACAATCTTAAAGATCTTTTTCAACGTAAACGCTTCTATGATTCTGTGATCCATGACGTGCCAGCAGGCAGATCAGTTCCACTCCCAGGGAATGACAAGGCCTGAAGTTTTTTCAGTCTCCAAACCCAGCACCAGCAGAAGCACCAAATACCTGTGCCAAAACCCAGCACCTCCACTCTTTCCACTTAGGGTGACATTAAGCTACCACAAAATATTCTGTCCCCTGAGACCACTGTAGATCTAGTTGCTTCACTTGAGAAGACATTTTATTCTGAGCTAGGACAGGATGCTCCTACACTTACAGCAAAAAAAAGGATAGACAAAAAAAGCAGAAATATCTGAGGTGCCTTCCTGTGGCTTTTGATAAAATCTCATGATTCTCTGTGCCAATTCTGTTGTAGATTGGAGTAATTGTTTTCCAGTTATATGTGGGTGATCCTTTACTTGATGGTAAGCCATCAAGTGATCCTATGCTTGCTTACTGGAGACAAGACAAGGAGTCATAGTCTTAAGCTCTATCGGGGAGGTTTAGACTTGACATTAGGAAAAAAATTTTCACTGAAAGAGTGATCCAGTTTTGGAATGGGCTGCCCACAGAGGTGGTTGTGTCACCATCCCTGGAGGTGTTCAAGGTTAGGCTGGATGAGGTGCTGAGTGGCATGATCTAGATGTTAGATGTTAGGATTACTGGGTTTATTTGGATTTAGGTTGGACTGGATGATCTTTAAGGTCTTTTCCAACCTTATCATTACTGTGATGCTGTGATACTGGCTCCTACAACCACTGTCACTGTGTAGTGTTGTACAGTATTTTCCAAGTATTGGCACATCAGTTCATGCATTGTCACTCATTCTACCAGCAAAGAATGAACAGACTCATCCATCAGGATCCAGCAAATAAATGTTGCTATATCTGAAAAAGACAGGAATCCTGTTTGTTACTGACAGCGGTAATTCCTTCCACAATGAGTATGAGTAGCCTCCACCTCCAGGTTAAATCAGATGGCTCTACTCAAAGATGCCAGTAGCTGCATATGCCGTCCCAGAACTCTCACCTGTCAGCCGTATACTGCTTATGCGAAAGTGGTAAGTAAGCTTCTGGCAGCATTTCCAGTTCAAAACGGGCTAGGGGAGAGAAGCATGCAATTTTCTGGCAACCACAATGGAACTGTAAAACTATTAAGTCTCTAAAGGTATTCCCACCTGTTCTTAGAGTAATATATGGATTGGATATATACCCATGCGTGAGTTTAGGTTGACCCAGAAAAACCAGCAAACCAAAAACAAACTCTGGCCTTTCTTGTGTAGGAAAAAACTTGTAAAAGAGCAGGTGGGACTTGCCAGTTTTCACATTACACTTAAGCTGAGTTTAATTCCCGTAGAAGGGAATTAGCGCAGGACAGATATGTCAGCAGCAACATCAATCCAAGGCTAACATTAACCAGAGATATTGTGAGACATGAAAGTGCAAAGATGAAGCAAGATGAGGGTGAGTCAGCAGATGTTGTCTTCCATGCTGTGTCTCAAAATTCAGCTATTTCAAGAAATTGCACTAATATTGCATATTTTTTTCTGAAGTTTTTCATGGTAAGGAAGTAATTGTCAGGTTTTACAGTTTTATGCTACATTTGTATTTCAAATCAACCAGCTGACCCCTGTGCAGACAAGTACTTAAGGTACATGAGACTTCTCTCTGGTAAAAACCTCTGACCAAGACACTCCAGGGATATAGGCAACAACCCTTCCACATTCTACCTGGAAATGACAAAACAGTTGGAGATGATTCTCTAACAAAGGATTACTAAAAAAAAAACCCAAGCTTAAAAGAAATGGAAAGGACCAGTGGAATGCTCATAAAGTGTAGACTTCTCTCATGACAAATGCACTAAGATTGTCTGGAATTTCTCTGAGAATTCTTTTTCCACATAATTTGTTAGTGGACTTATTTTCAGAAAAAATATTTTCATTTGAAAATGCTTTCATTATGGTTAGAAATGCTGGGCTTCCTCTGCTCCAGAAACCTTAAAAAAATTCCTGGCAAATTATTGTTAAAAAAATCCTTATGATTTTAGAGGATGAGGGGGAGTAAATCCAAAGTCATCTGTAGCAAAACATGTTTAAAATGTATTTCTTCTAATGGCTATGAAGTTTTGAAAGTACAGTACAGGATATGTGCTAATAATAGAAGAGGCCTCTCTTTTGCAAATAGCAGTAATGGTGCATTATTTCACAAGGGGAGAAAGAAGATAAGCATTCCATTCTGGATATTCTTCCCCATGGACAATACAGCCTTTCGCAAACTCTGTTGTTACACAGGTTTTTGTATAGAGAATTTTCCAAAGGAAGGACTGCAGAAAAAAGATTTGAAGAAAGTATGTTTATAATTAACGATGGAGCTTAGGATGAGCCAAACAATGAAAGCAATTCTTGCTTTCCAACCTGAGAAGAGGCGTTTTGCAAACACTTGCGGTGAAGGAAATTAACAGTAGTGACAATGAAGCAAAAAACCAAAGAGAAACAGGGTACACACTGTCTACTTGAGCAAGGTTCAGGGCTTCATCTATTCTCAACCAATATGCAAGCTATCTAGCACAGACAGATTTGAGATTAAATGTCTCTGACATTTGAATGTGAAGACAGCATCACTGTTATATCAAAACGCTTCCTTACATTGCTACTCTTGGGTAGAGACATTTCTACTATCCGTCCCATGTCATGTAATGCTACACTGCACAGGGCAAGGTGGCTGAACTGCAGCTGATCTTTTTGGTGTGTGCTGTTTTTGCACATTCTTTGCAAGTTCTATGAGGCTTCCTTAGCATGGCTATGGGCGGGGATGGAAGGGGAAATGTGTTTGGGGTTTTGCAGAAGCCAAACCAAAGCTGTTTCTGTTCCAGGTTCCATTTTTTCTGAATTCTAAATGTTAAAGCCTGGGTTGTTAGGATAAGTGCTTCTGATTCTAGGAGAGCACCATTTAAAATAAGAGGGAGATTTTGTTTTTAAAAAGCTGAAGCTAGGTTGGTCTTGAACAAAGTCTCTGAAGACATTTGAGGAAGTACTAGCATAAACATAACCATCCTTCCCTCACCTCTTCTATCTGTCACGAATTTCTACCCTATCCCTTCCTTGCTTTCTTTCTCTCAAGTATTGTTTGCTTCCCCTGTGTTTCCAATGGAGCTTGAAATTAGATTTCTTTTACTTCCTTTTTCACAAACAGAGCTCTGAACAATACATCTGGTGTAAGTAACTCCTAGACTGAGTCACTGAATTTCCTTCGACCTCTGGACTTGAAATGGTTGAAACTGCGCAACAGAAATTACTGTGTGTGCCTTATTCCATTTAACACCATCTTTTTTATTTTTTTAGAAGGAAAATTCTGATTTTAGTTGGACAAGAATAGAACTATCTAATTACAATGTTTTTTGCCTCAATTTATGACAGCAAATCTGGCACACAGTGTGACTCAAGATAGTAATGGTATACACTGTCACAATTTATAACTTTACCGGGAGTTAACTGGGAAACTGTAAACTGACAGCAATAATTCATGCATTGCTGTAAACTGCTTTCATAGTTTCTGTTGATCCTGGCACAACACTTGTTTTGGCTTTCTGCACGTTGCAGTCATTAGTATAATATAGCATAGCCACTCACATTTAGGGAAAGGTCAATTGCATTCAAATGATGGTGTACTGGGAAGCTAAATAAATAAGCAAGTTAAAAATACCAGGAATCCCACACCTTGATTCATTCCAAAGTGATTTCTAAAAGCTGGTTGATTCAATCAGAACAAAAGCCAAGCAATGATTGGTCAGTTTGAAGAAAGAGGACATTACATTTCCTTTTACTTGAGGATTAATTGGAACACTACTTCTTGATCACAACAAAATACATCCATAAAGTTGGGGGTGCTCAGAGACAAACTAGAAGATATTTGGTAACTATGACATTGGCAAGTTTATTCATTCTGTTCATAACAATGAAAATTTCCTATTGAGATTGCACTGAGCAGAAAGAACAGCATCATGGCTATTTATTTACAGCTGTTTTGAGTGCTTTTCCAAGTCATGAAAGGACACTGACCCTGAAAATTGCATTTGGGGAGAAGTGAATATTCATGGTTTTTTGCATTTTGCAAGTTTGTAACCACAGAAGTTAGAAAACAAGTAACTTTTGAGAAGTACTCATCTTCTACACTCATTAGATTGCAATCCAGTGATGACTGAACATGATATTTAAACAGTAGTGTTTTTGCCAATGAGTTACATGATCAACACGAACTGCTAATGTTTTCTATTCTAAACCTTCTTAAAATGTCAAGTGTTCTTGTCAGCTGAGTAGAAGTGGCATGAAAGTAACTTTTTAAGTTGCTGTTGATAAGATACCCTTGGGGAACTTAGTACATATACTGAAATCATACTCACAATGTGCTCTAATCTCCCGTGCTGCAAAAGTTCTTTAGCTCTTAGCTCTCATTTCCATTAATGGCAATGTAGCACAGCCTGGGACTTCCTTCCAAAAAAGACACTGGGCATTCTTAAATAACACACATCTTATTTCCTGAATTTTCTCAAGCAGAAAATAAAATAAATAAACATAAAAATAGCTAAGAAAATTGCTTTTGAAAACCTAGGCCTGGTAACCAAATTGACAACACTCACAACTGCAGCACTGTTATTTTTTTTACTGCTATTTTTAAGCAACAAATCACTAAAACAGCAAAGACATCCATAGTTGAGTCACACTGAACGTAGCAGACTTGCTGATTCTTCAGCACCATTTTCTTCTGTGAGTTAAAATATCATCAAAATGTAAGAAAAAACAGTATCTTCAAAAAGACATAAGAAGGAGGACCCAAGTAACTATAGACTGGTCAGCTCACCTCCATCCCAGGAAAAGTGATGGAACAATTTATCCTTGATGCTGTCTCTAGGCAAATCAAGGACAAGAAGGCCATTAGAGACTTGACCTGTTGCAGAGCAGTGTAGGAGAAAGGGACCTAGGGGTCCTTGTGGACAGCAGGATGACCATGAGCCAGCAATGTGCCCTTGTGGCCAAGAGGGCAAACAGCATCCTGGGATGGATCAGAAGGGAGGTGGATAGCAGATCGAGAGAGGGTCTTCTCCCCATCTACTCTGCACTGGTAAGACCACATCTGGAGTATTTTGTCCATTTCTGAGCCACTCAGCTCCAGAAGGAAACAGAACTGCTGGAGAGCGTCCAGCACAGAACCACTAAATAAATGAAGGGAGTAGAACTCCCTTATGAGGAAAGGCTGTGGGAACTGGGTCTTTTTAACTTGGAAAAAGGGAGACTGTGGGGTAACCACATTAATGCTTATAAATATCTGAAGGGTGGGTGTCAGAAAGATGCAGCCAGGCTCTTCTCAGTGTCATCTAGTGATAGAACAAGGGACAATGGCTATAAGCTGGAACAGAGGAGGTTCCACATCAATATCAGAAGGAACTTCTTCACAGTGAGGGTGAAGGAGCACTGGAAGGCTCTGCCCAGGAGGGTTGTGGAGTCTGCTTCTCTGGAGACATTTAAAACCTGCCTGGATATGTTCCTGTGCAATTTGGCCTAGATGATCCTTCTGTGGCAGGGGCATTGGACTACATGATCTTTTGAGTTCCCTTCCAATCCCTGATGTTCTGTGATCCTGTGAAGGACAGTGCATTACCTGAGATCCTTGCCAAGGGCGCGAAAGACCTGGGTTAATTCCCTGCTCACACATGATTGTCACTTGTGATCATGGAAAAGTCACACATTTTTCCTAAGAGGTCTTGTGGCCTTGCTCAGGAGCCTCCAGACCTCTTGCTGTGGACAGCTGCCCCTTATTGATTTTACCCTATTGCCCCAGAAAGGACCAAGGCTTCCAAGATTTTGCCCCAAAACAGTGCTGATAGTGGCTGTTACACTATTTATAACAGCAAAAAACCCCCACAAACTAGTTTGCTTCCAGTTTTTCAATTAAGTAAGTTTATTACCAACACTGCGTTTCTAACATCACAGGTCTTGAATGTCGAGGCATGTCAAGTTAAGTTATTCGGAAAAAGAGCCCAACATCCTCTTAATTGAAGTGTTTTCCAGAAGTCTAGATGGGTGGAATTTTATGGAGCAGTACCAAATGTGCACCCCAACTCAGTGGTCAGGGTGTTTTCAGGGTTCAGTCACATCTGTTCTTGCAACTGTATTACACGTTGCTGTATTAGTGTGTGTTTTGATGTGGCTAATGTCATGCTTCACAGCATTAGCCTTGCTTACACTGCATTCACAAACAAAGCAAGTGGGTTGAAAAAAGCGCAGAGATATTCAGCAACTAGGTTAACCCATATCTAGAGATATCCAGAATGTGGGTTAAGTACAGGTAGAGGAATACAGCTGCCACATCCAGGTCAATGAGATGCATCTGGGTTCCCAGCCCATCCTTGCCTTAGCTGACTTCCTCTATGTGCCAGGTAACAGTATAGCAGCTCACACTGCAAACAGAGCACTTTCGCTCCTGTGAGCCCTGACTACTTAATACCTGCTTGATAGTAGTAAAGCCTGGTATTTCACAGTATGAACTCACCACCATTAAGTGTGAAATTGATCTTTATAATATCATATAAGGTAGGAGCTTGCTCCATTAGTGACAAGGATCACAAAATCCTCAGTGAAGAACAGAGCTGTAAAAGCAGTATGAGATTGTAACAGAAGCCCTAGAAGTCAAAGGACATGACTAGAAGCAAGAGGCTCATGATGACTGTGGGAAATAATAATAACTTTAATGCTTGTAGTTTTCAGGTGACTTTTTTAATCTTCATACACACCCACAACAAAGGAAGGCAAAAAAGATTCTGTCTGTGCTGCATGTGGACTATGAAGCAGCGAGAATATGGGATCTGACCAGGGATGGCATGAGAAGTCTGGAATGCCTGGCTGCCAGCCCCATTCTCAAAATACATTGCTCCTTTCTAGAGGCAGCAGCTGTTTGTTTGTTCTCTGACACTTATAGAGCATCTGAGATTATTTCCATTGAAGGTAATAATCTGTCCAGTTCAGTAGGAACAAAGTTGTGTCATAAATGTTTAAGGTGGTCTCGTTTCACTGAAGTCTCCTGGTAAGCTCATGGTTACACATCACTCTGTAATTACCCAGTCCAGTTTGGGAAGCTGACTGTCACACAGTGAGGCCCAAGCCAACAGCACATGAGCTGTGGGTTCAGCATTTTGTTCAGCCCTAAGAAAGCTGAATCTTCTGGCTGGGGCAATTTCTGTAGCCTCCAAAGCAGCTGGGGATTTTACATGCATTGTGAATGTCATCAGTAGAGGTGTGTGCTGTGTGCAAGGAAAAGACAAGTATTTCCTTCACCCATAGCTGATGCATGTGCCAGAAATACGTGAAAAGGTAGTCTTGGGAATAAAGTATTACTTTAAGTTATATGGACATTTCGATGCATTTCAGCTGTATGATGGATTTGTCAGTCCTATGGCAAAAGGGACATTGCGGTGTCTTAGGAAAGTAGCAAACAGGGGAGTGTGAACAGGATGAATTGTTACAGCATTTGAAACCCCAACTATGATGTCCTTATCATCCTCTGCTTTTTTCGATGAGACTTTGAAGCAGAATATGAACATTAAAATATTTTCACAAATAAATTATTGTGAGATTTTTTTGGTTTTTAAAATTGGGTATTCACCAAAATTTGATCATTTTAAAACAATCAAACAGCAATGGGCTTGTGGACAATGTCTTATGACTGCATGAGAGACCCTCAGTTCTGACTTCCAGCAAATTTCTGCATATGGGTGGGACACAAGGACTCATGAGCCACTGACATTTTTATATCACTATCAGTAGCATGTAAACAACTACTCTCATGTCTATTGAAGAAATTTGTTTTTATTACTGGATTGTTTATTTTGAGCAGAGGCAGGCAGAGTCAAAATAAATGTCAGCCTGACTGCTTATAGCAAACATTTTATTTTGCCTTTTTGTGCTATATCTAGCCCCTCCTGTATGTGGATAAGGCATAGTGGAATGCATTGCCTATACTGCCTCAATACAAACACTTCATTGGAGCTGTCTGAAGTTGGAGGCTGGCCACTGTGGACACCCCTACTGTCACTGAAGAAATACAGGTACCGTGAAAGGACAATTAAGCCTAAGAACAAAGCCTAAGCTGATTGTGTGTCAAACAGCGTGCCAGACACCTAATACTGATTCTTGTAGTAACCTACAATTACTACGTAAAGGACAAGACATCTGCACATTGATAACATGCCTTAATACAGTAATAAAGTAGACTGAAATCATTGTTATAGTCAATAGCATTTTTAACAGAAGTGAGACTATAGGAAAGAAAGCAACACAAATATTGACTTCAGCTGTGCCTCCCTGAACAGTCTGTATAGATTCTGTAATTTGCAGCCTGTTTTCCCAAAAGAGAACCCAATGGTGAAGAGTGTAGAAATCCCTGGTTATATGAAACGGATGATTGTGCATCAAAATGAGGAATTTGCATGTTTAACTGCCCGTATTTGTAACCTACCCAGTTTGCATATGCAAAGGCCAAGATTGTTATATTTATCAGTGCATAAGTGAAAGAAGGACAGATAAATGGCCTGGTTTGCAGTGGTGCTGAACGCATGCAGTTTCCATTTATTTCAACTGGAGTGTGAAAAACAGGTCCTAAGTGGCTGGCCCAAGCTCACACAATGCATGATTGTTAGTGCCAGGAAGAAAACCCAGAAATCCTTCCAGTCTAATCCTCCAAGTCTAAATCCTCTCCAGTCTAAACTCTAGACACTGTCTCTCTCAGGAAAATAAAAAAAGGGAAAAAGCAAAATAAACAAAAAAACAAATAAATAAGCCGTAGAATGGTCTGATCAGTTTCTTATTCCTACCTTAGCTTGCTAAGAAAATGAAAAACAATAGGACATGAAAAACTCCTTAATCTTTAATGACTAGCAAATAATGCCAAGTAGGGCAAGTAAATATGTGTGAAGCATTGCTCACACACCCAGCATCTTCCATGTGTGTCACAGATGGTTTAGTGAAGAGCCAAAAAGAGAAAAAGGAAAACAAGTTACAGTCCAGATAAAGAGTAAAATATAGAGAAAATGTCCTAGTATAGAAAAAAAATCCCTGAAAAATGCTACAAAAAATAACAATAAAAACCCCATAGAACCATTCCCTTTCCTTGATAACATGTAGGCTGATCTCTGCATAAATAGAAATAACAGTCCTTTGAAATGGCAATTATTTGCTTGGAAAACATTCATTAAAAATGTCCTGCAATTATTGACTCTATCATTATTTCTTGGTAGCAGCTGAGTCTCAATGTATCTTGTGTTGTTTTTCCAATGAAAAACAAAGCCTTGTTTGAGAAAAAAAACCCAATCCACAAAAAAAACAAGCCATCAAAAAACCCACAAGGACATTGTATTTGAAATATGTGCTTGGTGACATGGATCTGATTGCCCAAAGGAATGAGGATACATATATTTGTACTATTGTACACGTGAGTGGCTTCAATCACGTACTGCTTGCCCTCTTTGTTTGGATTATGCAGCTTGGTTGGGCAATCATCCAAAAGATTCACATTAAATTCTAGCTATATTCAGCACAAAAGTCATCTAGCATCAGAGGATCAAAGTTACATCAACCAACAAGCACTAAGGAATTGATAAACCACTAAAATTAGGTCATCTCCTAGCAGCTGCTTTTGATGGATGAAGTAGAATTTAGCCTCAGGTTTTCTATTTAAAGATCTGTTATAGCATCTTCTCCTTCAGCTGCAATGACAACACAACAAAGTATAATGCTTCTGATTAAATGTTTAATCATTACTCTTTACTCCTCTGATTCTTTCTGCCATGACAGAGATTTGCTGTGCACACTATTTGCAGCTTTCCTAGCCCTTTTATAACTGACATTAAGATAGTCAAGATTTTTAATTCCTAAGCTGTAAAACCTAAGAGATTATTTTTTTTAAAATGTGGATAGAAATCTTGCAAAGCTGTTTACTTACCATACTTAAAGAGATAGACTGTCACTTACTGGGGCTGAAAATTAATTTCTATGCGATTATCCTACTACCATCACAACTTAAAGAATCAGAACATCGGTAGGCACTGTATGAATAAAAGGTATATATTCATGCATACATTTGGGTGGGTCCCTAGAATTTTTAATATATTTGTGATTTTACTGACAGATACTTTTAGGGAAATTATCTAATTATTCTAATTAACACATACTTTTAAAGGTATTCACTAACGTACTAGCTTATCATCACAGAATCATTGAATGGCTTAATTTGGAAGTGACGTCAGTGATCATCTAGTTCCAACACCCCTGCCATGGGCAAAAACATCTCTCATTAGGCAAAGTTGCCCAAGGCCCCATCTAACCTGGCCTTGAACACTTCCAGGTAGGAGGCTTCCAGAGTTGTGTTCCAGTGCCTCACCACCCTTATAGTGAGGAATTTCTTCCTAAGATCTAATGTAAATCTTTTTTAGCTTGGAACAATTCCCTCTTGCCCTATTACTAGAGTCCCTTGTAAGAAGTCCCTCCCCAGTATTCCAGTAGGCTCCATTCAAGCACTGGAAAGCTGCTATAAGGTCTGTCTGGAGCCTTCTCTTCCTCAGGCTGAATTGCCCCAATTCTCTTAACCTGTCCTCATAAGAGAGACATGCTCCAGCACTTCAGTGTCCTTCATATATTGTGGGCTCCAGAACTGGATGCAGTTATGCAGGTGGGGTCTCACAAGTGCAGAGTAGAGGGGGAAAGTCACCTCCCTTGACCTGGGGATCACACTCCTTGTGATATAGCCCAAGGTACAGCTGGCCTTCTGGGCTGCGCTCACACATTGCCAGCTCATGTTGAGCTTCTCACCTACCAACACTCTCAAGTCCTTCTCCTCAGGATTGGTCTCAATCCATTCACCAAATAGCATAGATTTTTCTTGGGATTACCCCAGCTCAGACGTAGACCCTGCTCTTGGACTTGTTGTACCTCATGCAGTTTGCACAGGCCCAGTTCTCAAGCTTCTTGAGGTCCCTCTGGATGGTCTACTTTTCCTCCAGCTTGTGAACCACACCATGCACCTTGGTGTCATCATCCAACTTGCTGAGGCTGCACTCAGTGCCACTGTCCACGTCACCGACAAAGATGTTAAACAGTACTGGACCAAAACCAGACCCCTGAGAAACACAACCCATAACTGTTCCCCACTTGGACGAGGAGCCATCAATCCCAACTCTTTGAGTGCAACCATCCAGCCAATTCCTTATCCACCAAGTGGTCTATGTATCAAATCCAGGTCTATTTCAAAAGACAAATATGTGGGACAGTGTCAAATGCCTTGTACAAGTCCAAGTAGATTATGTCAGTTGCTCTACCTTTATCCAACAATGGCGTAACCCGGTCATAGGAGGCCACCAGATTTATTAGGCATGACCTACCCTAAGTGAGGACATGTGGACTGTGACCAATCAACCCCTTATTGTGCCTTACCGTGCCTTAGCACAGTTTCCAGGATTATCTGATCCACGATTTTTCAAATATGATGAAAAACGACATAACAACTTCATCCACCAGTTTCCTCAGAACCCATAGATGAATCCTGTCAGGTGCATGGACTTGTCTGCTGTCAGGTTCTTTACATAATCACAAACATGATCTACCATGGACGGTTCTTCCTGCTCCCAGTCCCAGCCTTTGACTTCTATGAATTTGACACATAGTTTGAGTGCATTCTGGTGAAGATCAAGATCAAAAAATCATACAATAGATCAGCTTTCTCATATCTCAGCTTACCAGGTCACCTGGTCCATTCTGGAGAGGGCCCACATTTTCCCTTGTTTTCCTTTTTTTCATACTTACACCTATAAAAGCTTGTTGCCCTTCACATCCCTGGTGAAATTTAATTCCATCCTGGTTTTGGATTCTCTAATCTGATTCTGTCTGTATAGACAGTTCCTCTATATTCCTTCCAGGACATCCCTCCTCATTTTCAACCTCTGTAGGCTTCCTTCTTATCACAGAAAATTAGGGATAGTAAGACACCTTGAAAGATCATCTAGTCTTATCTTCCCACCACAGCAAGATCACCTAGATCAAGTCACACAGGAACACATCCAGGAGGGTTTTTAATTACTCCTGAGAAGGAGACTCCACAACCTCCCTGGGCAAACTGTTCCAGTGCTCTGTCACCCTCAACATGAAGAAATTCCTTCTCATATTTATGTGGAACCTCCTATGTTCCAGCTAACACCTGTTACCCCTTGCCCTATCATTGGATGACCCAAAGAAGAGCCTGGATCCATCATCCTGACACCCACCTTTCACGTATTTGTAAACATTAATGAGGTCAACCCTCAGTCTCCTTCTTTTTCCAAGCTAAAGAGACCCAGCTCCCTCAGCCTCTCCTCATCAGGAAGATGTTCTTCTCCCTTCATCATATTTGTGGTTCTGCAATGGACTCTCTCCAGTAGTTCTGTTTCCTTCTGGAACTGAGGGGCCCAGAACTGGACACAATATTCCAGATGTAATCTGTCCAGGGCAGAGTAGAGAGGGAGGAGAACTTCTCTCAATCTGCTAACCACCCTGCTTCTGATCTACCTCAGGATGCCATTGGCTTTCTTGGCCACAAAGGCATCCTGCTGGCCACTAGGACCCCCAAAACCCTTTCTCCTACACTGCTTTCCAAGAGGTCAGTCCCCAACTTATCGTTGGGGTAGCTGGGGTTGTTCTAGCCCAGATGCCAGACTCTACACTACCCTTGCTATAGTTCATTACATTTCTCCCTGCCCAGCTCTCCAGCCTGTCCAAGTCCAGCTGAATGGCAGCACAGTCTTCTGGGGTGTCAGTGACACCTTCCAGCTTTGTGTCATCAGCTAACTTGCTGACACTGTACTCTATTCCCTCATCCAAGTTGTCAATGAATAGATTGCATAGTACTGGTCCCTCATGTCTAAGTTTGTCCCAGGGTTACATGCCCATCCACATGGGTCTACTGGTGTTTTTTGCCTGACTTTCTTTTTGTAGGGGTGCAGTGGTTTGATATTGGATGAGGTGCTTCTTGAATGTTAACCAGCTTTCTTGGGTATCCAGTCCTTCCAGGACTCTGTCTCACTCATACAGAATAGATCCCTGAAGAGAGCAGAATCTGCTCTCCGGATGTCCAGGGTAGCAAATGTGCTTCATATACTCCTCACTGCCCTAAGGAAGTTGAACTCCATCATCTTGTGATCACTGCAGCCCAGGCTTCCCTTAAGTTTTACATTTCCGTTAGCCCCTCCCTGTTGATGAGGACAATATCTGGGATAGCACATCTTCCCATTGGCTGCTGTACCACCTGGAGGAGGAAGTTATCATTCAGTGCACTCCAGGAATCTCCTGAATTGCTTATGTTCTGCTGCACAGTCCCTCCAACAGATGTCAGGGTGGTTGAAGTCCCCCATGAGGACCATGGCTTATGAACATGAAGCCAGTCCCATCTGCTTATAAAGGACATTATCTACTTGGTCTTCCTGGTATGGTGGCCTATAGCATGCCCTCACTGAAATGTCTACTGCATTCCCTTTTACTCTGACCCATAAGCATTCAGGAGTTTTCTTATCTGACCTCAAGCTGAGTCGCAGGCACTCCAGCTGGTCATTGACATAGCGGGCAACACCCCCTCTTCATCTTTCCTAAAGAACCCGTATCCTTTCATTCCAACACTCCAGTCATAGGAG
>VXBP01009883.1:0-17956 GCA_013400115.1 Rhinopomastus cyanomelas | reverse complement strand
TCCTGACACCCACCTTTCACGTATTTGTAAACATTAATGAGGTCAACCCTCAGTCTCCTTCTTTTTCCAAGCTAAAGAGACCCAGCTCCCTCAGCCTCTCCTCATCAGGAAGATGTTCTTCTCCCTTCATCATATTTGTGGTTCTGCAATGGACTCTCTCCAGTAGTTCTGTTTCCTTCTGGAACTGAGGGGCCCAGAACTGGACACAATATTCCAGATGTAATCTGTCCAGGGCAGAGTAGAGAGGGAGGAGGACTTCNGGCAGAGTAGAGAGGGAGGAGAACTTCTCTCAATCTGCTAACCACCCTGCTTCTGATCTACCTCAGGATGCCATTGGCTTTCTTGGCCACAAAGGCATCCTGCTGGCCACTAGGACCCCCAAAACCCTTTCTCCTACACTGCTTTCCAAGAGGTCAGTCCCCAACTTATCGTTGGGGTAGCTGGGGTTGTTCTAGCCCAGATGCCAGACTCTACACTACCCTTGCTATAGTTCATTACATTTCTCCCTGCCCAGCTCTCCAGCCTGTCCAAGTCCAGCTGAATGGCAGCACAGTCTTCTGGGGTGTCAGTGACACCTTCCAGCTTTGTGTCATCAGCTAACTTGCTGACACTGTACTCTATTCCCTCATCCAAGTTGTCAATGAATAGATTGCATAGTACTGGTCCCTCATGTCTAAGTTTGTCCCAGGGTTACATGCCCATCCACATGGGTCTACTGGTGTTTTTTGCCTGACTTTCTTTTTGTAGGGGTGCAGTGGTTTGATATTGGATGAGGTGCTTCTTGAATGTTAACCAGCTTTCTTGGGTATCCAGTCCTTCCAGGACTCTGTCTCACTCATACAGAATAGATCCCTGAAGAGAGCAGAATCTGCTCTCCGGATGTCCAGGGTAGCAAATGTGCTTCATATACTCCTCACTGCCCTAAGGAAGTTGAACTCCATCATCTTGTGATCACTGCAGCCCAGGCTTCCCTTAAGTTTTACATTTCCGTTAGCCCCTCCCTGTTGATGAGGACAATATCTGGGATAGCACATCTTCCCATTGGCTGCTGTACCACCTGGAGGAGGAAGTTATCATTCAGTGCACTCCAGGAATCTCCTGAATTGCTTATGTTCTGCTGCACAGTCCCTCCAACAGATGTCAGGGTGGTTGAAGTCCCCCATGAGGACCATGGCTTATGAACATGAAGCCAGTCCCATCTGCTTATAAAGGACATTATCTACTTGGTCTTCCTGGTATGGTGGCCTATAGCATGCCCTCACTGAAATGTCTACTGCATTCCCTTTTACTCTGACCCATAAGCATTCAGGAGTTTTCTTATCTGACCTCAAGCTGAGTCGCAGGCACTCCAGCTGGTCATTGACATAGCGGGCAACACCCCCTCTTCATCTTTCCTAAAGAACCCGTATCCTTTCATTCCAACACTCCAGTCATAGGAGTCACCTCACCATATCTCTATGATACCAGTGAGGTCATTGCCCTTCATGCATATGCACATCTCTAAGTCTTCCTGTTTATTGCCCATGTTGCATGAATTAGCACAGACGTATGGCAGTTGGGCTCCCAATGAAGCATTTCAAATTCTCTTATGATACATTTCCTGCTCTACTCTAGTTCTGTGACTGCAGAAGCCCTTTTCTCCTCTCCATAGGTCTGACATACAGCAATCCCACATCTACTGATTTTATTCCCCATCCTAAGCACAATAGTGCTGATGCATCTGGGCTGGGCCTTTGGACTCCTTCCCAACAATGGCACATCAAGTGTGCCCAGCACTATTCCCTTCCCCCTCTGAGTCAAATTTAAAGCCCTTTCCATAACCTGTACCTGTTCTTGAGCTGGAATCCTTTTCCCACTTTGAAAGAACTTAATTCCATCAGCACAAGCAAGCCAGCTGCCCTATACATATTCCTCAAAGAATCTTAGATCATTAGTGACTGGCATTATAGTTGCTAGACAGAGAACAATATATGCCCATCCAAGACTTGTGGTAATACAAATTGTGCCATCATTAACAGCTTTAGAAATAAGCTCAAAAGGAAATTAACAAAAACCCCCAAATTAGTTTCATAAGCATAGAGCATATTGTTTACCTGTTCAGAATATGACCAAGATCTTTGTCTGCAGCCTGTGTCATTATCTGCGTAAATGAAACTAATGCAGGACTTTGTTGTCAGGGTTTTCAATATGACATTTCTGATGCTTGTTAAAATCACTGTAATATGATTTAAATCATCTTGAGAAACAGAGAAGGGGAAAAGAAAGGTCATCCAGTGGGAAAGTTTAAGTCAACGTTATTCTGCCTTTTCAAGTAAAAATATGATGGGGGAGAAAGACTGAAAAATATAGTACATGACGATGTCACATAAGACACATAACTTTCTACAAATGACAGACATGTGTGCCACTCTGTATCAGTCACCCTCTGTGCTCCGTTGTGCCAACCTAGTAAATAGGCTGTTACTGGGTAAGTTTTGTAAGGGATGGAAACTCCCTGTGTATTTCTGTTCCAAATCTGGTGTGCCCGGTCTTTATCACTCGTGAAAGCAGCACAGTGCACTGTAATTCAAAGTCTACACCTAGTCTTTTCTAGATACTTATCTCCTCTTTATTAAAACCCTAATCCAGGGCACAGGGGGAGAGCATGTAAGATGTCTGGAGTAGACAACACACTCAGAAAATTTTTATTTTAAAGGAAGAAACTTTATGAGTAGAATATAAATGACTTTGTAAGTGATGCTCATTGTAACAGTCTGTTTGCATGTTAGGCTATTCACCTTTGCCTCACAAAAAAGCTAGTCAAGAAGCTAGTCTGTCTGGCTCATGGAGTAGGATGTCAAGATGAGGATGCTTTGATGCCACAACCTCAGCTGAAGGTTGTCTGTCACAATATCGACTGTCTTGCTGTGCTATGACCACACTCTTGTTCCATGCATTGAGCATACATACTATATCATGTAAATCTTGGGATATTGATTTTGCCTGGCCTAATGAGAAGTAGGACAGGAACGCCTTTTCTGACCTCTAGCTGCACTCCTTGGCTTGTCTTAGCATTAGCATTCACTATGTTCATTTGTTTACTAACAAAGTTACTTCATCAGCTGACAATGTACTCAAGGCTGCCTATGTACTCAAGGCAAAATTGGCCAAAGACACCAGAATGTAACAGGAGTTTGCTCACTTTGTGACACTGCGTCTCTACACTGATCTAAGGAAATAAACACAAAGCCCTCTATTGTTAAATGCAATTCCCAAACCCTTCTCAGTGGAGTATGATTTGATGATTCTAGGAGTAAGGCCACATACTTTGACTGTGTCCCTAAAGGTAATTTAACTCAGAACAAAGAAGAATACTATTTGCAGCACAAATTGTAGTATCCTGGTCCCTCTTCTTGGCAGTGATTCTGATGTGAAGTTAAACCTACAACTGAATATTTTCAGCTATTCTTGACAGCAACGAACCCTCAGAGATGAAAATGAAAGTTTAATATACATATACTGAGTCTGATACTAATCTCAACATAATGCAATATTTCTTAAGCCATGAGCATAAACTAAACCTTGAAAGTTCAAGAACTGACAAGAGGCGCTTTTGAAAAATCCAGTTGGCCACTTTATCACTAGACAATTTGGAGAATTCCCTTTTTCCTGCTTCTTTGCAAAATGTTCAGTTTCGGAAATTCCTTTTTGTCCTCTTTTTTCTTGTGGTTATTTGACTCAAGAAATTGTATGGTGATTAGAATTTGGGAATAATCTAAAGAAGGAATACTTATCCTTCACTTTTGTGCAGCTGACAGGTCTATCAAATCACTGAAAAGTTGGGGAAATGAAACTGAAAAAATTCACGTAGAAAAATCAGTGCAGTTATTTCTCCTTTTATTCCAGTTAGTGATTAAAAAGGGAGAAGTGAAATAATTTTACCCCTTCTCTCCCCTTTTTTGGGACATTTGTTTGGCAGAAGTCCAGTTTCTTTGTGAAACACTGCATTTGTAAATACAATTGTTACCACTGCTATCTTGAAAAATCTTATTTTGTTACTAAATAAAGCTAGGAATAATTGGAAACAGGTCAAATAACATCTTTACAAGCTCTAGTCCTATTCAACAGGTACAAAAGCACTAGTAGTTGTATATCATCTTTCTAGCCCACGCACGGTTGCTATGCATTATGTTCCAAAACACAAATGCATAAACCTACTGACAAGAGTTCGTGAGAAGAGGAAAACTATGGTTACTCATCTTCTTAGATGGAAGGATCTGCTTCTTTTAGGCCTTCTTATCTCTGTCAGAAGAATTGTTTCATCCTATCCCTGTCTTCTTGGAAGGGCAACGTGTTCTATTTCCACTTAAAGGTTGAGGGTTTGGCAAGGAATGTTCTGATCTTCTAAGACTGAACAAATGTTGTGCAAGATCTCATTACAGAGATCCCTGCTTGCTAGCCTGTTTTGTGGTGTGCTTATGAACAGACAGTATTTTATTTATGCAGTATGTAAGTACTGCCACGCTGTCTGGATATAAAAATGAGTTGCAAGAGGGGGAAAGTGTTTGAAGAACAGAGGGTCATTATACACCACCACATTTTGATGCGTCACTAACTTAAGCAAGCAATAGTGAAGATTAATGTAGGCTGACAGAACAGGTCATGTGCTCTAAGGAATCATCCACGTGAGCTGTCTTTCAGAAAGTGCTGTGGTTGTTTTCCATACGCATGAACTGCACTGGAGAGAAAAACCGTGAAAGGAATAGTAAGACTCACAAAATCAAGCCCTTCAATATGAGCAAATTAAGCAGCACAGTTAAGGTTTTCCACTGCGTCTTCATTCAGCCCTGCCATGCTCCCCAAGCCCAGTTCCTGCGACCGTGTTCAGTTACACATCTCATACTGAAGGGTGGGTACATAATATAAAACATGGTCAAGCATTCCTCTGCTGGAAACTTGCCTTATTCCAGTGAATGAGCAGTTACTTGATACTTATGTTTATCCTATTCATTCAGCACAGGGTCTCAGATGTCATTTGCTAAATGCTTTTCAAACCAAATAAACAAAAGAGAATTTTCCTTTTTTGGGGCTTTTATCTAGCTTGTCTATTGTAGTATGTTCACACTGGTTTCTGTTTATTTGTATTTTTTTCTTTAAATAAACCAGAAAAAATTATTAAAGGTGAGATGTCATTACTAGCATTTTTAGATGCGTAAGAAACCATGTTTCATCAAGAATAAAGTAAAACGTGTCCATGCTGCAAGCTAACTTGGAGGACCGGTTTGAGATGACAACTACAATTCGCAGCACCTGTGCACTTTATATTTGCTGGATATGGTTCTCACTTGCATAAATCTCTGTTTAGCATTTCTGTAAGTCAGACCAACACCTCTAAACATGGGTATTCCTAAATAAAGTAACTACTGTGCTTCCCTGCCATCCAGAATTATTCTCTTCATCTGCTGTTTCTCACCCTTTCAGTCACTGTATCACACCAAAACTGCCATCCTCATCCTCCTACGAGGGTAGTAAGATTTAAATTGTGGGCAAAAAAGCATCTCTATTTTAGGGTCTAGTTTTCAGCTAGAGATGACTGCTGAGAGCATCAGTTTCAGGGGACATTTGCAAGGAAAAGTCCCTTCTTCACTGTTTGTCCATATATGTGCATGTATGCGTAGAAGAAGTAACTGAAGTACCAAATGTCTTTTCCCTTTCCTTTACCTGATATTTTGTTTATAACACTCTGAACTTGTCTTCTTTTCCATCCTACTGAATGTGTGGAGCCCCCTATTGGTGCTCTCCACGGTCTTTAAACTTCCTCCACATCTTTTGCAGAGGTTTAGGCTGGGGATTCCCAGCTAGGGTGAAGATGAATAAATATGAATGGAACCAAGAAAAAGAAAAACTTTCTGAATAAAAAGAAAAAAATTATCACTGTTGAGAATTTATTAAAATCTGCACCGGAAATAGAAACGCAGTGGTGGAAGACTCACATTTGAGACCACTGAAATTCAAGCAGACCAAATATCCATTTGGCATATAGTCCTAGGAGACGACATGAATGCATCATACCAGAACTTTTTCAGCTAAGATTTCTAGACTTACTCTTGTAATGCTGCCAGCAGCCTGTATATGCTTTGCCTAGCCATAGTGGTCAAGAACGGTATGTTCACTGTTATATCAAGGCATTTCCTATTTACTTGCTGTAGTAGTAATGAACATATTAAATACTTGATGTCCTTCTCCCTTGCCATATATAGAAATTATTCTGTCATTCATCAAATGTACACAAATACCTTTTCATATGTAAATACACCATTTGCTTCACAGCTCTAGCCAAACAGTTGTGCAGTTGTGCAGTTCTTTGTCAAGAAGATAATATATTTAATCATGGACTGCCTTGTTTCCATTGTATTGAACAGGTGTCGTTTAATGGCACAGGCACTGTAACATTATATTCATTTATTAATCTGAGTGCAACGAACATATTGTAGAGACATGAATGTGCAGTTCTCATGGATAGGCTTAGTGTTTTCTTGTGATGTGGTATGTGTAGAATAGTGCCTTAAGTTCAAACTGCAGAGAAGTAGGAGTTCATTATAGCAAGTCCCAAGTGATGTGGCTTGTTTTGGCCCTTGTTCACTTTTGAAAAGCAGAGAATACATGAAAGACTTCATTGAAAATGTGCAAGTTATTCAGTATGGCTAATTCTATGTTGGCTTCACTCCCACCTTCTTTGAAGTCTGTGTATGTGACCACACTTTCTGAAATGGCAAAACCAACCTGCAATAGATTCATGTTGCTTTTGGATACGTGTGCAGTCCTCAGTCTCTTATTTTCTGAAGTGACCTCTTTTCAAATTTGACAGAGGAAATCATCTGGCGATCAGCTAGAACTGTGAAACAATGCTTGCTTGGTTACTGCCACTACAAAAACCTTTAGTTGTTGCTGTATGAGCTGCCACATTTTTAAGAGTTGCTGCTATGAATATTCCCTCCCTAGAACAGTAGCTGGGCCTGTTGGAGGGGTGGATACATCTGTACAGACAAATCAGGTGAATAAGTGGTACAACTTAAGCAGATGATTTTTCTTATTGTGTGAAATCACCCATTTAGCATTTAGCTCTCATGAGGCCAGAACACACAAATTCAGGAAAACGCCCATTTGCTTTACAGAACTCAAGTGCCTACTTCAGTTTGTTTGGACATATGTCTAATTTATTTTCTTAAGTGTTTTGTCCCAGATGTGATGTCCTACATTATCATTATGCAGTGCATTAGAATGGTTTTTTTCCTCTCTTTAGGCAACATTACCTTTAATTTAAATAGTATGTGCTTAAGTAATTGTATTAAAAAGATTAATAAGCATAACATAATCTTCACCTCTGTACTGTATCTTCTGTGATATATCTTAGCTTTTGTATTGTCTCACAATTAAATAATCTTAATTTTGTTAATTTCCATTTCATTTCCATCCATAATTGTCCCTTTTATAGCACTTCCTATCAGTCAGCTACAAGCAGTTCCCCAGCAATATTAATGACAACATCCCATTAATGATATTCATTCATGCGCTCTGAATTCTATCAGTTCCCAATGTTTTACTTTCAGTGAAGAGCCAAGAATGTCGAAATAACTAAGAGATAAAATAAAATGTTATTATTAAAATATTTCGTGCACTCTTCTTTTGATTCTTTACATTTAAAGAGATTGAGCAGATGCCATCATGAAGTTGCCCAGCTTTTCTTCATGTTTAGATTGAAAAACACATTGGTTTCATTTTATTTTTGCTAGCACGAGCTTTGCAAACTTTCAACTCCAGTTTCAGCTGAATTACTTCATAGTTGTTACATGTGAGTACAGAACAGACAAAACTAATTCATCATCTGCCATGGGGCGTGGGGTCAAGGCAAGGCATGTTCAGTTCCAACATGAGGAGAAAACTCTTCTGCATTCATGGACAGCCACAACTTGGGCAGAGTGCAAAGGCCCCATGCACAAAGTCCCACAGCCCTGCAAACTCAGCCTGGTTACTGTGCTTTGACCTGCCATGGCTACAGAGAATTGAGTGGAAAAATTTGGGCTATTACTTCACTTGTTTAGCTCTTTTGCTGTCTCCTGTTACGTCAGCTGCAGCCATTGTGCCTTTGCTCCCAGACCAGGCTCTGTTCTACATCCCAAACCTCTTATTTCGCTTTATCTTCTTAAGGCTGGCAACAGCATCAGTCTTCTTATGCCTCTCATTTCACTCTCTCTTTCCTGGAGACTTGATTTCCTCTATGAAATCTGATTGCATTGAGCTTCTTCCCAACCTACTGCAGTTTTGAGAGGAAGCAAAGTTCTCAACATCCAAGACCACACTGGTCCATTTTATGCTATTACATCTAGTACAGATGCTCAGACAGAATTAGAGGTTCCAGTCCCAGATGAAGCCTGTCTGGACACCATACAAGCACATCTTGAAACACAGCTCTTCCCAAAGCCATTTGTCTGCAAGCAAGCAGGACTGACAATGGATTTGTTTTGTGCAGAGGCAGGGGCAATTTGCCTACTGTTACAAAGCAGGACTGAGGAAACTGGAAGTGAGAACTTCGTTTGGTTTCCCAACAAAATAGTGTGTCTGACAAGCCACATTTAGTGAGCTGTTTTTTAATTTATATTATTATTAACCAGAATTAATTTTATAACCAGGCAGGAAGAGTAGCCAGCAGCCAGCTACGCCAGACCACATGCTCTCCCTGGCAGCTTGGTGTCTGCTTCTCTCCTGGAGGATACAGACCGTGGCTCTGATTATCAGATTATTAATTACACCGGTTGCATTATCATTTCTTCTCTTTCTTGATATTTCAGCTTTGTGACATGCCGGTAGAGACCTCAGGATAGCTTTCGAAGAATACCCATTGTGAAAATCACACTTAAAATATTCACAGATCTGTGTCTTTCAATGATACTAGCTGACTTACCATTAATTGTCAGCAGTGGAACTAACAAACTTTGGGTGGTGACCACTGTGCATGTTACCTTACTGTAAGCAGATTTGCTTATGTGCAAATGGATCCTCAACCACAGCTGTGTGAAAATAGTAGAACAGCTAGGTAGGGAAGACAGATGATAGGAAGTTTACCAGGAATAACTGTCCCTAAACAATAGAAGTCTCTATGTAAAAGCTTTTTGATGGCAAGATAAATATCTTTCAACTATTTTTCAATAACATTATTTTTTATTAGTATAATACATATATTAATTTTGCCCTGCATCATTTAAGTTACAATAAAGGCAATACACCATTTTGGGAAGAAAGCCTCCATCTCCAAATTAAATCTGTATTCCCTGTAAAGAATAATGTTGTTTGAAAGAAACACTTGAAAGAAAGTAGCATTTATTTTAGGAAACTATAAACATTTTCCCCCAAAAGATGTAATAAGACTAAAGAAAGTGCAAGCATCTTCATGGTGAAACTAGAGTCTATTCAGTTCAGTAAGATAGAGTGATCTGTGGCACTGTGATTCCCTCTTCCTAAAATCTGACTGTGCCTGAAGATGGGATGCATATGGATACAACGCAGCTGTTGCAAAGTCTCAAGCAAAGTTCAAAGGAGTGTTAAGTCATATAGGTGCTAACATGATGTCACTAAACATAGCTATCATTAAATTATTTTTAAAATTTTAACATGGAAACTTGATCATACTAGTCAACAGTTACTGGTCAAACCAGCTGGAATATCCACTAGAAGCATAATCCAGGACTTAAGCATGCAATACTTTGCACACCAACCTTAAAATAAGCAGACAGAATAGCAGGATTCTGAAATTATTTTTCAACCAATTTCATAACAAGTCTCTCTACCATAGTGGCTAGTCAGTGCTCCAGGACACTCCCTGATCACTGCTGTGGACTTGCTATCTTACATTGAATTCTCATTATATAAGGCAGTAAAGAGAAAAAATCTTGTCATCAAGGTGAAAAGGGCCTTATACTCCAGACTGAGAAAGGGCTTACCACAATTTTTAGATTTTAGATGCTGTGCCTTCAGAAAAATCTACTTGTCAAGAAAACTATGGGATTCTTGAATACAATTTTTCTGCTTTTGTTGTGTTGACAGCTACCAGACAGCTTGTGGGTGAGGACAGACCAGAATGTAACAAATGGCGAAGCACCCTTTTCTGCAGCAGCACCACACCTGGCCGTTTAGCAGGTAACTCAGAATAGAGTATTCTGTGCAAACGTGGGATGAGAGTTGGTAAGTGACAGGATTCCAGAGTAGAAGCACTTGTTTGCCACATCTACCATTACCTGGAGCAACTACGATACATTGAGAAGAAGACTTAAGAAACAGAGCTTTTTGTTGTAGTAGTAAGTGATAGTAATCAGATTTTGTTTACCTATCTTCATTCTACAGACTTCAAGAATCATAGAATCATGGTTTGAGTTGGAGGTGATATTAAAGGTCCTCTAGTTCCAACCCCACTGCCACCGGCAGGGAAAACTCCCGCTAGATCAGATTGCTCAAAACCCTATCCAACCTGGCTTTGAATACTTCCAGGGATGGGTCATCCATAACTCCTCTGGGCCAACTATTTCAGTTTCTCACCACTCATAGTAAAGAACTTCTTCCTTATATCTTATTTACATCTACCTTCTTCCAGTTTAAAGACAATAGCCCTTTGTCCTGTCACTCAAATCTTATCTATCTTATCTTCTCAAACAGTGGGTGTTCCTCATTCTCCCAGTCCCTGCCTTTGACCACTGTGATTTGGGCAGCGTGGAGTGCACACCAGTAGACACTGAAGCAAAAGAAGCCTTCTTCATATCCCAGATACCCACGTCTCTCATTTCCTTGTGAGGAGGGCCTACATTTTCCCTAATCTTTCTTTTCTCACTGATGTACCTACAGAAGCTTTTCTTTCTGCTCTTGACTTCCCTGCTCAGACAGGAACCCTGCTTCAATAAGGGTTTTGGATTTCATAGCCTGATACCTGAGTGCGGGGACGTTTTGTTTGTATTCCTAACGGTCTGCCTGTCCCTTCTTTCACCCGCTGTAGGCTTCCTTTTCTGAGTCTGAGTTTTAACAGTAGCTTCTTTTTCACCCAGCAGGCCTCCTGGTGGTTTTGCCTGACTTTTTTTGTTGAGATGCCTCACTCTTGAGCTTGGAGGAAGTGACCCTTGAATATTAAGAGCTTTCTTGTACCCTAGTTCCATCTGGGGCTTTAACCTGTAGCAGTCTATCAGGCAGATTCATAAAGAGGCCAAACTCACTATCCTGATGTCCAGAGTCATGAGCTTGCTCTCCAGAATTCTTTACTGCCACTCCCATTGCTCTGTAATCATTGTTGATACTCCCCAGGCCGCTCCTGGATGTATCACTGGTGCCCCCATGAAAAAATAGCAGCTGATAATAGTCAATGAACTGTATGAGTCTTGATTTTCTCTCAGTGATATCACAGACACAAGTCCTTGGCAGGCAGGCAACTCTCTAGAAAGAGTGTCAGGTAGTCAGACGGATGCCTCTCTAACTCTTGCACCTTTTCATAGTTATGCTGGTTGTTGTTTTACAGGGAGCAGACTGTGCTGCCTTATTCACCTCCAGCATCCCTCTCAACAGATCTTTCCTCTTCAGCCTGCAGAGCTAGACTGGTAACTAGTGAGCTCTTACGTTTCTTGGTTATGCCACACTCCCATAAGACATTTAAGATTACAAGTAGGTTTTTCCAGGCATCACATTGCTATTTGGCCCAAAATTATAAGCTGACCTGCATTAAGTAAGAACTTCTAAAAAGTCCTTAGGAAACACAGCAAAAGAGCTACAGTAGAGGTTAGTCATTACCATAACCCTAACTGAAGTGACAGCACTAAAATCACATTAGGGAAGAATTCCAAAAGGCTACACCTACTTTGTCTAAGTAAAGAATGTATATGAAGTGTTAATTGAAAGTCACAGAAGTAGAGTAGTGAAAATAAGATTAGAAGAAGAGTTACAGAGGAAAGAGAGACTCAGCTGATTAGAGAGAAATTATTCATAAGACCAACTGCTGTAATTTGGAAAAAACTGCAGAAGCAGCCAATCTGATATTTCCATATTTATGTTAAATTCAACAGTGTAAGAAACAATTACAGAAGATGCTACTTCCATATGCTGGGGAACTCACCAGGGGTTGATGCCCATGGCTGACATTTAGTATAAATTGCCATTAGGTTGCACAATTCCTTTTACTTGCCCCCTGCACTCTTCCATTATTGCGTGCTGGTGATACGCCCAGAAGGAAACCTGAGCTGCCTCGAACAGTAATGACATGCCATTGTGTTATAATGGCATGCTTAACTTACATGTCTCAATGTTCTTTTTGGCAGCCACGCGATAAAAATCAAAAACTCTGTGTGTGTGTGCGCAAGCACATTACATTTGAGTCACAAGAGCCGCAGGCATAATTCTGTCCAAGAAATAAATGTACTATCAAGGCTTACGTTTTCTAAAAGTGATTTTCCACATCTGATGCTCATTTGAGAACAGAGAATTCAGCTTGTCTCATTGGAAGATGCAGCAGCAGTTTGCAGTAGTACACCAGCCCCACACCAACATTTAGTACTTCCCCAGTGCTGCTGCGCTCTTTCTTATACACAAACCAACCACGGTACCAGGTAAAGTTCTTTCGCTGTGCCTTCCTGCCTTCTACCCAGGCACTCAGATTAGTACAAAGGAGCACTTGGCCTCAACACAGTGCTGCAGTAGAACAGCAGGACTGAAGCAGTGCTCCATGATGCAAGGGTAGTGCCATTCCCAATGCAAACACAAGGTGTTTGAGAAAACATCTGCAGCAATGCTGAGGAGCCCAAACTGCCAGTACACTTCCTCCCAGGGAGTGTGGCATCTGAAGACATAGAGTACCTCCCAGGATTACTCCTCCCCACAGTCTCCAAGTGTCCTTCAAGTGATGGACGGGTGAGGAAGGAGAACAGTATGAAACAGCAGTGACTTATCAGCTGACAAACATAAGGCAGGTGAACGGGGCAGTATACTATGGGCAAGGCCAACTTCACTTCAAAGGAGCCACTCAGGTACCAGAAGCACTTTTGTCTTTGCCACCTGGAACTCTTTTCATGCTAGTTGGTTGCTTTACTGTTTTCTTCAGAAGTGTCCTTTCATTTCTTGCAGACAAGCAACACAACCAGTGGCATTTGGAAGTTGTTTTCCTTGTTACAGCAACACCTACAACAGTCTTAGTAGACTAGAAGCTGCTGGGCTTGAATAGGCAAGGCAATGCTCTTCCCCCTCTTGCAGTACTAGCAGACGCAGACTTACAGGACTCAAAGAACAACTAAAATGAGAGGACTGCAGAGCACTGTTGAGCTTCAAAGTGTTGAGGAAGGAGAATATTTGGGATGGCTGGGACATGTTATGAGTGAAGGTTTACACAGAAAGAAGCTGTGTAAGATGAAGGCCACACTTGGTCAACAGGAATAGGAAAGTAATTGTCTCCCTGTGCTTGACACTGGTGAGGCCACACCTAAAGTACTGTGTTCAGTTTTGGGTTGCTCACTACAAAGAAGCTATTGAGATGGTGGAGCATGTCCAAAGAAGAGTAATGAAGCTGGTAAAGGGTCTGCAGCACAAGTTTTATGAGAAGCAGCTGAGAGGGAACTGCTGGTGTTTAGCCTGGAGAAAAGGAGACTCAGGGGATACCTATACCTTAC
The DNA here is from genome assembly GCA_013400115.1 of Rhinopomastus cyanomelas. Lineage (NCBI taxonomy): Eukaryota > Metazoa > Chordata > Aves > Bucerotiformes > Rhinopomastidae > Rhinopomastus > Rhinopomastus cyanomelas. The sequence continues at coordinate 4,289 of VXBP01009883.1, read as the reverse complement.
AGCTGTCTATAGCTACTTGAAAGACTGTCGTAGCAAGGTGGATGTCAGTCTCGTTTCCCAAAACAAAAGTGATAGTATGAGAGGAAGTTGTGCTGGTTATATTTAAATTAGATATCATGGAAAATTTCTGAAAAGGTTGTCAAGCTTTGGAACGTCCTGTTGAGGGAGGTGACTGAGTTGCCATTCCTGAAGGTATTTAAAAGACAAGTAGATGTGACTTAGGAACATGGTTTAGTGGTGGATTTTACAGTGCTAGGCTTATTGGTGTACATTATGATCTTAAGGATCTTTTCCAACCTAAACGATTCTATGAGCCTAAGCTACCGAAACATGTCTGCGTGCTGTACTTGGTTGCAGCTGGGTCATTCAGTGCCTCTGAGCAAGCCAAATCTCTGTGAACAAAGTGTCTCAGTTTCTGTTCTTTGAAATCAGAACCATGTTTACTTAGCGAAGTGAAACTCAGAAACACCAAAAGCCTGTCCTGAGCTTTGAAGCTCACACATACCATTCTACCACACAGAGTGGTTCCTTTTGCTTCTGACGCTGCTCTCATGTGAAAAAAAATAATTCTGTGAAATAAGTTAATGAAATAAAACCTGGTTATTTATGGATATTAAGTCTTTGTCCAATCAGCTTGCTTTCACTACTCAGCTCTGCCCAAACCCATTTCCTTCATTCCCATGCACCCCTGGTACATGCATGTTTTGTGTGCACAGAACAGTGTGCACTCAATTGTTGAGTACCCCTGTGATGACTGATTACCTGACACCCACGTTTCACATGCCCTCTCCTCTGTGTCTCCTGCTCTAGAGAAGAAGCAGTTTTCACAAATCTATGCAAAAAAATTACCTGTAATCTCTCTTCAAATTCAGTTGAAAACTGAACAAGCTCAGAAGCTGCTTGTGACGGGGACTAGCACACAGACAGACTGATGACAAAGGAAGATTGCATAAGCTTTGCTTTCTTATGAAACCAAGCTAAAGAAAAAACTGCAGATTCAGCGTGGTGTTCTTCAAAGAATATAATTCATCTGCCTTATACAACTTATTCCAGAGCAATATCATTAATTTTACACAACAACACAAAATATAACACAGAAAAAAGAAAAATTTTTCTCTCTTTACAGTTGGTCCAGGGGTCACAAACTTCACTATCAGTCTTGCGTGCAAAGAAAAATGTTTAATAATAAGATTGTAGGATTTTGTTTAAAGTTAAAACCTACTGAAAGTTGTATAAACAGACTCTGTATTTGGATTCATCCCCAAATCACTATAAAGTTAAGCTACAATGTTTTAGTTAAAATACCAATTAATCATAGACATTACAATAATATTGGTCACCCTTCTAAATTTCAGTACATAGAGCATACTTTCCTCACAACCATTCCTGTCTGTACACCTAAATATAGTCCCCACAGCTGAACTTCATTCTGTGGCTGTTTTGCAGTGGTGTACATGCTTTACATTTTGGTAGTGTGCACAGCAGTTTATACATGTGTAAGCGTTCTGTTTAATGTAAGTTGCTCATTCCATTTGTGGTTGCCATTAAAGTACTTTACATCATTTAAAACCCCTATTTCACGTACAAGTGAAGAGTTACCTCAGCAGTATTGAACTCTGTGCCTTTCTGATGACCTGCATCCAGCCATTTTGAGTCAACAAACAAGCCTTTTCCCTGAACCTTTTGAGCTTTTGTTCAAAAGTTTGAAGGCTGCTTACTGACAAGTGATTTTTTTTCCATTAGAACATGCCTTATTCCAGCCATCCGTGACCATTTTGTACTTAGGGCTTTATAACCAGCACGTCTCAACATTCCTAAAATCCCAGAGAGGATCTGAAAATAGAATAAGAAATGAGCATTTAAATTAAAAGCAACAGCCCTTGCATGAAGCTGCCAGGTTTTTATGGTAGATAGTGTATTTTTGCCCACCCCCACTGCCTCTACTCCCCCTTCTTTGCAGGGTTGTAAGCCACATTTTCCATAATATTTTGCAATGCCACCTAGGGTTACATTCACTCTATTTATAGGGGCCTGGTTTAAAGTGAAACAGGTGTCAGATTGAATGAAGCTGCTGTCAGTGCACATGTCCTCTTGGGGAGGGGATGGGAGGTTTACCACTTTCTGAACTTGAAGGATTTATGGTTTGATTGCTAACCTTTCACTACAGGGCTCAATGAGAGGAGAGGAAAGAGCAGAAGAACAGTGGAAGGAGAGGTTAGCTATCTGTTGAAGCTATGCAGTGCTGCCTCTCCCCCAATTCTGTGCAATCAGACCTTTTCTTTTCTTATGTGCTGAAACTGATCTAAGTGTTTGTGAAAGAGTCCAGACAGCACATTCTGAGGAACAAAACTCTCCCATAGGCTGTAGTACAGGTAAAGTTCAGATGAGATGGGAGAGAACCAAAGACTCCCAACCCACCAGCCTTTTCCATGCATCACATGAGAGACCACTTTTGAAGAACAAAGATCAACATAATTCCCCCNCAAGGCAGGATTGGACGTGGCACTTGGTGCCATGGTCTAGCCTTGAGCTCTGTGGTGACAGGTTGGACTTGATGATCTATGAGGTCTCTTCCAACCTTGATAATACTGTGAAACTGTGAAATGTGTGATGCTGGTGACAATAATTTAGAAGTGTCTTGGACTTACCTGGCATTATCAGTGAACGTTTGTCTATATGAAGTATATCTTCGTAAGTATTGATGGGTGTCCATCAAGGATTAGAACGTAACAGATTTCACAGCAAGAGAAAAAAAATCAGAATTAATTACAATCTGGATGAGAGGAATATTTAAGGCAGGTTAGGCCACCATACCAATTTTCACTGGAAGAATGTAAACTGTCATACTTATCCAAAGAGCAAGGTGTTAAGGCAAATGGTTTTACATGTGCAAAAATCCCAGTTCAGCATGTGTTTGTGGATTTATTGTGATTCATTAGACATTCATGTTAATTTGCTATACAAGTAACTATCATTTCAAATTTAGTAATTCTACTTGGAATTATCACTACTGTATAACTCATCACGGTATTTGTGGTTTCATTTGTTCAAGCATTTATGAACACTTGGCTTTTAAGTATCATGAAAAATCACAAAAACATGAAACTCTTGCAGAGCTTTTCTTTTTGTTTTATTAGAAAGGAAACAAACAACAAAAAAAAATCACATAACTTCATGGAAAATGGGATTGGGAGAAAACACACAAATATTTAAGTACAAAAGGTTATATTTTCATAAATGTTCACTAGTTTCCATTCCTGAAAATGAACACCAGACCCAGTGGATATCGAGTGCTGTCAAGAATCTAACCACTGAAGAGCCTAACTGGGAGCTGAACTGTCTTTGTAATCTGATCCCGTTTGGGAGATGCGGCATACCGAATACTTTGGAAAGAATGAGATCTTATCATTGCTGTTCCTGGATTAATAAAACCCAGTTGAAAGAGTGCTCTGTGCAACATAAATAATTGTGATAATAAATTTACATGTTTCAAAAGCAAACGAGCAAACAATGCAGGTTGTTCTTACACTGGTTAGAGGACCTCAAAACAAGCAGTCAAGTAAATCCTTACCTGCTCAGAACCCCTGGCCATAAGTCCACAGGACTTTGCCTTTCTCTAACCTCCAGGGCCTGTCTCTCTTTATGCACAAAAGCATAGAGACAGCACTGGAGAATATTACAAGAAATATGTCTCTTTTCACTGCTGGACTCTTTTCCAAAGGATGGTGCAATCGTTGCTCAGTTTTGTCATCCTTGACAATGTTGTGACCAACCTCGTCCTGATAGAAGGGTTCGGTTGCATGCCATGTACTCATGTACATAGGTGTACACATGCATAAACACGTACAAAAGTTCGGAGTTTGCAGGTTATCTGCAGGGGATTTCAAAGCAGTTGCTTCCAGTGGGAAACCCTGCATCAGGACCACTGCCTCTGAAATTATTGAGTCTTGAATTTGGTCACAACTATAAAAATGTCTTCCAGGTAAAGCATGCTACAAGCCCCCTGTATCACTCCAAGATGTGTCAGGTCTCAAGCCTGTGCACAAATACCCACAAACAGGACAATAGTCACTTTAGTCATTCTTGTCCTTCTAGGTCCCTACCCCTAATGTTCTTGGCAACGGACTAGTCATTCCAAAATAATCTCTATCACCTTAATCAGATCTGCCATCTCTAGCTTTTTGCTTTGTTCTTTTCTTCTAGATCAGTTAATTTTTTTGCATTATCAGATCACAGTTCTTAAAATTATTGCTGCAAAATCATAGAATCATAGAATCATTATGGATTGG
>VXBP01009882.1:86901-122833 GCA_013400115.1 Rhinopomastus cyanomelas | reverse complement strand
GTTGGAGGCCTGTATCTAGTGGAGTTCCCCAGGGGCTGATGTTGGCACCAGTCCTGTTCAATCTATTCATTGCTGACTTCGATGAGGGATTAGGGTGCACTGTCAGTAAGTTTGCTGATGACACAAAGCTGGTGGTGTCACCAACATCCCAGCAGACTGTGCTGTCATTCAGTGAGACCTGGACAGGCTGGAGAGCTGGGCAGGGAGAAATCTAATGAGGTATAACAAGGGTAAGTGTAGAGTGCACCTGGGCAAGAACAACCCCAGGTACCAGTATAGGTTGGGGAACTGATCTGTTGGAGAGCAGTGTAGGAGAAAGGGACCTGGGGGTCCTAGTGGACAGCAGGATGACTATGAGCCAGCAGTGTGCTCTTGTGGCCAAGAGGGTCAATGGCATCTCTGGGCAGATCAGAAGTGGGGTTGTTATCAGATGAAGAGAGGTGCTTCTCCCCCTCTACTCTGCCCTGGTGCGATCACATCTGGAGTATTGTGTCCAGTTCTGGGCCCAGCTACTGGAGGGATATGGAGCTGCTGAGGGGAATCCAACATAGAGCAACAAGGATGGTGAAGGAAGTGGAACACCTCCCTTATGAGGAGAGTCTGAGAGAGCTAGGTCTCTTGAGCATGGAGGAGACTCAGGGGTGAATTCATTAATATCTATAAATATGTGTGTGGTGGGTGTCAGGAGGATGGAGACAGGCTCTTCTCAGTGTCATCTGGTGATAAGACGAGGCGCAATGGTTGTAAGCTGGAACATAGGCCGTTCCACATAAATATCACAAGGAACTTCTTCACTGTGATGGTGACAGAGCACTGGAACGGGCTGAGTTGTGGAGCCTCCTTCACTGGAGACATTTACAACCCACCTGGATGTGTTTCTGTGTGACTTGGTCTAGGTGATCCTGCTGTGTCGAGGTATTAGACTAGACGATCTTAGGATGTGCCTTTCAATCCCTAATGATTCTGTGATTCTGTATAATGTATAAAATATACTGTAGATAATATAATATAATAAATATAATAAATATATTTATTATACTTATTTTATTTATAAGAGGTAGTGTTGATGTGCTAAACTTATTTTTTATTTTTGTAATGTCTTAAGGTATAAGGTATATATTCTATCTTTCCTGACTGCGGGACACTAAGCCAAAAGAGATTAACTCCTAGAGTGCTGCTCCTGTTTAGCCTTAAAGCAATTAGTCATGTGGGTAGAATTAGCTGTATCTGTTATGAATTATTAAAGAAGCTGGTAGATAGTGTGTTGGTGGAGTTTAATTATTTTTGTTGGTTTGGTGGTAATAGTAGTAGAAATGAGATGTGTTGGTTTTTGTTACTCAGTTGTCAAGGCTCTTTCTGCAGAGGAATTTCCCACTGCTGTAGTGACCGTTCCACATCAAGGAGCTTGTAAGACACAAACAAGATTAGAGCTACCTTTCATTTATCTTTTTCAGATGTCATAGTGTATAGGTACACACACATTTCCCTGGATGTTATTTTCCTGAAAATCATCATGATGAAAACATAGTTGTAGGGCATCATGTGGATGTGGTTTTAAGGAAGAAGTTACATGGCTGAATTTCAAGGGAAGACTAAAATTCATTATTAATGTTGGGGATGTGCTGTCCTCTGATCCTGAATGAATTTACTGTTTTAATTACTGACAGATGTTTTTAGTGTGAGATTATTCTCAGAGTGTCGGTAGAGTGTCTGTTACAAGGCTTTGGAAGTTTCTGACCCCCAAAGTTACAGTCCTGTGAAGTATAACTTTTTTATCCCCTTTTCCTAATTCTGCCCACAAATGGAAGTTTTCTGTTTTTGTGATGATTTAAACCAAATAATAATTTTTATTACTCAATTTTCTAGTTCAGCTAGGAAAATCATTGTACATTTGAAAGTTTAGGTACTAAAAGTATTCTTGACCTCATAGAAATACGAGGAGACCAACGAGGCTGGTGAATGGACTGGAGGGAAAGTCTGATGAGGAAAGGCTAAAGGAACTGGGGTTGTTTAGCCTGTAGAAGAGGAGACTCAGGGGGACCTTCTCCCTCTCTCCAGTTCCCTGAAGGGAGGTTGTAGTCAGGTGGGGGTCAGGCTGTTCTCCCTGGCAACTAGCACCAGGACAAGAGGGCAGGGCCTGAAGCTGTTAGGGTGGATATTAGGAAACCCTTCCTCACAGGAGGGGTGATCATACCCTAGTATGGACTGCCCTGGGCAGGGGTGGAGTCCACATCCCTAGAGGTGTTTAAGGACAGACTGGCTGCGGCCCTTAGTGCCCTGCTGTGGCCAATGTGATGATGTTACGTCATAGGCTGGGCTGGATGGTATTAGAGGTCTTTTTCAGCCTCAATAACTCTGTGATTATTTTTGACTTTAAACCGTTTAATCATTTATCCTCCCACGATCATGGGGTAGCTATGCCAACATACTTCTGGTTTTGTCTTGTGCCACCTTTAGACTTGCCAACTGTGGCAGGGAGCATGCTGTTGTTGCATCACTTGAATTTTGGTAGCTGTTGTGGAAGAGAGCTTGGATAAACCCTTTTGCTTTTTTCTCTGTCTCTCCATTTAGGATTGCTAAATACTGTGGTGTAATTTAGTAAGAGCAGTCCATGGGGGGTTTGAGGGAGTGCATCTTCTAGCCAGTCCAGTCTGTCAGAGCTTCTTATTCCCAATTTATTAACCAAAAAGAGCTGCTAAGAAACATGTGTGCTGAAGGGGAATTCTGGATTTAAACTTGATGTTTACTGGGGTTGCCTGTCATAAAGTGTTGTGTGTTTAACCTTTCTTGTCAAGGAAATTTAGTAAGTCTTCAGTAAATGCAGATAAGACTGTTGGGTAGTAACTGTCTTTGCATCCAAACACATGAAGATGTAGTTTATTTTCACATAATTGGCACGTGGCACTTGTGTGTTGTATCACAGTCTAGGCAGTCAGCATCACACTGCATCTGCTAGTAGTTGCTTCTGTATGAAACCAGTGTGTATTGCAAAGGAGTCAAGTCCTCTGACCCACACACTTGTTGGTACTTTTTTCCAGGAGAAAATTGGTTTTTTTACATAGTTTATAATGAAGGAAACTGCTGTTCTTGGGAGTAGAGTTCTCTGAGGCTTCTTCTGTGATTTCATAATGGAAGTGTGCTCATCATCCATTTGCAGTGGCATCCTTGGAAATAATTATGATGCATTATATCTTGTGATATTTCTTTCCGTAAGCTGATTATGTGCTATGTGGAAAAAGTATTTCCGTCCTAGTCAAGATTTTATAGGATTTCTTTTTATATTAAGGACTGTGCTGTATCTTTACAGAATCACAGAACATGAGGGATTGGGAGTAACCTCGAGAGATCATCCAGTCCAGTCCCCCTGCCACAGCAGGATGACCTAGACCAAGTCACACTGGAACATATCCGGGCAGGTTTTAAATGTCTCCAGAGAAGGAGACTCCACAACCCCCCCAGGCAGCCTGTTAATGCCATACACTCCCAACGAATCCTCTGGAACTGAACAGAGTGGCTTTCCCTTGCCTGGACATTTTCTGTACTGTGTTTAAGCTTTGTGTGGGTATCAGTGCCTTCAAAAAGCCTTCCTTGTTAAATTTATATTTTAATCCAGGTTTCCTCACTGGAACCTGTCACTAGGCTGGTGCTGGAGTCCCTTGACTTCTTGGCTGCAGTCAGTGTAGACATCACTAATGCGTGTGACAAGTTCTGGTCATTCCCAAAGCAGATTGTCATGTTCATCTATGTTTGATTTCATTTACAGTCCAGGTACTTCTCTAGCCAGCCACTTTTAATCGCTTTGAGGGTTTCTTTAATGTCTTTTTCCACTTGCACATCATCGTAATTTATAAGCAGGTAATAAAGCTGTGTTATAAATGATGTGTTCCTTATTTTTGAGCCCATCTGAGGAGCTCTGCTTATAACAGCAAGGTCATACTTTCAAAATATTTCCCAGACATAAAAAGCTGCAATGACATTTTTGCTAATCTCTCTATGTCTACAAAAAAACCTCACGGTGTAGTTACTTCCTCATTGCTTTTGGGGTTTTTTTTAATAGTTATGACTTGGGTAGGCCAAGGTTTAAGAGCTTTTTTACTATCATATTTACTTTTATTTAGTTGTTACTTTCCCAAAAATTACATGTCCGATGACAAAAAATCCCAGTATCTCTGGTCTGTTCCATACCTTCACTCATTTTAAGGTTGCAAACACTGTTTTGGGGGTTTCTTAATAGTTTCTGTTTAACAAGGAAGGGGCAGTGTATCTGAATTTACAAAATATTATGCATTAAACTTGCCCAGTGCTCTGCTGAGGTTGTTCATTGGTGCCTGGTGCAGAGGGAAGTCGCTATTGCTGAGATACTACAGACTTCGATCTTTCTTAGAAGCATATAATCATAGAGTGCGTTAGGTTGGAAAGAACTTCCAAAGGTCTTCTAGTCCAACCTCCCTGCAGTGAGCAGGGGCACCATCAATAAGGTCAGGTTGCCCAGAGCTTCATCCAGTTGACTGTACTCTTGGAATTTTGCTTTTCTAGAATTTAGGATTGTATTCCTTGTCTGACCTTGGCCCTTAGGACTATGTGCTCTCTGAGTGCGTGATCACTGCAGTCTGGGCTGCCTCAAAACTTGATACCCCTTGTATTGGTGATTGTCAGATTCAGTATCACATTCCGTTGGGTAGGACTGGCCATTACTACTAAGTTACCATCTCCGTGCTCCAGGAGTCTCCTGGGTTGCCTGCATCTTTCTGTGCAAGTTTTCCAGCAGATATCAGGTGGTTGAAGTCCAGGCATGATGAGAGTGTAGTGCCTCCTGTAGCTTCATCAGTGGGTTCCCCTTGATCAGGAAGACTGTAATAGATGCAAATGACAAGGTTCCCTTGGTTGCCTTGGTCTCCAGTTCCTACCACTGAGGTTTCAGCCATCTCTTGGCTATTCTTCATGTCTGTTTCCTGATGTTCTATCCGTTTCTTGACATAGAGGGAAACACCTCCACCCTACCTTCTCTGCCTGTGCCTTCTGAACAGCCTGTAGCCATGTGGAGACATACTCCAGTCACGGCTTTAATCCCACTGAATTTCCGTGACGGCAGCTATGTTGTAGCGTTCTAATTAAACGCTAAATTAAATGTTACTTCTGCTCTGTGCGTTCACATAAAGTCACTTGAGCTGGGCTGGTGGCTGTTGTGTTGTGGCTGGCTGCCACATGATGTTGGTTGTGTCACAGGCCCCCTAGCATGCCTTACTGCAACCAGTTGAAGGCCCTCACTCGCACTTTGTTCCTACAACTGCAATGCAACGTCCCACAGCTTAGCTCAGATAAGCTTGGTTTTATCTCCCCCAACATTGCATTTTCTAACCTTCATGCATATTGTGTCCTTTAGGATTGTTTTTCTGTGAGGATAGTTAAGACTTTAAAAAGATTTTTCAGATTAGCATCCACTGTACCTTGATGGTGAAGTGGAAGAAAATTTCAGTATTTGTTCTGGATCAAAAGATCTAGTGGGTAATCTTGCCTTTTTCTGACTGATGGAGTTACTATTGACATGATTTAACATCTTTTCAGATGCAGTATTCTTCACATTTAATCTGTACATGCTTGATTATATGAGAAATGCATGGCAGTTGTTGCATAGCTTACAAGAACTGTAGTTTCCATCAGGCTGTGTGACTAAACATCTGTATTTTTGCTCTGTGTCTGCATAATTAACCAACAGATATATTTCCTTTGCCCTTTCTTAGTTTGAAAACATGATTATTTCAAAGAACTGGAGTTCATGTACTGCACCAACTAATACAGGCAAAAGGAATCTCACTGATAAGTAACTTGGCTGAGTTTGAGTCTGGTTTGCTTTATTAGCAAACAAGAGTAGATGATCCCTGAAACTGTTTTCAACAAGGATTTTACAACAAAATTTACACTTCATTTGTACAAAACTTGTAGTTGTGGATGGAAATTTAATATTTTACGTTTCTGTGGGAAACTTAATAAACAATTTAGACTCCCTTTTTAACCCTTTTTTCTTGGTGTAGATTAAATATCATGAAGGTTTGTAGTATTACTTCAGCTGCAAATCAGATCCACTTTATGATGATCAAGACCATTAACAGTAACATTTAAACTTCTTAAAGCAATAAAACAGCTAAAACAAACAATAATGGAAGGTATTGTTTGAAAGCAATCATTCTAACCATGAGCTTCACAAAATTTTGCCTGGGGCAAAATACATGTTTTCTGCTTTAGGAAAAATAAGGCTTTGGTATCACCTTTCTTTTTCTCTTTCATCCCCAAAGTAATAACTGTTATGTTTTAGACTGTAAAGAAGGCAGCAAAAAAACTCCTTGCCCCAGACAGCATTTTTTTGGTGCTTAGGGAGGTTGAGTTGTTAAGAGCTCTCAGCCCATGCTGTTTTGCTAATGATTCATTAGAGTGGACAAAGCCTCCAGCTACTTCACAAGTCACAAAGCCCCTGGGACTGGAAATGAAGATTGGTGTAGGGGGTGCTTTGCTGGGGGGTTGTGATTGATTTTGAGGGAAGTGCCAGGGCATTCCTATCTACCCTGCACCCCAGTAAAAGACTCTGCTTGAGGATGAGTAGGCTGGCTCTTTCTCCTGGAGCCCTGTGGAGTGGCCAGGCCAGCTCCAGCCCTGGTCTTGACTGTACAGCCGATAGAACAGGTCAGAGCAGTTCCAGAAACAGAGCTACCCTGAGCACAACGAGCCTTGAGACGTTGGACCAATGAGCTAACTTTAAAGAGGAGAAGTCCTGAAAGCCTGAAGGAGGAGTAGGGAGATCTTTGCTGCCTTTGCTGTGTGGCTGCTGCCATTGTGTGCTCATCATGTGGTTGGCCATGTGGCTGTCGCCATCTTGACTCACTGAACAGCAGGAGGAGAAACTGTCATTTTGCCACTGAGAAAACTGCAGATGCTTGAGTAAGTGGGAGAATGGATGGAGCCCTGAGGGGCATTCACTTTGTTCAGCTGACAACCATCCATGCAAGAAGCTGGAAAAGACTTGTACATCTTAAACCTTTGGCAGAATACTTGGGGGAAAATGGGGATCTGAAGTGAATTAGAGGTGTCCTTCTGCTTTTACTGCAAGTGTCTGTCCCTTGCCCTAGGCGATTCAACCTGAAGCCAAAGACCTCTTACATAATTCTTTGTCCATTTTTTTCTCAGAATGTGTGTGATGACATTGTGATGGAGTTTCTGTTTTGTGGTTTTCACTAGCTTGGGCCTTTTCTTCTTTCTGTGCTTAGCTATAGAATTAATAAATGCCTTTTTTTTCCCCTAAGCTGATCCATGGCCTGATAAATTCTATCCAAGACCCCCCCCCCCCAAACCAGGCTGCCTGTCTTTCTGTTTGCTCTTTGGTTCTAATCCAGGACAGTATGATAAAGATATGAAGTCAGTACAGGTTTGTAACAAAACCACTATTGCATTCCTGCTTATTCCAGGGCAGCCAGGTCTCAGTGTTTGTTTTGCAGTAATTGCCCTGAATTTTAAGATTTTAAATTATTCTTAAAAATACATTTTTGTATATAAAATAAATTCTGTGCAGGATTTTTGTGATGGTAGAAGAAGCAAAAACCTTGAATGCTTTCTCTCTTTCATCTCTGGTGACTGGTAGGACGTTGAAATAGGCCGTGCTTGATAGATGTTGGAAATGATATTGTAAAGGGCTTTGAAGAAATCCCATCTGTTCATCGTCATCTGGGAGTGTAAACTTTTTCACGTATCTTAAAAAAGAAATAAATCAGAGAAGCGATGTAAGGAGGAAACTGCCGGTGAAGATCAGGCTGAACTAGCAATTAAATTCTAATGTTTTGCAGGGTGGGGAGATTTAGTTCTATTTTCATGCCTTTTGAACCGTTCTGCATATTTTCTTTATTATCTTGTAGCTTTAGAAAATGCTGCATTTTTCTCCTTTTGACTTTATTGTGAGTTTGAGAGGAGGTAGTGAAGAAGGAATTAATTTGTAGGTTTATAGAAAACAACTGTGTTAGTGATGTAGCTGCTTTTTTTAAGTATTGCTAGCACAGAGCCAAGCATGGGAGCATCAGACTTACAGTAAAAAAAAGTGAAGAAATCAGCCTGAGTCAGGCTTGTCTTATTTAGTCTAGACAGTACTTTTCATGCCAGACATTGCTGGTCTCATTTCTGCTTGCCAGTGTTACTCCAATACACGGCATTCTTGGTTGGCTTTTCTCAAGCAAGAGCTTTTGCATGACAGCTGCAAATGTTTGTCCTCCCTCTGTAGTGCTGTTGTAACCTTGTTACCATTTACTGTATTGTTTGGTTGTTGAAAATGCGATTGGACTTGAGCAACTGGACATTTTGGTCAATTTTGTGTCTGTTTTGACCATACAATTACCAACTACGAATAAATCAGTGACAGGGAACTGTGGAATCACAGAATGTGCTGGTTTGGAAGGGACTTCCAAACGTCATCTAGTCCAATCCCCCTATAACAAGCAGGAACATCTGTCACTAGAGCAGACTGCCCAGAGCCCCATCCAGCCTGACCTTGACATAAACTTGTCTAATGCAGAAAGTTAGCGCTGGAAAGCAATAAACTACCTTCTGTTGTTAATGTTTAAGAACTGTTTGTCTTTGAACTGTAGTGTCCATAGATTGATATACCTTTCATTTCTTGGTTTTAAATTTTACAAACCTGGCTTGCAGTGTCTGTTTAAGGGCTCTTGCAGCAAGGTAGTACCAGCTATTTCTTGTGTCATTGAACCTTGAGTAATGTTGTGAAGAAATCATCTTGTTCCGCTACTTATCTATTAATTTGGATATTCCAACTGGGAATAATTAAAAACACTCCAGGGAGTAAACTGCCAGAACAACTTTCCTTGAGACATCTAAATGAATCTGAGCATAGGTAGCAGAGTTGGCTTTAGCTTTGTGTGAGAGCCTCTGCTACAGGTGATGTGACTGTGGATACAGCACTTGGATCCCCATGCAAAGACAGGAACACCATAAGGGCCTCAGGCAGAGCTCCAATATTTAACTGGAGACCACCCTACCAGAAAGAGAAGAAGCAGTACCACCAAATCACAGAATTCTGTGCTAGGTTAGAATGGACCTCTGAAGATCATCTAGTCCTTATATGCTAGAGCAACACTGTGCAGAGATCATTGCCCAGGAACACATCCAGGTGGGTTTTGAATATCTCCAGAGAAGGAGACTCGACAACCTCTCTGAACAACCTGTTTCAGTGCTCTATTACCCTTACAGTAAAAAAGTTTTCCCTTATGTTTATGCTGAACCTCCTCTGTTCCAATGCATGCCCATTGCCCCTTGTCCTGTCACTGAGCATTGCCAAGAAGTCTCACCCTGACTCTTTAGGTGTTGTATAACCATGAAAGAGATTGCTCCCCCTCAGTCTCCTCCACTCCAGGCTAAACAGCCCCAGCTGTCTGTTTCTCCTGTAAGGCAGGTGCTCTAGCCCAAATCATCTCATTGCCTCTATACTGGACTGTCTCATGTAGAAGAAGGATGTCCTCCTTCATCTGGGTAGTCCAGAACTGGATGTGGTATTTGACATGAGCAGTAGTACTCCTGGGCTGATAGGAAGGTTATTTGTTAAGCTGGAGCCAACAGTTGTAGCAACAACCACTGTTTTTCGGGGGATGTGTTGTGATAGGGTTGTTAAGGTAATTTTGAAAAGCTCAGTAGGGACTGGAGTGATGCTTGTTACCAAGCCTGAAATGTTTCCTTGTGACATCTTACATTTGTATTATCGTTTTCAGTGCTGACAAACTACTTGCCTTCTCTCTGAGGCTCCCCAGTCCCCCCTGTTTTCTGAGCTTCTTTTGCTGTTGAAAAGGAAGTGATATAATCCTCGTAGTCTTTATTTGTTGGCTGTTTGTTGAGCTGAAAAGATAATGAGAATGCTAAATGCATACAAAATTTGATGCTTCATTGGGAGTAAGTTTCCCAAATTGTATTTTGAGAACTTGTGAATGTGTCTTTAATTTTCTACTAGTGGTTTTGAAGTGTAATTTATTAATTCTTGCATCATTCTCTGTGTTTTTTATTTTCTAACCTTAAACAGGATGATACCCCTTTCATCACAGACACTGATGATGAATCTTCATCATGGCCAAACACAGAAATATGTGATCAAACCCAAATACTATCCAGTAAAGAAAGTAATTTCAGGAGAACAGTCCACAGAGGGCTCACTACCACTGAGACTGGGCCAGGATCAACTTGGATCACCTTTTCAATGTGAGTACAACTGCAAAAAGCTTATTCCTTCCTTTCCCTGCACTCTGAAGCCCATCCTTCCACTTGATTTTTAAAAATATCTTGGGATTTATTTTATTCATATGAATTGCTGTAACATTTCATGACAGAAAAAGGTTAAAACAATTAAACATGAGATAATTCTTGGGTTAGTAAATGCTCCAGCATTCTGCATCCTGTTGAGAGGCAAAACAGATTTCTCAAAGAACAAAACCTGAACCTGATTCACTTCTGGAATCTCATAGTGCTCTCTGTAGATGACAGTTTTTCCTGCAGACAAAACGTGCTTTGTGGACACTTGCTGGAGAAGACATAGCTGAGTGTAGTCAGAGTGGAGTCAGATGACAGTTCACTTTACTTCAGCGTGATGGGTACTCTTACTGGAAAGCTCCAGGATTGTGGTCTCATTGGTGACTATTTTTCTCTGTAATTAATTTATTATGGGTTTATTAACTTCTGCATAGTTTGGAGGCTTCATGAGAGTTTCAGCTTTGTATTTGTTTAAAAAGGATTGTGTAGGATGCCAGCTTGTGGCCTTGGCTCATCACTCATTGTGTGAGGAGCCTGAGGACAAGTTTTGGCTTAAAAGAGAAGAGCTTGAAGAGTTATCGGTGAAGTATTATACAGTGTCTGCTGGTTTGATTTGGGGAAAAGTTTTTCTGTGAAATAATGGACTGATTAACACCAAGAACTAAGGTACTTGCAGTCTCCTGACAGACCTTCTCTAGTAGCACAGAGAAATGATTTATGAAGCACATGTTCTGCTGAGGATTTAGGGAAGAGCCTTTCCTTCTAAGTCAGTAAATTGGGTTTTTTTGTGTGAGTGCATTTCTGCATTGCACATTTTTATGGTCTGCTGTTTGTAGTTAAATTCAACCTTTTGCTTCCTTTTCCTCAAGTGTATGTTCATTGATGGTTAAAATTACAGTCTTAGACCTAATGGGAAAGAGAGTAGGCAACCAGAAGTCTTTCAATTACCACTTCAGAGGGGTAAAATATAGTGCTTGGAAAGCAGTAACTTCCCTTCCTTAGAAGCTTCAGAAAATATATTTAATGACACAGTCAGCATCAACCAACAGTTGCAAATAAGAAAATATTTGGTTTTTTCTTCCAGTAAAGTGTAACTTTTTTCCAAATGAGATGATAATGGCCCCTGAGATTGGACTGTGTCCCTCTCTTCTGACTCTTGTGAGGTGATGAGTGTGCACATCCCAGGTTGTGTAGTTCTCCTAGTACTTGGAGTAACTTGTTTACTGAATTCTGGCCATTCTTCCCTATTGCCCAATTCTTTTAGGCTGTTTTGTAGAGGTAATGCTAAAGGCAATTACATAAAAGACATCCATGTTGTTTCTATTGGTTTAAAATCTATATCATAAATTCTAAACTGAAGGAAGTGCAATTCCTTCCCACACAGCTATCGTGAGAATTGCTTATTTTAGCAGTAACAAGCTAGGAATTTCTCACATTCGCTCTGTCCATTCCTGGTGTTAAATGATTCTTCAGAAAATGCATTTGAAGATGCCTCTTTTTCCATCCTGAGATGCTTGAGAAGGACTTAGTGGTACTGAGGATGAAAAGCTGGACGAGAACTGACAGTATGCCCTCACAGCCCAGAAGACCAGTTGCATCCTAGGCTGCATCAAAAGCAGTGTGGCCAGCAGGTCAGGGGAGATGATCCTGCTGCTCTACTCTGCTCTTTTGAGACCTCACCTGGAGTATTGTGTCCCGCTCTGGAGTCCTCGACACAAGAAGGATATGGAAGTGTTGAAGAGGGTCTGGAAGAGGACTACCAAAATGATTAGAAAGATGGAGCACCTCTGCTAGGAGGCTAGACTATTGGGATTGTTCAGACTGGAGAGGCCTTTCTGTGGCCTTTCAGTACATAAAAGGGGGCAATCTTTTTAGCAGGGTCTATCGCGACAGGACAAGGGGTAATGGATTTCAACTAAAAGAAGGCAGATTTAGACTGGTTATAAGGAATAAATTTTTTACGATGAGGATGGTGAAACACTGGAACAGGTTGCCCAGAGAGGTGGTGGAGGCCCCATCTGTGGAACCGTTCAAGGTCAGGCTGGATGGGGCTCTGGGTGATCTATTTGAAGATGTCTCTACTCAGTGCAGAAGGGTTGGACCAGATGACCTTTGAAGATCCCTTCCAACCCATTCTGTGATTCAATGATCACATAACAGTTGTGTAACTGTCCTAATTATTGATCAGTTGCATTGCCTTATACTTTACAGAGTAATTTTACATGGGATCATGTACATGAAATAAGAGAAATTTGGAAGAAAATGTCCCACTACTTAGACTTGTGATGTGCAGAATACTCCGTTACCGTTTGGGCATTACGGAGTGGCTTTCCTGCTGTGAGAGGGTAATATTTTGATAACTTTGAGCAACTCTTTTTTAAGTTCATACACAAGTTACACATGCTGGTTTCACTGATGACTTCATAGGTTGATTTAAGCAAAACCAGGTGTTGCTTTGAAATTCCTATTTGAGCTATTTTTGTGAAACTGCACCATCCTGACTTCACTACACAACACTTACATCATCATAAGAATAGTATTTCCCCATCAGTAGGTATGAGTAAGAACCTGTAAAATGCAGAGAGCTTTTGCTGTTTAAACAATTGCAGAGTGTGGAGATAGGACACGTGTTCTGTGCTCAGATGGCCTGAAAGGCCAGTGGCATCCTGGATTGTATCAGGAATAGTGTGGTGAGCAGGACTAGGGATGTAAGTCTTCACTTGTACTGGTGAGGCCTCCCCTTGAGTAGTGGGGGTAGTTCTGGGCCCTTCAATTCAAGAAAGAGATTGAGGAGCTGGAGCAGGTCCAGAGGAGCAATGAGGCTGGGAAAGGGACTGGAGGGAAAGTCTGATGAGGTGACCTGGAGAAGAGAAGGCTCAGGAGTGACCTTCTCCCTCTCTCCAACTCTCTGAAGGGAGGTTGTAGTCAGCTGGGGGTCGGGCTCTTCTTCCAGACAACTAGCACCAGGATGAGAGGGCAGAGCCTGAAGCTGCACCAGGGAAGGGTTAGGTTGGATGTTAGGCAGCCCTTCCTCATGGAAAAGGTGGTCAGAAACTGGACTGGACTGTCCATGGCAGTGGTGGAATCCCCACCCCTGGAGGTGTTGAAGGTTGGACTGACTGTGGCCCTTAGTGCCCTGGTCTGGCCAATGTGATTATATTAGGTCATTGGCTGNGATTAACACCAAGAACTAAGGTACTTGCAGTCTCCTGACAGACCTTCTCTAGTAGCACAGAGAAATGATTTATGAAGCACATGTTCTGCTGAGGATTTAGGGAAGAGCCTTTCCTTCTAAGTCAGTAAATTGGGTTTTTTTGTGTGAGTGCATTTCTGCATTGCACATTTTTATGGTCTGCTGTTTGTAGTTAAATTCAACCTTTTGCTTCCTTTTCCTCAAGTGTATGTTCATTGATGGTTAAAATTACAGTCTTAGACCTAATGGGAAAGAGAGTAGGCAACCAGAAGTCTTTCAATTACCACTTCAGAGGGGTAAAATATAGTGCTTGGAAAGCAGTAACTTCCCTTCCTTAGAAGCTTCAGAAAATATATTTAATGACACAGTCAGCATCAACCAACAGTTGCAAATAAGAAAATATTTGGTTTTTTCTTCCAGTAAAGTGTAACTTTTTTCCAAATGAGATGATAATGGCCCCTGAGATTGGACTGTGTCCCTCTCTTCTGACTCTTGTGAGGTGATGAGTGTGCACATCCCAGGTTGTGTAGTTCTCCTAGTACTTGGAGTAACTTGTTTACTGAATTCTGGCCATTCTTCCCTATTGCCCAATTCTTTTAGGCTGTTTTGTAGAGGTAATGCTAAAGGCAATTACATAAAAGACATCCATGTTGTTTCTATTGGTTTAAAATCTATATCATAAATTCTAAACTGAAGGAAGTGCAATTCCTTCCCACACAGCTATCGTGAGAATTGCTTATTTTAGCAGTAACAAGCTAGGAATTTCTCACATTCGCTCTGTCCATTCCTGGTGTTAAATGATTCTTCAGAAAATGCATTTGAAGATGCCTCTTTTTCCATCCTGAGATGCTTGAGAAGGACTTAGTGGTACTGAGGATGAAAAGCTGGACGAGAACTGACAGTATGCCCTCACAGCCCAGAAGACCAGTTGCATCCTAGGCTGCATCAAAAGCAGTGTGGCCAGCAGGTCAGGGGAGATGATCCTGCTGCTCTACTCTGCTCTTTTGAGACCTCACCTGGAGTATTGTGTCCCGCTCTGGAGTCCTCGACACAAGAAGGATATGGAAGTGTTGAAGAGGGTCTGGAAGAGGACTACCAAAATGATTAGAAAGATGGAGCACCTCTGCTAGGAGGCTAGACTATTGGGATTGTTCAGACTGGAGAGGCCTTTCTGTGGCCTTTCAGTACATAAAAGGGGGCAATCTTTTTAGCAGGGTCTATCGCGACAGGACAAGGGGTAATGGATTTCAACTAAAAGAAGGCAGATTTAGACTGGTTATAAGGAATAAATTTTTTACGATGAGGATGGTGAAACACTGGAACAGGTTGCCCAGAGAGGTGGTGGAGGCCCCATCTGTGGAACCGTTCAAGGTCAGGCTGGATGGGGCTCTGGGTGATCTATTTGAAGATGTCTCTACTCAGTGCAGAAGGGTTGGACCAGATGACCTTTGAAGATCCCTTCCAACCCATTCTGTGATTCAATGATCACATAACAGTTGTGTAACTGTCCTAATTATTGATCAGTTGCATTGCCTTATACTTTACAGAGTAATTTTACATGGGATCATGTACATGAAATAAGAGAAATTTGGAAGAAAATGTCCCACTACTTAGACTTGTGATGTGCAGAATACTCCGTTACCGTTTGGGCATTACGGAGTGGCTTTCCTGCTGTGAGAGGGTAATATTTTGATAACTTTGAGCAACTCTTTTTTAAGTTCATACACAAGTTACACATGCTGGTTTCACTGATGACTTCATAGGTTGATTTAAGCAAAACCAGGTGTTGCTTTGAAATTCCTATTTGAGCTATTTTTGTGAAACTGCACCATCCTGACTTCACTACACAACACTTACATCATCATAAGAATAGTATTTCCCCATCAGTAGGTATGAGTAAGAACCTGTAAAATGCAGAGAGCTTTTGCTGTTTAAACAATTGCAGAGTGTGGAGATAGGACACGTGTTCTGTGCTCAGATGGCCTGAAAGGCCAGTGGCATCCTGGATTGTATCAGGAATAGTGTGGTGAGCAGGACTAGGGATGTAAGTCTTCACTTGTACTGGTGAGGCCTCCCCTTGAGTAGTGGGGGTAGTTCTGGGCCCTTCAATTCAAGAAAGAGATTGAGGAGCTGGAGCAGGTCCAGAGGAGCAATGAGGCTGGGAAAGGGACTGGAGGGAAAGTCTGATGAGGTGACCTGGAGAAGAGAAGGCTCAGGAGTGACCTTCTCCCTCTCTCCAACTCTCTGAAGGGAGGTTGTAGTCAGCTGGGGGTCGGGCTCTTCTTCCAGACAACTAGCACCAGGATGAGAGGGCAGAGCCTGAAGCTGCACCAGGGAAGGGTTAGGTTGGATGTTAGGCAGCCCTTCCTCATGGAAAAGGTGGTCAGAAACTGGACTGGACTGTCCATGGCAGTGGTGGAATCCCCACCCCTGGAGGTGTTGAAGGTTGGACTGACTGTGGCCCTTAGTGCCCTGGTCTGGCCAATGTGATTATATTAGGTCATTGGCTGGACTTGATGGTATTAGAGCTCTTTTCCAGCCTCAATAATTCTGTGAATCTGAAATGGGTTTGTGATTTGAAGTTCTACTACAATTCTGTGCCTGTTGACTTCAGAGGAAAGCTCCTTCCGGTCTTCAGTGGATCAGATATCCTTTCTACCCTTCTTGATACTTGTTTGTGGAACAGCTCTGTTTGTACAGCACAGTAATTCTCTCACAGGCTTGTCTTGACAAGAGCATGTGTTGTGTTCCTCGTGACATCTGCGGACACACATATGAATGTACGTGAGAGCTGAATGCGAGTAACTTTGCTAAAAAGGAGTTTGCAGACACTAGGAAGACTAACAGATGGAAATAACTGAAAAATCACAATGAAGTTGATTTGGAGGGCATGTGAAGTCAAATCCGTTGGAATCAGTCATGCATGTCCCACTCCCAAAGCTGTAAATAACAGATACAAATATGGGAATGGGGTAAGGGCTTAAACTTCAGGGACTTGTCTGTTCTGTTTTCTCAAATGCAACACACTGGCATGTGTGTTCACGGAGGGAAAGGGGATATTTTCAGGCATGTTCTAAAATGTTTAGGCAAGCATTGGCATGGTCAGCATCAGAGCCAAACAAGAGTCTAGTGGGTTTTTTTATTACAAAACCTGAACAACTCTATTAAAGCATCTTTTTCCTCTCTCCCATTTGAGAACATTGCCTGTTCTGTGATTGAGAGGGGTGACAGTTGTAACAGAGGTAAAACTGCATTGGATTCCAGAGAGATGTGGTTGCAAGAGGCTAAACTCCAACTTGAGTGGTTTAACTAGTTTCACACTAACGTGGTTAACTCCGTCAAATCAAGATCTTTGCTTTTGCTTTAAAAAATGTAGTGACACATTCTGAAAAAAACCCTTATAAATGAACAGAGTTTGTTTAGCAATTATAGAAGACTCAGAAGTTCTTTGAAATCTTCGGAAACAGAACAACTCTTTATAAATAGAAATGGTTTCTCTCAATATATAGCTTCAGGTGTTTTAACAATACCCTTCCTATGGTGTCTCCATAAGGGGTTCAGAACTGAGGAGGCCACTAAATCGGCACCCCCAAAGAAGTACTGCATTTTTCTCTTTGGGTTCTGAAAATATATGACCCTCAACTCACCAACAATTGAATATTGGTGTGGCAGGCAAAGGCTGCTGGGGCTTTTGTAGGGACACATTTAAGTGTTGTGTTCACCCCGAGATGAGTGATGATCTCTCTTTGCTTTAAAAGGTGGAGGCCAAGACTAATAAACAACAGTGTGGGGGGAAAATGGATTGATGATCTGGCAAACAGAATTAAAATCAGTTCAAAAGACATTATAACTGAAGGAAAACACAGACTGAGGCAAATGCATCTCAAGTGCTCTGGTGAAAGAGAATTGGCTCCAAACACAAAGATTTCTCAAGAAGAAAAAGAGGAGAGGCTTTCCAGAAAATTCTGTAGGGGAAAACCTCTATGACGTGTTTGGAAAAGAGTCATTTAGCTGGATATAGCGACTGACTAAACCCATGCAATTAAGACATTAAGAGTCCCTCAGCCAGGCTAACACCGGAGTTGCTGTGATACAAATCTTGGATACCAGGAATTGGTTCTCAATGTTGCAAGCAGTTAAGTCTGGTTTTTCTCAGAGGAGATGTGTAAGTCCTCTTCTCTGATGTCAGTGCTCTTATCCATGCCAGAAGGAATGAACAAATGTTGACCAAAAAAAAGTACTGCAGGAAGGAGGTCCTTTCATACCCAGTGAAACTAAGATTTCAGAGTTGGTGACATGCTTATATCTGTCATCATTTTTTCCCCCTTAGAAAATCAAAGGGAAAAAAGATTTTGGCTTCATGCAGGGCTGAGAGAAATGAGTGGTGATTCAGCAAGCAGGGCAAGCAGTTCGTTTCTAACTTCATTCCATAACACTCAGTCCTTTGTCACGCGTGTCAGTGTGTTGACTTTTTGGTACTTTAGAGTTGCTTCCTTTCAGGAAATGGGAGGTACTTTGTAAGGTAGTATTAGTTCCTATCATAGAATCATAGTCATTAAGGTTGGGAGAGACCTCCAAGACCATGCAGTCCAATCATCAATCCAACCCCCCCCGCCTACTAAACCTTGTTCCCCAAGGCTACATCTGCTTGTTTTTTGAACCCCTCTGGGGATGGTGGCTTCTCCCTGGGCAGCTTGTTCCAACCCCTGACTCCTCTGTCAGGGAAGACATTTGTCCTGATGTCCAATCTAACCCTCCCCTGGCACAACTTGAGGCCATTTCTTCTTGTCCTATTGCTGGTGACATGGGAGAAGAAACCGACCCCTACCTCTCTACACCCTCCTTTCAGGCAGCTGTAAAGAGCAATAAGGTCTCCCCTCAGCATCCTTTTTTCCAGACTAAGCTCAGACCTGTTCTCTAGGCCTTTAACCAACGTCATTGCTCTTTTGTGGACCTGCTCCAGCCCCTCAATGTCCTTCTTATATAGAGGTGACCAAAACATGTTATGCCCTATTGTTCCTGGGAATGGTAAGCACTTCTACAGTGATGCACCTTAATCTTGGTTCCCATCTAAGAGAATGCTGCAGGGGAGAATCTGTGTCTGTCTCAGGAGTGTATTTGCTAAAGAAGTAACACTCTTCCCACTTCAGACTTGTAATACTGTCACAGGACAGGGTAGAGATGTCTGTTGCCTTGATCATGAAAGGAATCCAGAGAGTTACCGTAGGCAAAATGCACAATTGCAGGTTAGTGAGGTCAGGTGGGGCTGAATCTTATTCCCAGTGCATAGAGGCATGGAAAGGTCTCATTCAGAGCTACTTCAACCCTGTTGATAGACAGTAGTGGTTGCATTAATGTCAGTGACACTAACGTGTGTTGGACTGTGCCCACCTGAGCTCCTCTGTGCCAGCAGTACCTGCAGCACTCTGCTTGTGGTAGCTGGAGGTCACTGCTGCCTTATTACAGCTGAGATGAGTGTTGCGTAGAAGGGCTTTCTGTCCCAGGTGTGTGCCGGTCTATATGTGGCTTTTTGGTTTCACTACCTATCTGTCAAGTGAAAGCCTGTTGAATTCAGGAGTGATTTATGTGCCTGAGAATCTGGATAAACTGCATGGGAGCTAAAGAGAGCTTGTGGACCTGAATGTTTGCCGCTGGAGTTGTGTTCAGCACCAAACCTGAGGCTTTGATGTGAGATTTCACGTGTGAGTCACTTGAACAGCTTGAAGTTCTGTTTCCGGAGCAGTGCTTTACTCTGAAGATAGGCCACCTGAGTGCTGATATTTTGCGTAGTTCCCACTTGGACATACAGCTGAAGCACTGGTCTGCCTGCTTGTCCTTAGAAACGCAGTCAGCTAAGCTTGTCAAACTCTCCAGTAGGATTAAGCTCCTAGCGGAACAGCGTGGTGAAGTCATGGTGGGGTTTGGAACCCAGCTATAGTGAGGGGTTGCCCAGATCTTCAAGGAAATGTGTCTGAGCCCTAAAAGGGTTTGGACTAAGCAGTCTTATGTCCTGAGCATTTCCTGTGTAATGGGTTGGGCACATTCCTGTTCAGTGTGCTGGTTAGCCTGCTTGCTCCAAGCAATTAACTTCTCTTATCCCTTGTAAAAGACACCCAGGACTGATTAGTGGTGCAACTTGAGCCTAAAAGCTTTTTAGTGTTATATCCATTTGTGAATCTAGTTCACATATAATAACTTTAAAACAAAAATCAGATGACAAGAATCATCCCCCAATTAATGTAATGTAATTTAATAGATTTGTGGCTATTCAGTTGGATATCTCAGATCACACTGCAGACTTTATTAATTGGTTGTTATTGTTCTGGAATATCGTGAACACTATGTAAAGGGAAATGATAGTTATATTTCTTATAATCATCTATTAATTGGAGTTGATTAATAGCTTTGGATGTGGAAAAGGGCTGTAGTTCAAGGTAGAATATTTGTTGCCTGAGGATTTAATATCTGTTCAGCCTGGAGAAGAGGAGGCTGAGGGTAAACCTCAGTGCTCTCCTCAACTATCTGAAAGGAGGTTGGAGCGAGGCAGTTGTTGGCCTCTTCTCACTAGTGACTAGTGACAGGACAAGGTGGAACTGGGTCAGGTAGTGCCAGGAGAGGTTCAGATTGAATGTTAGGGAAAAACTTCTTCCTAGAAAGAGTGGGGAGGCCTTGGAATAGGCTGCCCAGGGAGGAGGTGGAGGCACCATCCCTGGAGGTGTTAAAAAAGCCAGGCAGCCAGAATGTTTCAGTAGAAGGTTTGGTGGTTCGGGGTTGTAGGACAGACATTTTGGTCTTGATGATCTAGAAGGGCTTTTCCAACCTTGATGGTTCTATGGTTTTATATAGGAGTTCTTTGTAGTGGTAAAAAAGACAAAGAAGACAGAAAGTGATTCATAAACCCTGCTGATAGAGATCTCAGATTTCAAATCATTGTGTGAGATGTGACACTGAGACAATCTGAGATGTGTCATTGAGACAGTTTGTCAGAATAGGACTTCAGGGGGCATGTCAGGACAATTATGAATGTCTTTTAAAATTGTCTCAGTGCTTGTGCCTGCATGTGCTCCTTTGATAACCGTGTGTCAGCCACCCATATAAAAGAAAGCCCTCAGGCTTGCAGTGTAGCCAGCGGAGAATTTGTCAGAATCTGACAAAAATAATGACGAAAACCTACCTGAATGAAACAAGTTTTGCTGTAGTGAATTACTTTGAACAATACAGTCAGTATTCACTTTAATCACTGTCTTAAAATGACAAGTGAGAGAACTGCAGAGTGGGTTACTTGCCTCTTTGAGAATAGACTCAAAATGTTGCTGTATTTTAGGGGGTTGGGGGTGGGCAGGGAAGGAGGGGTGGTGATGAGGAAAACAACAGAAGGCCCTCTTAGCTTTGCTGTGATAGGCAGCAGGGAAAAGGCTGTATGCCCTTAACAATCAGGAAGAAAGAGGGATTTTACTGATAGTTTTCAGTTGCCTTCTTCATTGCCCAGGATGCATCAAGTCTTCCAGATGATTTCTTTGCCCGACTGTCAATAATGCTGAAGTAAGCAAAGCTTCAAAAAAAAAAAAAGGGGGAGGAAACTACAGTGCAATAGAAGTGACAAGTCAGAGACCTCATTTCTGACCGGAGTGAGAAGATTGAGTTAGGAGCTTCTAAATAACATGGAGAAGAAAAGATATAAAGAGGTAGTGACATGGCTAATCAGAAATAGGCACATAGGGAAGCATATTTAATAGCACTGGTGGCAATGAGAATGGCCAGGAAAAGATG
The DNA here is from genome assembly GCA_013400115.1 of Rhinopomastus cyanomelas. NCBI lineage: Eukaryota > Metazoa > Chordata > Aves > Bucerotiformes > Rhinopomastidae > Rhinopomastus > Rhinopomastus cyanomelas. The sequence continues at coordinate 101,583 of VXBP01009882.1, read as the reverse complement.
TGGAGATGGCTCTTCAGTTACACTAATAAGAGCCAGGCCATGTTCTACCTTTTGAATCTTCACTGGTTTGCATAAGGGCAATAGAACTGAGCACTTGAAAAGTGACAAAATGTCAAAGGTTAAGCTGAATTAACTGGTGAAATACCTACAAGGTCATACAAATGCAATAAAAGGAAGGAGTTGCAGAAATAACAAGTAGAAGGAATGCTGGAATTAGCTGCATGTCAGTAATATGTGGTTATAGCTGTTCAGGCACGGTAAGTAAAGAACAGCTTGACACACAGCCTTGTTCAGATGTGTGGGTGGGTACGCACACGTGCACCTCATCTCCCGCAGAACTGGGCAGTACTTTTAAGCATCAGATCAGGCGTTGTATCTTAGATTACATCAATCTGTGTAGTCTTATTTTTAATAACAATGCCATGTCTGATTTTTCCTAATACTTGTGAAAAGAGGACTGTCTGAGTGTGCAAATGTATTGTGACAAAATTTATGGAAAAATTACCTGAGAAGTATCTGGAGAATCCTTTTTCCTTCCTGATCATTATGGGGATACAATCTTTTCCCTGCTCCCTGTCACAGTAAAGCAAAGAGGGCCTTTTGCTGTTCTCTGTATCAGCACCCCAAAAAAACCCAACAATGTTTTTATTCTATTCTCAAAGATGCAAGTAACCCACTCTGCAGTCCTCTTAAACTCATTTTAAGACAGAGATCACAGAATCACAGAACATTATGGACTGGAAGGGACCTCAAAAGATCATCCAGTCCAATTCCTCTGCCACAGCGGGATCATCTAAATCAAGTCACACAGGAACACATCCAGGCATGTTTTAAACATCTCCAGAGAAGGAGATTCCACAACCTCCCTAGGTAGCCCGTTCCTGTGCTCTGTCACCGTCACTGTGAAGAAGTTCCTTCTCATATTGACATGGAACCTCCTATGTTCCAGCTTACACCCATCGCCCCTTGCCCGATCATTGGATGACACTGAGAAGAACCTGACTCCATCTTTCTGACAATTGCCCTTTCCATATTTATACATATTAATGAGGTTACTCCTCAGTCTTCTTTTTCCAAGCTAAAGAGACCCAGCTCCATCAGCCTGTCCTCATAAGGAGGTGCTCCACCTCCTTCATCATTTGTTGCCCTACGCTGGACCCTCTCCAGCAGCTCCACATCCCTCTTGAACTGAGGAGCCCAGAACTGGGCACAATACTCCAGATGTGATCGCACCAGGGCAGAGTAGAGGGGGAGAAGAACCTCTCTTGATCTGATAACCAGCCCCCTTCTGATCCACCCCAGGATGCTGTTGGCCCTCTTGGCCACAAGAGCACACTGCTGGCTCATGGTCATCCTGCTGTCCACCAGGACCCCCAGGTCCCTTTCTCCTACACTGCTCTCCAACAGCTCAGCCCCCAACCTATACTGGTACCTGGGGTTGTTCTTGCCCAGATGCAAGACTCTGCACTTACCCTTGTTATACTTCATTACATTTCTCTCTGCCCAGCTCCCCAGCCTGCCCAGGTCTTGCTGAATGGCAGCACAGTCTGCAGGGGTGTCGACGACACCACCCAGCTTTGTGTCATCAACTAACTTGCTGACATTGCACCCTAATCCCTCATCCAAGTCATTAATGAATAGATTGAACAGGACTGGTCCCAGCACCTACCCTTGGGGGGCTCCACTAGATACAGGCCTCCAAGTAGACTCTGTCCCATTGACCTCTACTGTCTGGCTATCCTGCAGCCAGTTTATCATCCACCTCACTACCCGATCAGCTAGACCACGCTGCCTCAGTTTGTCTGTGAGGATGCTGTGGGAGACTGTGTCAAATGCTTTACTGAAGTCAAGATAGATCACATCCACTGCTTTGCCATCGTCCATCCACCTAGTTATGCCCTCATAAAAGGCTATCAAGTTGGTCGAGCATGACTTTCCTTTGGTGAAGCCATGCTGACTCCCTAACGAACCTCTTGTCCTTCATGTTCCTGGAGACAGCTTCAAGGATAAATTGTTCCATCACCTTTCCTGGAATGGGGGTAGAGGGGGAAAATCACCTCCCTTGACTGTCACTGCTGCTTTTGTTACAGCCCAGGACATGGTTGGCTTTCTGGGCTGCAAGCACACATTGATAGCTGCTGTTAAACTTCTGGTCCACCAACCTCCCCAGGTCCTTCCCCACAGGGCTGTCCTCAGACCTTTCTCCTGCCAGTCTGTATAGTTCCAGAAGCTTAACTATTTTACTTATGTGATTGACTTTTATACAGTGTCAGCTTTCCTTTTGTCTGAGCAAACATATCTAGCAGTATGGACTAAACCATGTGGACTAGTGAAAAACTGGGAGGTACCTCTATTAGGAAATAAGTCATTGCTTTCTGCTTCTTTCCTTTTTTTTCTTCCTGTCAGCATTTAATTGAGAAAAAAGAGGACTTGATCATCTGATATTTGAAAATCTGTTTGCTGTTTAAAAGCTTATCTGTGTTGATAGGAGGAGAAAAGTTCTCATTCCAAAGTTCTTCTCAAGCATCATGGTTATCATCTGAAAACCAGAATCGGTCTGAAGTAATGTGTTGACTTCAGGGTGTCATGAAAACAAAGTAGATGATATCATTCTTGGAGGTGCTAATGTAGACCCTAGAGTTCATTTAATTCTGCTTCCTCAGGAGATTTGTCTTAGCATATTTGTTGTGAGAGAAGGTATTTAAAAACTCATGGTAAACCCCACTAGAAGTAGTGAGAAGGAAGCTTTGTGCGAGGATTATGTGAGAGGTATGTGTAAGCTCCACTAGATCAAGTCCACATTATAAGCCACTGCTTGTGATTTTTATTGTCAATCCTTTTGATTAGATCACTGTGAAATACAAAACATCACAGATAAAATAACATAACTCTTCCAACACAGTAACGTATCTTCTTTTCACTCCACTTGACCTATGAGACAGCACAGTGTAGTCATCTTTTAGCTGAATGCCAGTTCTGCTTTCTTTGGTGTTGCTAGCCCCATTGTCTTCCTGCAAAACAGAGGCATGCCACAAATCTTCCGAGAGCCACTACAGCTATTGAATGCTATCCAGCTGGATGTTTGCAGAATGCTGGAGCTGTGTGGGCAGCCGTACAGCCAAGTTAAAAATTGTGTTTATAGAAGTTCTTCTAGAATCTGGGAGATCGAGGAGGAATCCTTCCACTTATACAGCTCTGCCCAGGCATGACTGTGTGAGCCATTGTGACCACCCAAACCTAAAACATGCCACCTGCCTTGGCAGGAAAACACATAAACTAGTTTATCATGACAGACAGTGGGAACAGAAGAGGTTCTATGGAGAAAATGTTTTGCTTGTATTTTACATTGCTCTTGCCATTGTTTCTAAATCATAACTTCGTTACAGCAGGAACTTGCAGTGTTCGTAATATTCAGTCAGAGTGGCAGGCAGAAACAGAAAGAAAATTGTGTCTGTGCAGTGCCAAGTTTCAACTACAGTCTCATCAGTTTCCCAGAACATCTTTATTTTTTTGATTCTGGCTCAAGAGTTTCACAGATTTTGGAAATTATGGGTACACTCTTCTATAATCTCCTTTGACAAACTTATCTGACTTCTCCTGTGGCAGTGAGTCTGTGCTACAGGGCAGGATGATGGCACAGTTGGCCGAGCCTCCTCACTGAGAATTTACTGCCTAGCAGAGAGATGAGGCTTTAGCCAATATTAGTAATTCTGATTGTCCAGTCCTTATTAAAAAAAAAAAAAAGAGTTTCCCTCTAGTACTGACAATTTTTTCGGTAGCGTTGATGTCTATCAAGTGTTTGTGTGTTCTGCTTCTGTTGTCTTTCCCTGTGTTCATTTATTTATTGTCACCCATTCAGTCTGGTGTTGCATTTAAAAGCAGAGTGAGGTGTTTTATTTCTGCCTGTTTAAAATTGGGCTTTGAAGAGCTTAAGATACATCTGTCTATGTATTTTTAAGAAGTTAAATTATTTCAGGTATGTTGCAATGCCATAGGATCACTGGGTTGCGGTGGGCTTTTAAAAGCAAGTAAGATATTCAAAGTTGCAGAGCTTATGTCACAGTGATATAATAATCAAACTTCTGGAGTTTAAAGAGGAAAATAATCCTGCTACATCAGAAATGGACTGTCCTTCTTTAATCTGAACTAGCCCTCAACCCAAAGAGGTCAAGGCTTTTAGCACTAATAGGCTTTTGCTAGCTTGAAGTTGTGGCTTTTACACCACTACTGTGAAACCAGTGCAGAAATATTGAAGGATATAGTTTCTTGTTTGGAATGAAATCTTTTCCTCTTTGGAGAAGAGGGGAAAAACCCAACCCTACATAAAAAATGAAAGGGAGAGGATTAAAGGAAATCCAAAAGTCTAACCTTGCAGAGTTTCTGCCAAAAGCTTCCTTTCAGGAAAACTGTTTGAGATCTGTTTTCAATTTAAATGTGTGTGTTGTGCTCACTGTTGAAGTCCCTAAACCTTAGGATGTGTGAGGGACACTGCTGTCTATTCAAGGTACAGCTACAGAGAAGGATGAGGGTAGTGTCTCCTGCCTCGAATCACCTCCTTATACACTGAGCAATCTCAGGGGCCATCATTAGCTTTTAATCCTTCCTAAATTTCCCCAAAGAATTGAGTAAATGAGCTAGAGAAGTTGAAGAAAATAATAGTATTGTTACAGTTTTCATAAATCTGAAAAAGATGGAGAAAATCTTCCCGCGTTGAAAGGATATGAAGTGGTCTTTCTTCTGGCTCTTGCAACTAGTACATCAGGAATACTCTGTCTCTGGAGATGCTGGCCAGTGTTTTCAAAGGTACTGTTCCACTGCTGTTCCTGTGCTGGTACTCCCAAACTTGCATGCTAATACTTTCTCACTTAAAGGAGGTGAGAGGTAAATTTACAGCTTCCATTCAGCCTCATTGTAGAGCATCTCTTCTACCAAATAAGATTACAGCACAGGATTTTTCTGGTACAGTCTACACCACGTCAGAAAAAGATGATTTGTTATTGTGATGTACATCATGCCCAAATGAGCTACAGATCAACAATGAACATAGTACAGAATATATGAAGGAGAATTAAATTCTGATTTCGTTCCATCTATACTGGCAAAGTTAACTTGATTTTTTTTCAGCTAGATTGGAAAATCTGTGAGTCCCCCCAATACCCTTTTTTCAGGGTGAGCAGGGCTGGCTTTTGTGACTCAAGTCTGTTTTTTTAATTAGATCACATCCTAAAGCAAAAAAAAAGTTACTAAAACATGTGAAAATATTAAATATAAAGTGGGCTGGGCTTTCCTAGGAGAAGATTTATATAAAGCTATACAAATGAACGGCAAAGATGGCAGTATTGTCTATGAAGCTGTGCTCCAGACATGGAAAACTGAAGAGTTCTGCCCTCCAAAGCCACTAACGTCTGTTCATTGGGAAAGATGTATTTAATAATTTTTGTAAGAAGTGCCTGGCATCCAAGAATCCAGAGAGTCTTTGAAATCAGCTAAAATCACAATACTGTCCTTTAATAAAAAGTTTCTGTTCCTGTGTCTGGGCTGTGATTTGTCTGACTGTTGTTTAGGGTGAGGAAGGTGGGAGCATCTGTACTACAGCTGTTCTTCAAAGAGAGCATTGCTTTTGCTGTAGACAAAACAGTTGGCACAATTGTTTAACAGTATCTGTTTATGAAGAGCCAGAAATACGAAGGCTTTATATTCTTTTGAAGTGGGAAGATTTTCTTCATTTTATTGAGATTTTCAAACAAAATATTTGTCCAGAGGGTATTTCATAAACTGGGTTAGACAGCTGTCCGGCAACTTTATTTCTGTGTGTTATTTCTTGCGATTGTTAGGTTTGATGTGTAGGTATTTACTGAATTTCCACAAAGACACTGTGATATACTTACAAGTATTTATTAGTAGGTCTGCAGAGGAACAGACTGTTTTCTTTTTACATAATTGCAAATAGGAACTCTTCTTTTTTTTCCTGATTTTCATAATGAGTAGCTTTATCATCTTTTTCTTCTTCAGCTGTTAATTGTGGCATCAGATCTGTCTGTTTTTAAATCAAATTACACAGCAAGAAACCTCTCTATTTAGCTTAATTTAAAATTAACATTTTCGTAATCTTCGCTATGTTCAAATTTTTAAAATTACTCTCAGGAAGTTGATAAGAATAGAGAATCTATCAATTTTGTGTCTGAGCTCAGGGCGCTGTTTCCAAGCGTCGATACCCTGTTCTCTGAGCTATTTATTACTTAAACAAAGGCTGGCGGTACGGCTCCGTCTATAATATGTAATTCCTTGGGGGAAAGTAGTGCCAAAAAACTGTGAAAAAATGGGTCCAGGCAGCTGTGTCACAAGGCTTGACCACTGCGGGCTGGGGTGCCAGGAGACTTGAGGCAGATGTTTTCAGACGTGCTGCATGCCTCAAACGGTTCTAGGGGTCGAACTGCAAATAGTGACTTAATAAGTGCAGGAACGGGAAAAGTATGCGAGAGGACACAAGAGTTTATTCTCCCCTCAATGCACGGCCAGCCTCTTTACGTTACATCTGCCTGTCAGGGCTGGCTATTTAAGCTGTCATACCCTTGCTGTTGCTCTTTGTCTGCCTGTGAATAAAGTGCAGCATTGTGATTACTAATCCCACTCCAGTGACTTGACTTTAAATGTGGTTTTGGAGCGGATCCCAGAGTTCTGTTTGCTAAGCTTCCTACTCCTGTTTCAGAGACACCACTGGAGATCCATGAGAGAGAACACTGCAGACTGCCCTCCTCCTGTAGACCTGTCGCCTGTTTTCTCCCCCTTTCCTCCTATTTTTTTTTCCTCCAAACCTTTTTGAAGGAATTCAATGGATACCAAAGTGATCTGTTTATTTTTCTTTTTTTCTTTGCCTCCGCTGTCAGTGGGAAATCACACTGGCCGTATCAAGGTAGTCTTTACACCCAGCATCTGTAAAGTAACTTGTACCAAAGGCAGCTGTCAGAACAACTGTGAGAAGGGAAATACCACCACTCTCATTAGTGAAAACGGCCACGCTGCTGACACTCTAACAGCCACTAACTTCCGAGTAGGTAAGTACCCTGGAACTCTGTTTGTCCTTAGCTGTCCTCTCTCAACTAACCCAGGGGAACGATGTTTTCTTATTAATACCAGTTGTGCATTTGTTGCTCTTTGTTTGGAGGACTGAGCTGAGTAGGAGGCATTGTATGTTAGACAAACTTTCTTGGTATCTTTCAGAAATATTCTCCAAAGTTCCTTTTGTGTCAGGGGAAAAAAAGTCCCACATTTTTCATGTGAATTTACAGCTGCGGGACTACAACGGGCTAAGCTGAGGCTTTTAGTCAAATTCATTTCTAAGGGTTCATATGGGTCAATAGAGAAATTGTCAGATTCCACCAAAAGCTCTGTTTTCTCTTTTTTTCTTGTTGAATAGGTCCCAAATGCAAGTAAGTCTAGCTAAAACGGTGAGTCAGCCTTAAAAGAATCACTCAGGAGTTCCTTAAGACTATGATCCTTTGTAAAAATACCTCAGCTTAAAGGCTTTTCTTACTGCTGAGAATTAATTTGGTTTCATAGTTGTCATTTTTTGAAACTGAAATAGTGTTAGGTCCAGTGGAAATTCTTTCAGGCAGTCATTTCTCTGATGATGTGCCTCGTTTCTCCCTGCTCAATGAGAGGGGCAGTAGTATCCCAGTCTAAACCCTGCAGCTGCCTGACGGGTGAAACAAATCCTGAAAGCTATCGAGGACAGTGATTAGCATATTTTAACTGTACACGGCATGATGTCAGAGGAATTTGCGTGCAAGTATTAGTTTGGTGAGCTAAGAGATAACAGGTCATGGACACATACCTAGGCATTTTTAAGTGTGGTGTTTTGCACAGAGATCCTTAACTGCTCTCGGAAAGTAGTTTTTGTTACCATGAATATACCAGGGGATGTTTTGCTGAAAAAAACAAACATTTTAACCTTAATTATTTTGCCACTTTGTACGCAAAGAATGCCAGGTGTGAACATTGCGATTTTACTCTGTCTATGTAAACACGGCAGGCTGCCCTTTCTGAAGTGACTATACTTCGTGCTCTGAGCAGGGAAAAACCTGTTCCAAATTATTCTCCTTTTCATCCAGCTAGATGACACAAAGAACAGTTTAACTCTCTTAACACCTCTACTAGGGTATCAAGCTGTGGGTGAAAGCTGTTGAAATTAATAACGCATTCCTTGGTAATAGGCATGTTTGTGGAAAACGCCTGCTTTTGAGAGCAATGAGGACACAAACGCTTTTAAAAGAGCAATTCAGCACGCTTTGGGTTTGTTTGAGGCGTTAAGAAAGGATTTTGTAAAGGAATAGTGAATCAAGCATTGTAAACTTGTATTTCCTGTCAGTGTGGATTGCTCCCAATGTTTTGACAAGAACCACAGCTAAAGTGAGTTTTGGTTTGATTTTTGCAACTGCCATGAAAGGATCAGGTTCTTCTCCCCCACTGCTACTCTTCGTTTGACCTAATTTTTTAATTGAAGTTATGAAATGCTGCAAATGGGCAGCCATGTCATTTGCCTGCTATGTAAATCTGTGCTGTAACATGACCTCTCAAATACTTGAAAACTTGGAGAGTGGAAATGGACCTGTGAAGACGTGTTCCACACCTTCTTCCTGGCCTCAGGCCAGGCAGCTCTTGGTTGCTATAGGTTGTTAGAAATACTCAACAAAAGCAGCCTATACAGTTTTTTTGTGGAAAGACATGGAAGGATTATGTGTAAAAGCATATACAACTAAGTTGCTACACGTGTAGAGGAATTTTTAACCTCCTTGGAACTATCTGCCTTCTGTACTACCTTTGAAAGACAGAAAGCGTTCACTGCAGCTCTGAGTATCGTCATTTTTTACAAAAGAGGAATAAGAAAAAGATCTAAACTGTGATCAAGGCTCCACAGCTAAAAATAAAATTGCTGAGTGAACTTAACTCCTTAATAGCCAGAGGACAGAGATCCTGCACCTGTAGACTGAGATCTTTCACTGATCACAGACTTCCAAGAGCTTTTGAATTGGGTTTAAAAAAATCTATACAGCTGAAATAAGTTTCCTGTCTGTTCTCAAATGAGTGCCTCACATGAGCTTAGGCTTGTGCAGCTAGAGATGGTTCCTGAAACATAAAGCAGAGGCAATCTGCGTCTTGTGAGATCATTTATTTTTGTTATATTTTTAACATCTGTATTATGTTTTACTTGTGCTTTTTACTTTTTAAGTCCCTGCTCTAAACTTCTTTCCGTACCGTTTATCCCAAATGCGTGGACATGCTTATTCTGATCATTTGACATTTTAAAAGCGCAAGCATAGAACAGTATGTTGTGTCAGAAAATACTTCAAGCTCTGAACAGTACTTTATCAGTATTTTTTTTTTTAAAGTCTTTATTATTCCTAAAACCAGAGAAGATATGTTCCAATGCTCTGTTTGGAAAACTAGCTGGCATTGCTAATCACAGGCATTAGCATGAGTGTGGAAGTTAGAAAACCTCTTTAGGTTGTTAGATCTAAATGCATTTCTGTAGCAGCAGCAGCGTTCTGGCAACTAGCCATCACTTTACTTTGTTCTTAATAAGCTATTATTTCTAATAAGAAGCCAGAATAAAACACTGTGTTTGTTTTAAACTTTATGCTGCACTTTGGAAATGTTTTTTGTAGGGGTTTTTTTTTTTAATTTTCAGAGGGAGTGAGTTGTCTCTACTAAAGCTACTCTGGTTTTCCACGGGTTATTTCACATTCTAAATAGCCGCTCAGTTTGTAATTGTAACTGGAAGTTGGTACCACTGCATTCAAGCAAAGAATAAATCCTGTTTGCTGAAAAGATATAGATAAGCCATTAAAAACAAAATCCCACAAGAGAAAGATGGGGGGGAACTGTAGCTTTTACAGGTAGCTGAGATTTTGGCTGTTTTCATGAGGAGCTCTAGCATTTCAACTGAAGTTGATGAAAGCTTGGTATTTAAAAGGGAGGATCAAGTCGGCTGCCAGTCTGTTTGGGAATTTTTTGCAGTTCCATTTTGTGAATGGGATACGTTGCAAAGCTGAACTAACCAACCTCCAGTAGTTCATTGGCTTGGAGGATGAAAGCATTTACTTGGAGTGGAAACTGCTCCTGAGGAGATGGTGGTACTTATTATTCTACTGGCCAGACGCATTAGCAGTTTGTAGGTCCTGGTATAGCTACAGAGGACTGTAAAAGAGGGTCAGGATATGCACATAGGAAAGGATGTGTGGGGAATATCCTATGATATTTCTGACTCATTCACTGTTGAAGTTAGTTCTGTGTCCTGTTTCTCCTCAAAATAGTTCTACATTCCAAAGCACCTATTTCTGAATTAACTTTCTCTCTGTAAGAGTGGGGGAGGACAGTGACTAATTAGTAACTGTGAAATGAAGCAGAACTGTTCTTCACGCTCTTTCACTTTTCCCCTGTGGTATGTATGTATTTACTCATAGGTTTACATCCTAACTTTTTCCACAGGATTTCCACCTAGTTCATTGCACAGGAATGACAGAACTTAGCAAGGGAGGCAGTCATTTCATACTCTCTCTTTGCTGTTCATTTGCAGCCCTGCATTCCACTGAAAGTGATTCATTCAAGCTTTTACACATGAAAAGGGGTTGCAAAGGGTTCCTATCATTTAGTAACCCTTTCTGTATCAGTTTTGTGTCAGATGAGGAAATAGCAGCATTCTGCAGATTAAAACCAAGGAAAGCGTAAAATGTTTTTCCCATGGCCATAGGAGATGATGGTGGCCAAGGTGGTGATAGAATTATTGCTCTTCCACTCCCCTTTATGTCACTGCCTCCCATGAGGATATCTTAACTTTCCATTCCCCTTTGCTCCTGATCTGTTCTCATTTAGCCTGCACAATTGTCTTTCCTCCTGGCTTTGCTGTGTAGAACCAGAGTTTGCAGAGGCTGTCGCTGGGGGTGAGGAAATCTTCCGTTGTATGCTTTCTCTTGGAAGAAGGTCACATTTTTGTGAATCCTTCATTTTTGGTCTGGTGGAATTTGATAGGAAGTTAGTGTTTTTCCTGCAGCTTTACTAGTCTTTCACTAGGGAATTGTGAGGTGAAGAAAGATGTCAGATGTATCTTGTGACCTGAGTCCTTGTGAGACTAGAACAGATTGAGAAGATGTTTATCCATTCTCCTTTGTTCTCATCTGTTAAAGATCCATTGGTTTCGGGTCTTATATTAATGTGGTAGTAAGGTCCACTGGTCATAATTTGATGTTGTGTTGCCATGGTGTCAGAACTGAAAAAGTATCTGGAATTTTTTATTTGAAAATAAATGTTAACACTTTTAAGCATGGATCACAGCAACCTACATACCCTGCACCCTGTTGCTGTAATGCTCAAATTATAGCGCCTATTCTTTAGCAGAATTTCGTATCTAGAAATTTCCCTGGTTTACTGCTCTTCTCGGTGGCATCCAATGACAGGACAAGGGCCAGTGAGGTTAAGCTGGAACACAGGAGGTTCCACTTAAATATGAGAAGGAACTTGAAGTGGCTGCCAAGGGGTGGGGATTGTGGAGTCTCCTTCTCTGGAGACATTCAAAATCTGCTGGGTCAAGTTGCGTGTTCCTGTGCAATGTAATCTGGGAGATCCTGCTCTGGTGAGGGGACTAGATGATCTTTCGAGGTCCCTTCCGATCCCTGACATTCTGTGATACTGTGTTGACTTGGTACAAAAATTCTTGGGGCATTGAGGTTGTCCACAAGTTTCCAGTTGACTGGACACAAACTTCCAAGAAGCAGCATAGACATTTTGCTCAAATTTTATTTGGTCTTCTGTTGAAAGTGTTGAAAGAATATTTGACAAATATGTTTCAATTTAATCACATTGATATTATTTAAAGGATATATTTATTAGTGCAGTATAGTAATTATAATTACAGTGTACACGTCCTCCTTACTCTAACAGGATTTCATAGCTAAGGAACAGTCTAGAGAGCAGAATTACCTAGAACTGAAAGCGTAAAGCAGTTATTTTACAGAATGATGATAGATTTGTAAACATTTGTGATCACGACTTTCTGTCAGAGCTGTACAAGTTCACATTGTTTTTTAATGAAGAACTTGTCATCAGCAAGTAGTCCTCCTGTTTTCTACAGTACTGCTTACAGCACCTGTGCACTCTTTCTTCATAATCTTAAAATAATTACTCGAATTTAGCATCTTTCCCTCTGATTCTAGCCAAATCCAGATGTGATTTTAAAGAAAATGTATTGATCAGCAAGATGATTTTAGTGAGGCTGAACATAGACGAACCTGTTAGCAACTCGTTTCTAGTCCTCTGCTCACCTTAAGGCCTTCAGACCATTGCTGTGAAGCAGAAGTCGCTCTCCAGGCACTTAGCAAACTCTCTGTAACGGAGCACGGTGTTCAGACGTGCCGTTGTAGGAAAAGCCGCAAGTGGAAATGACACACAATCCACTCCTGCAGCCATTCCAAACCACATGGAGTGAGTTTCCCTGAGTTAAAGCAAACAGAACACAACATTAGAACGCATAATGCACTGGTTTGCTGTGTATGGTTTCAATTTCTGAGGATGGCTTGGTGCACATCTGACTGGAAGTGCCATAAAAAGAGCAAGAAGAGTGCATTTATTTGAAGGATTACATTATTGCATGCTCAAATAAACAAGCTGCCTTGCACAGCTCTAACTCTGTTTTTGCTAAACCAAATGTCTTTGTATATACCTTACTGAAGGTCAGGTAGATGCCAATTTGGGCTTAAAAATGAAGCAAGTTTCATCTGAATTATGCGAACACAGAAAAGGCTGACAAATTACTGGTTACACCATGGTATTTATCATGGGTAGGTTTCTTAGCTTATGAGTTTCTATTTCATATGCCCTCTTGGACATGATATCATGAGAAAAAAACAAGCAGCTAGCACTACTCTACTCATCAGTATTTCCTGCTAATTCTGTTTTGGATTATTTTGCTCCAGGTGATTCCTCTGTCGTATTGTACCCTGTATAACTTACACCCATCCTTTCCACCTATAGTTCTTTGATTTGAGGATTACTATAATTGAAAATCTTGTTTTGTAGCATAGAATCACTAAGGTTGGAAGAGACCTCCCAGATCATCCGATCCATCCATCAACCCACCCTGCCCAATAACCCCTGTTCCCCAGGGCCACATCTACTCATTTTTTGAACCTCTCTAGGACTCCACCCCCTCCCTGGGCAGCCTGTTCCAACCCCTGACCGCTCTGTCAGGGCAGACATTTGTCCTGATGTCCAATCTAACCCTCCCCTGTCACAACTTGAGGCCATTTCCTCTTGTCCTATCACTAGCCACTTGGGAGAACCACAGAACCACAGAACATTAAGGATTGGAAGGGACCTCAAAAGATTATCTAGTCCAATCCCCCTGCCACAGCAGGATCATAGAATCACTACAGATTGGAAGGGACCTCGAAAGATCGTCTAGTCCAATCTGCCTGCAACAGCAGGATCACCTAAACCAACTCACACAGCAACTTATCCAGTCGGGTCTTGAATATCTCCAGTGAGGGAGACTCCACAACCCCCCTGGGCAGCCTGTTCCAGTGCTCTGTCAGCCTCATTGTGAAGAAGTTCTTTCTCACATTCATATGGAACCTCCTGTGTTCCAGCTCACATCCATTGACCTCGTCCTATCACTAGATGACACTGAGAAGAACCTGTCTCCATCCTCCTGACACCCATCCTTCAAATATTTATAGACATTAATGAGGTCACCCCTCAGTCTCCTCTTCCCCAAGCTCAAGAGACCCAGCTCCCTCAACCTCTCCTCATAAGAAGACACCAACTCCCACCACTCTACGCCTTCCTGTCAGGCAGCTGTAAAGACATGCAGAGATTTCTGGATGTTGATTCGGGAACATTACCTGTAGCTTCATTTAACTTCTGAGTTTTCTATCCATGCATAAAAAATCTGAACTGTTAAAATGAAGCTGTGATTGACAAATGTGAATGAGGTAGAAGTCCTGGGATTTGTCAAGTGTTTGTACAAGCTTCTCACAATGGTTTGAAGGGTGCCAGGTGCTCAATAAGAGGAGAAGTTTGTATTTACTGGTTGCACAGGGGACTGAGCTGCAAGAAACCCAGTCACAGAGAGTATTTATCATCTGTATTTTATGCAGCCAAATTCTTTGCTAATTTGTAATGTTAGCAGTACTGAAGAAGAAGAAGAAAGCCTATAGGTCGTGGAAGGAGGGGGTGGCCACTTGGGGTGATTATAAGGCTCTGCTGAGAGAATGTAGGGATGCAACTAGAAAGGCCAAGGCCTCTTTGGAATTGAACCTTGCAAGAGAGGTCAAAGGCAACAAAAAGGGCTTCTTCAAATACAGGTAAAACTAATGCTAGAGGCAACGCAGGACCCCTGCTGAATGAGGTGGGTTCCCTGGGGACAGAGGATGCGGAGAATGCAGAGATACTCAACACTTTCTTTGCCTCTGTCTATACTTCTGGGGGTTGTCTTGATATTAAACCCCAGACTGCAGAGGAGGTTGAGGCAAGAGACAAACCTGCCTTGGTTGATGACGACTGGGTTAGGGATAAGTTGAGCAAACTGGATGTACACAAATCCATGGGCCCAGATGGGATGTACCCACATATACTAAGGGAAATGGCAGAAGTCTTTGATAAGTCACTCTCCATCATCTTTGCTAGGTC
>VXBP01009882.1:0-86224 GCA_013400115.1 Rhinopomastus cyanomelas | reverse complement strand
GAGGGGCAATGGTTGTAAGCTGGAACATAGGAGGTTCCACATCAACCTGAGAAGGAACTTCTTCACAATGAGGGTGACGGAGCACTGGAACAGGCTGCCCAAGGGGGTTGTGGAATCTGCATCACTGGAGATGTTCAGGACCCGCCTGGATGTGTTCCTGTGTGACTTGGTTTAGGTGATCCTGCTTTTGCAGGCGGATTGGACTAGATGGTCTTTCGAGGTCCCTTCCAAGCCGTAGTGATTCTATGATTCTAGTATTTTTAGTTTAATTTCAAGATGATAACCTGAGCTATGAAGTAAATTTTTAATATTTGATACTATTCTGACACTTCAGAATTTTCAAGAACTGTTGATGTCATAATTTAGAGACAAGAGTTCTCTGACCTTTGTGGGAGGGGCCTGTCTCTGTTCACAGATTGTGCAGGGCAAAGTTCTCCAAAATTTTATGATCATACAACTTGCTGCTCATGACTTAGATGAGCTTACTCTTTGCTGGTTAAAAAACTGGCTGCATGGCTTAACCCAGAGTGGTGGTGAATGGGGTCAAAGCCAGTTGGTGGCCAGGCACAAGTGGTGTCCCCAGGGCTCAGCCTAGGGGCCTGTTCTCTTGAGTGTCTTTATCAGTAATTTGAGTGAGGTGATTGAGTGCATCCTCAGTAAGTTTGTAGATGACACCAAGTTAGGTGGGTGTGTTGATCTGCTTGAGGGTAGGTAGGCTCCAAAGATGACAAGCTGAATCAATGTGCTGAGGCCAGTGGTATGAAGTTCAGCAAAGACTGGACCAGTGATTTACCCCAGGGATCAGGATTGGGACCAGTTCTATTTAACAGATTTTTTGATGCACTTGATGAGGGGATTGAGTCTGCCCTTAGTAAGTTTGTGGGTGACACTAAGTTGTGGAGGAATGTCAGTCTGCTGGAGGGGAGGAAGATGCTGGCAGAGGGACTAGGACAGGCTGAGTTAATCGGCAGAGACCAATAGGATGAGGTTTAACAGGGCCAAGTGCAGGATCCTACACTTTGGTCACAATAACCCTCTGCACCTGCAGACTGGAGGATTAGTGGCTGGAGAGTGTCGTAGCAGAGAGGGACCTGGCAGTACTGGTTGATAGCTGGCTAAACAGGAGCCAGCAGGGTGCCCAGAAGGCAAATGGCATCCTGGCTTGTAGTGTAGGCAGCAGGACCAGGGACATAATTCTCCCCTTGTACTGGGCACTGATGAGGCCTCACCTCGAGTACTGGGGGCAGTTCTGAGCCACTCACTTCAAGAAAGAGATTGAGAGGCTGGAGCCCCTCAATGGGGCAAGAATGGGGAGTTCTGCCCTTGTTCATAGCCATGGGAATCGGCATTTTACAAATGCAGGACTAGCATGGAAGCACATGGAACAGAGAATTGGACTTTAAAATGACCACTGACAGTGAGGTACTGAGTGTAGAGTTCAGGTTTTCTCACAAAGCAAGAACTGCTGGAAATCTCTTCCCTTTGATGGATAGGAGATAGTAGTTTGTCCCAGCTATGTAAGAACATATGATTAATCTCCATATATATTTGGGGTAATGTGATCTCTCCCTGTTTGTTGCAGAGATGTTAGACTAGACAACTTTTGAAGGTCCCTTCCAATCCAAAGCATTGTATGAAGTCTAAGGGATGGGATCTGCACTTGTGTCACAATAATGCCATACAGGCTTCAGGAAGAGTGGTAGGAAAGCAGCCCAGTAGAAAAGGACCTGGTGATATTGGTCAGTAACCAGGTGAACATGAGCCAACAGTGTGCCCAAAGGCATCCTGGCCTGTACTAGAAGCAGTGTGGCCAGCAGGAATAGGGAGGTAATCATCCCGCTGTACTTGGCACTGGTGGGGCTGCAACCTGAATATTGTGTTCAGTTCTGGGCCCCTCATGACAAGAAGGACACGGAATTGCTATAGCTCGTCCAGAGAGGGGCATCAAAGCTCCTCAAGGGTCTAGAGTACAAACCCTGTGAGGGGTGGCTGAAGAAATGGGTTGGTTAGCCTGCTCCATGGGAGACCTCTACAACCACCTGAAATGAAGTTGGAGCAGAGTTGGTCTCATCTCCCCAGTAACAAATGATAGTATGAAATGAAATGGCTCCTAGTTGCACCAGAGGAAATTCGGTTGGATATTATGAATAATTTCTTCACTGAAAAGGTTGTTAAACTTTGGAACAGGCTGCTCATGGCAGTGGTGGAGTCTCCGCCTCTAAAAGTAAGACATGTAGATGTGGTGCTGGGGGGCATAGTGATAGCTTGCCAGTTAATGGTTGGACTTAAAGGTCTTTTACAACCAAAATTACTGTGTGATTCTAAGAGGGGTGCATTTATAGGACAGTTAATCTTTTCCCTAAAGTAATGCAGTATTAAAAGCCTCACATTTTCATAACGTTTAGGATGCTCATTGCAAGAAAAAACCAGTTCAGATTCACGTATCCTTGTTAGAGTTGCTGATTAAGAAAGGAAAGTACGTGTGTGGGTATGCAGTATATACTCAGATCTCCTCACTGCGGGATTTTTAGGGGCAACCTGATCATTTGGACTTCTTGACAGTTAGGTTAGAGGGGAGTAAAAGTAGTTGTATTTACTTGAATGTGGTTCATTCTCTTGCTCAATAATCTTTTATTAGCTGAGTTTGTCCTTGGACTTTGATGTTTGCTTTCAGTCTTAGTGTTAAGAGTCTTGAAACATCCCATGTGCTCAACTGCATATCATCAAAATAGCCCCTGCAGTGTAGCTTAGCATCAGTATTGTTTTGTGGGAGGCAGAGAAATTCATCACACTTATATATAATTACTGATATATGTCCTATTTCTGCAGTTATCCCTAGTGCTGGGGGGGATACAATTTTAACAATGCTACATAACTTATTTCTTTCCATATAAAACATCTGAATTGCCTTCTGTATGATATTCAGCCTTTTAGGATGATTACTTTTAATGTATTGCAGGACCCAGAGTACACAGCTTACACAGTTTATTAGATTTGGAAAGGGTCTTCAGAGGCCATTGGGTCCAACCCTCCTGCTCAAACAGGATACACATTATTGAAAAGCATAACAGCCTAAAAAGCCTCAATCAACTGCACTAAACTGCATCCAGCTGGGTCTGAAACATCTCCAGAGAAGGGGACTCCACATCCTCCCTGGGCAACCCCAGGAGGGTTCAATAACCCTGACTTTAAAGAAGTTTTTCCTCAGGTTAAGGTGAAACTTCCTGTGTTCAAACTTGCATGCATTATCCCTTGTCCTGTCTGACACCATGGAAAAGAGTCTTCCTTTCTTCTCGGCACCCTGCCCTCATGGATTTATAGACAGTGATTAAATCCCCTTGGAGCCTTCTTTTGTCCAAACTAAAAAGTCCCAATTGTCTCACTCTCTCTTCATAAGGGCGTTGTTCCAGACCCCGAGTCATCCTCATAGCTCTGCAATGAGCTCCCTCAGTGACCTCTCTGTTCCTCTTGAATTGAAGAGACCAGACTGGACACAGTGTTCCAGGTGCAGCCTCACTAAAGCAGAACAACGAGGTAGAATAACTTCCCTAGATCTGCTAGACACACTCGTCTTGATCCAACATAACACCTTATTGGCCGCCTTGACCATAGAGGCTCATTGTTTGCTAAGATTCTTATTATAGTATTTCTCTGTTGACTGCTAATCAATGTGACAGTGACAGCATAAGGGACCACGTTTGATGTGGTTCGTCTGTATCATTTTGCAGTTAAGACGTCTGGCGTAATGGAACAGCTCATCTTGAATGGCATAAAGTAGGTTTTTCACCTTAAGTGAACCACGTTTTTAGGTGTTTTACTTCTTTCTCCCAGGAAAAATGTGAATGTCAATGTACCCACTGAAGTGACTACTGCACTTTTGCATGAGATTGAGACTTGAGAGTTCATATGGACAAGAACACAATGTGACAGCTTTGGACAACAGCATGCTGATGATAGTTAGGATGACAAGCATAGCATGAGATGAAACAAAATCCTGAGAATATATAAGCAAACTTGATTTTGGCCTTCTTATTCTCAAATGGTATTCAAGACTGATAAAAAACACCCTACAATAATCAATACATGTGCTTTGAAGTCAAGATGTTCTTTGAAGTACATACCTTGCCTACACTATTATTATCTTTTCTGTCATTCCTACTAATTTACCATTAGTAGTTGTAGAAATATTCCGTGTATAACTGAATGCTATTTTGGGGGAATTGATATTTGTGTAAATAAATTTAAAATGACTTGAACTAGTAGTAATCCATACATCACTGTTTAAGGTAGAGAGATTCCTATGAAAGACAGCTCTTTCATAGTATTTTTTACTTGATGTTGTTGTTGTACCCAACAGAGAAAGGTTGCACAGTTACTGTACCCACTTGCTTAGCAACACTCTGACTTTTACAAATGATCTTCAAAATATGATTGCTTTGAAATGTCTCTTAGAAGTTGTCAAAATACAAACATTAGCATAAACTCAGAGGTTATAGTATTAGATAAAAGCTAATTAAAGTTTATTTTCTCACTCTGCTTCCGAAATAAGAAGTTTTATTAGCAAAATTCTCTTTATCTTCATCATACTCCAAAAAAAAATAATTACTTGGCTACTTGGAACTTATTTATGTAACAATCTGAATTGTTGTTCCCATATATCTGAAGAGAAAAAGGTTTAGGATGAAGTAGTTAGAAAATTGAAAAACAAGAATGACACGTGGCATAAGGTAATAAAAGTCTAAACTGGGAGATAATGTACTAAAACTCATAGAATCACAGAACGTGTTGAGTTGGAAGGGACCTCCAAAGGTCATTTAGCCCAATCCCGCTACAACAAGCAGGGACATCGCTTACCAGAACAGATTGCCCACAGCCCCATCCAGCCTGACCTGGAATGACTCCAGGGATGGGGCCTCCACCACCTCTCTAGGCAGTCTGCTCCAAGTATCCACCACCCTCAGATTCAAGAACTTTTTCGTCATGTCCAGCCTCACTCTGTTCTTTTCCTGCTTCAAAACATGACCCCTTGTCCTGTCGTTCCCTGCCCTTGTGAACAGTCTTCCCCAGCCTTCTGAGAGGCCCCTTTCAGGGATGGGAATGTTGCTAGAAGGTATACCCTTCTGTGTGTTACTGTAAGAGTTTTTTGTTTGGATCAGTCATGCAGAGCTGTATACAGCACCTCTGAGTTTGGACTTCTAACACACACATGTTTTGGAGACACTGTATGACAAGAATGCCCTCAGGGATGCCATCTCTTCTATTCTGTAAAAAATGAGGTTTGGTAGGACCATGTGCTAGTCCTTGCACTTTCCATGTGCTTAGTGACAGCATGGCTGAACGATGTAGAAACAGCAGTGGAGCCTGTAGTAATGCTATGTCACTGTGTAAGTACTCAAGGGTGAAATTAAGCTGCTTTGTGATGCATCCAGTGGAAATACTGTAATCTGATGAGTTGTTGAAGGTTTTCCTTTGGAGGGCCTGATGTAATTGAAAGGTGCTTAAACTTGAATAGCTGATAATGTGTAAGTAGAAAAGGAAAAACAAGTGGTGAGGGAAAGTGAGGCACAAACTCCGAGTTCCCTGAAGTGTGAAAGAAAGGGAGTTTGGACAGGCAGATGAGAACCATTAAAAAAACCCATGTTCATTTTCTTCAGCACTGGACACAGGAAGGGAGTTTCCATCCATCCTAAGGGCTTGTCTGGTTAAGGGTGAGCTGTTTTTTAAGGATTAGGAAGATTTAGGTGCTTGGAATTTGTTTTGTTACACATTATTTTTATTAAATGAAAACATTTGGACTTGATTAAGTTAGTTTATCTGGAGCTGTTCAAGGTTGTTTGAGCCTCTTGAAAACAAGTTAGATGATGTAATTGTGTAGACAAACTGTATTGGTGGTTTCCTAGCTGTTTTGTTGATGATTTCATGCCCTATTCTTGTGTTTCCAGCCCATAGCCATGGCAGCATTATCAAGATTCATGTTGCAAATGTTCTCTTTTTTCATCTGCGTTCAGCCTTTCAGAGGCTCCTGGTGAGGGCAGCTGCTCACACCATCCCTGCTTGGCTCATTTTGAGCAGCGGTGCCCAGCAAGCTGTGTTAGGCTGTGGGGCATTGCGGCCGTTGGAAGCCAAGAAATCAAAGCTTGTTATTACGAATGAATTGCCTGAAGATGAGAAGAATGCAGAAAATTCTAAAATTTCTTAATTAAATTTTGTAATTTCTTAAACCTGTCTCTACATTTCTGCAGGATGGATGTTTGTTTATATTTCAATTTTTCCCCCCCTCCTTTTCAGAGGAAATGGCAGCAGCCTCGTGAGAATCAGGCTCTGGGCTGCCATTTGTGAATGTACATGCAAACCCGGCATCTTCTAATGGTCTCTCCCAGGCTGTGAGTTTGCTTTCTGCTGGGAATGTCCTCTGTGCCTCTGTCAGTGTTCATCCGTTCTGTTTGTTTAAGTTCTTTAACCTCAATGACAAAACAAAACAAAGCAAAAAGACTTTTAATCAGAAGTTGAGCTGTACAAACATATCCTGTGCCTATCTTCAGTGGGCCTTTCCCCAGGGCTGTTTCGACTTTGTTAACCTGAGATTCCCAGAGTCCCCCTCAGCTCACTTTTCTCAAATCGTCTGTGTGTAATTCCAGCTCTGGTGAAGTTGCGTGTGCCTGTGATTTCCAGCACAGGCGTACACGCCGTCATGATCAAACACAGCCCTTTCTCCTGGCCATGAACAACCCGAGGAAGCTTGGCAATCTCTGTGTGTGTGTGTGTGTGTGTGTTTATTATACCTGTGTCAAGCTATCAGGTTTTTCATTTCAGCAAGTTTTGGTCTTCATTTTTGGTTTGGCTTTTTGGGTTTTTTTGCGTTCTCATAGTACTTGCTATTGAAGATTATCAAGTTTTCAGATTAGCCTGGTGATGACATTCTCTTTGCTATTACACGACTGAGTAGAATTTACTGTTGTACATTTCAGAAGTTTTAGGGAGACTGTTAGAGAATTGTGTATCCTCAGAACAGATATAATGTGTTCTCATTTCAGCTTCATTCCTTGTGCATGAGGCTAGACCTGCAAGAAACACAAATCATTATGAATGTACATAGAATCACAGGATGTCACGGGTTGGAAGGGACCTCTGGAGATCATAGAGTCCAACCGCCCCTGCCAGAGCAGGATCACCCAGGGCGTATGACACAGGGCTGCATCCAGCGGGGTTTGGAAAGTCTCCAGAGCAGGAGACTTCACAACCTCCCTGGACAACCTGTGCCAGGGCTTTGTCACCCTCGCAGTAAAGACGTTTCTCCTTATGTTGAGGTGGAACTTCCTATGTTCTAGTTTATCCCCATTATTCCTTGTCCTATCACATGCTACCACTGAAAGGGACTGGCTACTTCCTCTTGATAACCATCCCTCACATATTTACAAACATTAATAAGATCCCTCTCAGCCTTCTCTTTACAGCTGACTGGTTTGTACCATATTACCATATGGTCAGCTTGGAGTTTTTATTTTGTGTTACATGTAAGTAGTGAGAAATAAATCATTCTGTATTATTTGTCTGATCTTTCAGTGGCATTTGTTGGAACTGTTTTGTACAAGGTATTTGTGTGGATATCCACAGGAGACACTTAGGAAAAAGAACATGAATAAACGCTTTTTCATTGGTATTTCCTTTGCAGTATTCTTAGCGGAAGCTTTTGTTTGCTCGAAAGCAAAGCATTTCACATGCTCCTTCATTATTCTGTGGGCTTCTGCAGGAGAGGAAAGCTTAGAGAGCACCTGTAACGCAGCCCTGCCCACAGGACATAACCTTCCAGGTATTGAGTGCTTTGTAGGATTTGTGAGTTCAGAAGAATAGTTCTTCCGCAGCCTTCTGACAGGCCCCTTTCAGTGCTGTTTCTTGAGCATTCTTTGTGGGTCAAGTGAGTTATGCAGCTGGCTTGGACCTCCTTGGCTTACTCAGTGTTTTACTTCCTCGTCTTGTGCCCCACACACAACGCACGGCTTTTTTCCCAGCATGGACATTTTCTGGTATTAGTAATAGCAACAGGCACTGGTTGTCCAGAGATTGCACCACTCAGAATAAGAAGAACCCTGTTCCTAATCACCTTGCATTATCCACAATTTATTGTGTTTGTTAGAATTCATTATAGACAAAGCAATACCAATCCAGCTGTAATTACTGTAAAGTCAGAATTAGTCAGAATCTTAAAGCCAGCAAAAGGAAACTGTATGCTATTTCTTCAGAAATGTTTAATCTTTGAAAAAAGCAACCTTAGTTTGTCTTGAACAAGTGCTTATGGTATTTTTCCTGTTGTTTTTACATAGTTCAGTTCTTGAAGTTGTTGACCACTCATCTAGATTATGGTTGCTGATAAAGTCCTATGTCATACCTTTAGAAAGTGCTGAAGAGTGCCTGTTGATGTTTGTATCTCTAAGTTCAGAAATATTTTTTATTTGATGTTGACATTTTTCCTGTTCCATCTGATAGTTCATAATGCTGTAAATTACTACAGTACGGTTAACTACTACAGCCTGGGGGATGAGTGCTTGGAGAGGGACCTGGCGGAGAGGGACCTGGCAGTACTGGTTGACAGCTGGCTGAACAGGAGCCAGCAGTGTGCCCAGGTGGCCCAGAAGGCAAATGACATCCTGGCTTGTATCAGCAATAGTGCGGCCAGCAGGACTAGGGATGCAATTCTCCCCTTGGACTGGGCAGTGGTGAGGCCTCCCCTCACGTACTGGGAGTAGTTCTGGGTCCCTCACTTCAAGAAAGAGATTGAGGGGCTGTAGCAGGTCCAGAGGAGCAACAAGGCTGGGGAAGGGACTGGAGGGAAAGTCTGATGAGGAGAGGCTGAGGGAGATGGGATTGTTTAGCCTGGAGAAGAGGAGACTCAGGAGGGACCTTCTTCCTCTCTATAACTTCCTGAAGGGAGGCTGTAGTCAGGTGAGTGTTGGGCAATTCTCCTGGGCAACTAGCACCAGGACAAGAGGACAGGGTCTGAAGCTGCTAGGGAAGGGTTAGGTTGGATGTTAAGTAGTCATCCCTCACAGAAAGTGTGATTGGACACTGGAATGGACTGTCCATGGCAGTGGTGGAGTCTCCATGCCTGGAGGTGTTTAAGGACAGACTGGCTGTGGCCCTTAGTGCCCTGGTCTGGCCGATGTGGTGGCCAGACCACCACCAGTCCAGACCATGTTAGGTCCTGGGCTGGGCTGGATGAGCTCAGAGGTCTTTTCCAGCCTCAATAATTCTGTGATTCTGTGAAATCTGCATGTACTAGCTGGCACAGAAGTAATTCCCCTTGTTGTTATGCTGGAGTTAAAACACTTAATACTTTGGAACTAGTCTATGAAATAATGAGTAGACTTTCTCAATATTGTTAAAATTTTCATTAGTGGATATATAAATTAGCTTATTTTATCTGAGATATAAATGTTAAGTAAATATCTAGGTACTCAGTAAGACACAGTTTTCACGGAAAAATCAAGACTTGCAGTGAAAATGGCAAATTTATCCCTACTGCTGTCTACTCTCTGGTGAGGTCTTCCCATCTTCGAAGGAAGTGTAGTTGGCACAGGATTTTCAGGAATTGGAGGATGACTTAATAAGAATATCTCTGCCAATTTGTGAGTAAGAGGTGCAGCCAAGCAATTTAATGTCTTGCTTAATATCGTCACAATAGAATAACTGAGATTTGAAGCATGTGAAGAGATGCGAACCAAGGAGAGGAAGAGAAGTGGTTCTACCCCAAGGCAATTAAAAGTGCAAGGCAAATGGATTCAGATCCAAAGTCTTCAGACATTGGAAAAATGAAGTTATTCCTTAATTTCCCAATTTGTGTGTGATATATGGTCAGGTAAAGCTGAAGGATTTAACAGTGTGGCTTTGTTTCTGTTTTCATTTCAGTTATTTGCCATCTTCCGTGTATGAATGGAGGCCAGTGTAGTTCTAGAGACAAGTGCCAGTGCCCTCCTAATTACACTGGTAAACTTTGTCAAATCCCTGTGCAGAGTGCCAATAGTCCAAAACTGTACCATCACCCACAACAGGTGAACAAGGCTGTAGGATCACAAGTTATCCACTCGACTCATACTTTACCACTGACGATGTCTGGACAGCAAGGCGTAAAAGGTAATTTTTTTTCCTGATATTTGTTTTTTACTTTGGAGTTGATTTTAGTAACCAATTTTGTGTATCCAACTAGTAACAACAGTGGTCTGTTGACGTGCTGAGAACTGAGGTTGACACATGGGTGATTCCTCTTTTCCTATGAGAAAACATGAATGTCCAGATTCTTGTTGGGGACCATAGAGAAAAACACCTTCCCTGGCTTGCTTTCCCAGGGGTACGCAACCTGGAGGGAGAAAGTCTGCACTGGTTAACAACAGGTGTCTGCTTCAGGGGAAAGTTATTGAAGCAGCACCACTGTGTAAAAGAAAGGCTGCTTGCAGAGACCTCCTGGGGAGATGGAGTTGTGCTGTCTCTCTCTCTGCAGGACTCTCCTCTCTCTCTGCAGATAGGCTGCTGCAGATGGAATGGAGCTAACTTGGCTAATGACCTGGACTGTGAGCTTAATGAACATTTTCTATGATAGGCTTGGATGTATTTCCTTTTTGCTATGGATTTTCTCACTACCTTTGGGTTTTCTATCGGGGTACTTTTGGTCAGAGGTGGTGTTCTTAATTTTGATGGTGATGGGTTATGCAACCTTATCCTTACATTGTGTAAAAACTGACAGTAAACTGTGCTTCCTGCTGATGGCCCTGCTCCATGGACTGTGTTACAGAATTGTGAAAATATCTGTTTACACAGCTTAAATCTTGCCACCACAACTTGAATCATGAACCCACCAGAATGACTGGGAAGAGTGTTGCTTAAGCACTGAAATAATAAGAAATAACTGAAAAAAAAATTGTAAAAGTTTGTCAGTAAATAGCCTTCACTTTATGGTGGAATTTAATGCAGATTGTAGAGTTAAAGCATAATGCAGTGGGCTTCCTCCAGCAGTGTAGACCTGTCCAAAGGGAGAGTGATGGTGGCCGAACAGCATCCATAAATTCCATTATACCTAGGGGAAAAGTTGCAGCTGATTCTGTGGTTACTAGTGGAGGGAAGAGACAATGCTTTCTGACATCATTAATTTTAAATCTAATGTAAAACTTAAATGTGGTCTGTGTTTCTCTTTGTTTCATAGAGTTCTATAAGTTAACTTTGTGGTGAGCTTTTTAATTATGGATAAACCATGCTAGGATTCAGTTAAAAAGAACATTCTTTCCAGGTCATATCAAAATATAATAGAAAAAAAATGGTAAGGATTTCCTACTGCTGATGCTGTGAAGGATGCATAGGGTCTGAAACCAGAAAAGCTGAAATGCTAATGAAAGATGTCTCACTCGAAGAAAGTTCAGCAGTATTCAGGTGTCTATTTCCCCCAGTAATTTTTTGTGATGAGCTTAAATGGGTGTCAACTTTGACTCCTGTGTGTCCTGTGACTCTAGGTAGTTTTTTGTCTGGTGAGGTGAGGTCCTATCCGTATGGAGACACCAGTTAATATGATTTTGTTTGAGTCACCAGATGGATTATTCTTGTCAAGGGTAATTTTACAAATGCTTCTCCAAACCTGCTACCACTGAATAAAAATATGTGGAATAAAGATGTGAGAAGGCTCAGTTGTTGGCAACTAGTTCCTGAATAACTTTGAGAAAGAGGTCAGATGGTATGTCTGTAGTAAATACAATCTAATGCAGTGATTCTGTTTTTAAGAGGGACATCGCTGTGAATAAGTGTTGACAGTAGCCTCCTGGAAAGATAATATTTTATAAATACTTTCAAGGATCTGCTCTATATTTTCAATGGATTTATCTTCTGGGGACTCTGCTGTACAGTCTTCTGGGAAATAGTTTCCACTGACATATTGGACTGTCAGTCTCTAAAGCTCCCCGGGACTTTTCTGAAAAAAAAAAAAAGACATGAGTGGATTCAGAGGAGAAGAAAATGTAATTGCCCAAACATTTAGCAGAGCAGCAATTTATTTCTGAGACTATTTAATTCCAGATCAAATTATTTTATACAATATGGTTACCCATGGAAAAAACACACTTAAGACACGGTTGTTTTTCCAATTTAGAGTTGCTGTCTTAAAACACACTATAGGTTTTATACTGCTGAAGAGTCTCGCCTTTTGAATTCTTTTTTAATTCCCCAATCCTGAAGTCCTCATCAGAACCATCAGTGGTCACAATGCCTTTTCTTCTCTTTCTGTGCCAAAATAACACAGAACCATTCAGGTTGGAAAAGACCCTTGGGATCATCAAGTCCAACCATCAACCCAACTCTACAAGTTCACCCCTAAACCAGATCCCCCAACACCACATCTAATAGCTTTTAAACTCTTCCACGGATGGTGATTCAACTACTACCCTGATCAGCCCATTCCAGTGCCTGACTACTCTCTCTGTGAAGAATGTCTTCCTGATGTCAAATCTAAACCTGCCCTGTTGAAGCTTGAAACCCTTCCCTCTGGTTCTGTCACTAATTACTTGTGAGAAGAGACCAGCACCAACATCTCTACAATGTCCTTTCAGATAATTGTAAAGACTGATGATGTCTCCCCTAAGCCTTCTGTTCTTCAAACTAAACAGCCCCAACTCTCTCAATCTCTCCTCATCAGATTTATTCTCCAGGCCCTTCACCAGCTTTGTTGCCCTCCTCTGCACTCACTCCAGCCCCTCAATGTCTCCCTTGTACTGAGGTGTCCAAAACTGGACCTGGTACTCAAGGTGTGGCCTCACCAGTGCTGAGTACAGGGGGACAATCACCTCCCTATTCCTGCTGGACACACAGTTTCTAATCCATTGGCCTTCTTGGCCACCCAGGCACACTGTTGGGTCATATTCAGCGCCTGTCAATCAGAACCCTCAGGTCTTTTTCTGCCAAACTGCTCTCGAGCCACACTTCCCCAAGCCTGTAGTGTTGCATGGGATTGTTGTGACCAAAATGCAGGACTCAAAACTTGGCACTATTGAAACCCAGACAATTATCCTGAGCCCATCGATGCAGTCTGTCAATGTCCCTCTGTACAGCCTCCAGCACATTGACGCTCCCTCCCAACTTGGTGTAATCTGCAAGATTACTGAGGGTACACTCAATCCCCACATGAAGATCAAAATGAGGATGTTGTATTGGGGAGAGAGGAATGTTTCATTTATTTCAAGGAAAGAATAAAGCTTTATAATGATAAAATGGCTGGCAGAAATAGAAAATTAAGCAGCACATCTAGGTAGTGATCCAGGACCTGAAGGGCATTGCGGTAATACTACTGCATGGGAGGAAGCAGCCTCAATTGGATGTTTTCAGCATCTGAAATCGTCTAGATGAATTGACAGGTGCAAGCAGAGCAATGCTGTCATTCTTCTGAAGGCAAATGTATTTTTTAGGTTTGTCCACTGGAGGATCTAGCTGAAGTGTGATCTCTCTTTCTGCACAGAAGTGTACCATAGTAAGTTGGGGAATGCATTTAGTGCTTTTTACAGGCAGACTGTGCTCTCTTGTCTTGTCTGTCCCGCAAAACCAATGCAGTAGCCTAGGAAGGGCCTTACTGCTTCTCCTTCTGAATTTTTGTTTCTCTTGCGGTTTTACCTGTAATAGTACTCACGTAGCATAAATTTTGCTTGAAGGTTCCTTTCTGCTACAAGCAAGATCTAAAGAGCCGTTAAGGCCCTGCAGCCATGTTTTGCTGATTTTCTACTGTCTTATTCCTGATGTTTCTGTCTGCGATGTTTTGAATAGTTTAACAAATGAAACCATGTAGGGCAGAGTAAAAATAAGTTTGTTTCTTTTAAGGAATTCTTATGTAGGACTAATTAATACTAAAAATGTGCCTATAGGAATTAAAATCATGTGAAAACTCCAAAGCTATTTCTATAAAATAATACCATTTCAAAGCAGCTCAAATATATGAGATACCTTTCCTGGGAAGTGGAGCTGGGAGGTTGAAATTTGTAACTGAGAACTGAAAATGCCTGATGAAGTTCCAAAGAGCAGTCTGGCCTCCCTGAGGCAAGGACATAATTCACAAGACCCAACCGTCCGGTCTGAGTTGCAGAGCATGGGCATTAATGTAGTGGCCTGGCAGTAGGGTAGTGTTGTGTTCTGGCTAGAGATGTCAGCCATCTGTGTAGTGTTGTGGGGGTCCTTATCTGGATCCCCACACAACTCACCTGGGTCACTGCCAATGTCATGAGTCAGAGACTCTATTTCAACCAAGAACTTTTAGCTAAAGCATCAGACACAAAGGTAGGGTTTAACAAACCCACTGATGAATCTGCAGGCAGTGAAACAACTGACTCAGTTTAGAGAACAAAGGCACCAAGACATTTTAAATCACTGCCCTCACCACAGACCAGAGAAAATCCCCACACAAGACCGAGACACACAGAGTTTTGTCACACTGCTCCCACAGTAGTAACCAAGATAAAATGTTCAGAATGTCCATTTGTAGACAGCTCTTCCTTCACTCTGAAATCACGACAGTCTTCTGACTTCAGTCTTGATCTTCATTAATATTCAAGATTCAGAATTCTCAACGTCTCTCCAGGTCCAGGTGAATCCTCCTACTTGCCATAAAGTTTCTTTGCCTCGAGGAGCAATAATCTTCTCATCAGCAGCAATCTTCACTCTCAGCAGCAACAGCATAGCTCCCAACAGTCTAAGATGGAGAGAAGCAAAGAAGAAGGCAGAAGTCACTCAGGGGGAAGAAAAGAGGAGGGGGAGGCAGACACTTTTCAGCTTTTTACTTTCAACTTTTTTGCAGAAAGCACATAAATTAGACTGACAGATCCAAGCATAACAGTTAAATGGGGTTTGTTGGTTCTCAGTGTTTGGAAGGGGTATTAGATCTAATCAGCTGGCTGGATTTCAGTGGTCTCCACAGGATATGCTGATGAAAGAGACCCCCGGTCATGTGCAATAAATGCTATGCAGCACAGCAAGCTACAAAACTCCTTACACACCTCTCCTCCCTGCACATCCCAATAATAATTTGAGTTTCACGTTTAAAGGGTATTTTGCATTTTAAAGAAAATAGGTGCGAGAGTCATAACAACTCAGCACATTACACTGACGGGAGGATCTTGATCTCTATACTCAGATTTAAAACTACAACTATATTTAAAAATGGGAGGGTCAGAAAATAATTCCTCTCCTGTCTATCTGCCAAGCCCTGAATTAAGAGTTAAGTGAAGGGAGTGGTGATTTTTAGATGGTTAAGATGCTGGCAGCACTTGCAGGGGCAAGCTTGAGCTTTGGCAGGTATACAAAGGTGAAGATGAAATCTGAAGCTTTCTTTATGTTCCAGGGAAAGATGATGAATCTGAAAAGGACTGTAAAGCTTACTGTACCTCCAAAAATAACGCGGTAGAGTTTGAATTCTGGAACTTGAAACGGGTTTTTTACTATATAGCATAACCACAGGTATTAATGTCACAGCAGCCAATTTGGATGTCCATGTTTACGTAGCAGTTATTGCAATCCTATAATGTCCTTCTCTCCTGTGTAAGGAGTGATTTTCATTTTCTTCTCTGTTAATGAGACTGAGTGTTCTTTAACCTTCCCTCTAACCTCCATTTATATTTCATTTATATTGCAGTCACTTTAAGGTAGAAAAAAGAAATGTGTTAGAGGTGCCTAAGCTATCTTTTGTGTTGTGTTCTAAGTTATTTTTATGTGTTTTGTCTTCAATTGTTTTAGTGAAGTTCCCTCCCAACATAGTGAATATCCATGTGAAGCATCCCCCTGAAGCCTCAGTTCAGATCCATCAAGTTTCAAGAATTGACAGTGCAGCAACAGGACAAAAAGCCAAAGTACCTCAGCCAGTGCATCCCCAGGGCTCTTACCAAGGTCCTCAGTATCAGAAGACCCAGAAAGGACATTCTGCTTACACAAACCAGCAACCCGTTCCTCAACTATTCCCTGTTTCAGTTAAAACTCAGCTTGGCCGCTGCTTCCAGGAGACTGTTGGGACACAGGTAAGAAATGTTTCTTTGCCGGCAGGTAACTTTAACACAGTTTTATAAAAGAAGGAGTTAAAACGGATCACCAGTTGGCAGGAGAGGACACATTTGATTTCTTTTCTCCAAAATAAAAGTATTTTGTGCACATAAAATTTGCTATAAAAACACTTGATGCCAAATGTTAGAACTTACAGCAGTGTCACTTTATATGGCTCCCAAACAGTGGGCACACAGCACAATAAGTAAAATAGAGAAGAAACCTCACTCATGGAGACGTGGCAAGTTGCTGTGGAGAGGATCAGTGATGAGAAGCAGGATGCAGGCAGAAGCAAGATGAAGGTCATAGAATCATAGGATGTATTGGGTTGGAAGGGACCTCCAAAGATCGATCCCCCTATAACAAGCAGAGACATCTCTAGCCAGAACAGATTGCCCAGAGCCCCATCAAGCCTGACCTGGAAGGTCTCCAGGGATGGGACCTCCACCACCGATCTGGGCAGGTTTCAGGGCAGCCTGTTTCAGGGATCCCTCATCCTCAGATTCAAGAACTTTTTCCTCACGTGCAGCCTCAATCTTCCCTTTACTACCTTCAAACCATGACCCTTCATCCTGTTGTTCCCAGCCCTTGTGAATGGCCTTCCTCATCCTTCTTAGATGTCTCTTTCAGGAATTGGAAGGTCGCTGTAAGGTCCCTTTGGAGTCTTCTCTCCAGGCTGAGCAACTTAAACTCTCTGAGCCTGTCTTCATAAGAGAGGTTCTCCAGGCCTCTGATAATTTTCATGGCCTCCTCTGGACTCGCTCCAGCATGTCGTCATCCTTCTTGTGTTAGGGGTTGCAGGACCATATGTGGCAGAGCCCAAGACCTGCTGAAACCTTAAACTGAAATCATAGTTCCTTCAGTCATCCTCTAAGAGCTCCAAAGAACTGACATTTTTTTCCCTTTTAAATTTCTTTTTCTCTTCTTTTTACTGACTGCTGTCTCCAGAGTGCTGTATCATCCTTGCTATGAAGCAAGGATGCAGTACAAGTAAAGATCTCCAGACCTACTCATCCTAGGCCCTCGCAAGAACATTTAAAAATAATTTATTCTGAAAAATACAGTGAAAATAATAGATTTAAAAGGCATCATGCCCCCAAAAATCTTTCTGGAAGACCAGAGTTGACTTTGTGTACAGAACTGGAGCCACCCTGAACAGAGGCTTGGAGGCCATTATGGTACAGATGGCTGAAGACTTTATTGCATTCTCAGGTCTTTGATCACTCCTAATTAACAACATAGAATTTCTTCTAGACCTATTCACTCAGTTGTCTGTAGTGTTATAAGTGACTATAACGAAAGGCAGGAGCCACAAGAAAAGGGCAGTAAGAGATCACAGAATCATAGAATCGTAGACTCATCAGGAATTGGAAGGGACCTTGAAAGATCATCTAGTCCAATCCCCCGATACATGAAAATATGTCAGTCTACAAGCTTAAAAGGACAGAAAGAGAGAAAGAGTGGCCAGAAGAATGAAATTTCCTACTTTAATTAGATAGATGCAGATGTTTGGTTCCATAAATAGCTCTACACATATATGTATGTGCTGCTGAATTGTGACTGTTTTCTGAAGTGTCCTCGGTGTTGGGAAATCAAGCGGAAAAAGCAACTATAAAAGTAGTATCAATATTATTTATTTTTAAGAAGAGACAAATAATGTTCTGGATGGTTCTTTTCTATTCAGTTCACTTTTCTTGGCTGCCTCTCTTTTTCTCTGAATGGAATGCAACAATTATTTCTCCTCTGGGAGATGTTAACAATGATTGCTCCAGGGTAGAGTCATAGAATGGGTTGGATTGTAAGCAACCTTAAAGATCATCTAATTCCAACTGTCTTGCCACTAGGTCAGGTTGCCCAGAGCCCTATCTGACCTGGCCTTGTAAACTTCCATAGTCTCCCTGGCAACCTGTTCCAGTGGTCTATCTTGACTTGACTAAGGAATTTGACACAGTCTCACATAGCATCCTCGCAGTGAAACTGAGGCAGCGTGGTCTATATGATCGGGTAGTGAGGTGGACCGTGAACTTCCAGGATAGAAGCCAGAAAGTAGTGGTCAACGGGACAGAGTCTGGTTGGAGGCCTGTATCTAGTGGAGTGCCCCAGGGTAAGTGCTGGGACCAGTCCTGTTCATTGCTGATTTGGATGAGGGATTAAGGTACACTGTCAGCAAGTCTGCTGATGACACAAAGCTGGGTGGTGTCGCCAACACTCCAGCAGACTGTGCTGCCATTCAGCAAGACGTGGACAGGCTGGAGAGCTGGGCAGGGAGAAATGTGATGAAGTCTAACAAGGGTAAGTGTAGAGTCTTGCCTCTGGGTAAGAAAAACCCCAGGCACCACTATAGGCTGGGGACTGGGCTGTTGGAGAGTAGTGTAGGAGAGAGGGCCCTGGGGGTTCTGGTGGAGAGCAGGATGACCATGAGCCATCAGTGTGATATTGTGGCCAAGAGGGCCAACAGCATCATGGGGTGGATCAGAAGTGTGGTGGTTAGCAGATGGAGAGTGGTTCTTCTCCCCCTGTTCTCTGCCCTAGTTAGACCACATCTGGAGTATTGTGTCCAGTTCTGGGCCCAGCTACTGGAGGGAGTCCATCGTAGGGCAACGAGGATGGTGAGGGAAGTGGAGCACCTCCCTTTCAAGGAGAGGCTGAGGGAGCTGGGTCTCTTGAGCTTGGGGAAGAGGAGACTGAGGGGTGACCTCATTAATGTCTATAAATATGTGAGGGGTGGGTGTCAGGAGGATGGAGCCAGGCTCTTCTCAGTGTCATCTGGTGATAGGATGAGGGGCAATGGGTGTAAGCTGGAACACAGGAGGTTCCACATAAATATGAGAAGGGACTTCTTCACCGTGATGGTGACAGAGCACTGGAGCAGGCTGCCCAGACGGGTGGTGGATTCTCCTTTCACTAGAGACGTTTAAGACCTGCCTGGATATGTTCCTGTGTGACTTGGTCTAGGTGATCGTGCTGTGGCAGGGGGATTGGACTAGATGATATTTTGAGGTCCCTTCCAATCTGTAATGATTCTATGATAGGGAGGAATTTCTTCCTAAGATCTGATCTAAGTCTGTCTTCTTCTAGATTGAAAGTATCCGCCTTTTCCTATCACTACACTCCTGCCTAAGAAGTCCACTCCATGTTTCCTGTAGTCTCCCTTTATGTACTAGAAGGCCAGTATATGGAATCTTGTCTTCTCCAGGCCTGATAAACCCAACCTTCTCAGCCTGTCGCCACAGCAGGGGTGCTCCAGCCCCCTAAGCTTGCCTCATTCCATTGTAGCTTACTATGATAGGTCACACACAAAAGTTGTCATGCTTCAAGCACTCACCAAGTACCAAGAAGATTTTCACTAACAGTTTTAATAATATATAACCTAACAGTTATAGTATATAATAACAGTTATAACAGTATATAGTATATAATAACAGTTAAACTGCAGGACAGAAACTTGTCATCAAAATATAGGGAACAAACTGAAACTTGCATCATGTTGTATGGAAATTATTTTGAAAACCTAGAGACTTGGAGTTGGGAAACAGATATAAGAGAAGCAGTAGGACAGAAATCCCACTTAAGATGTAGAACAGGAAATTTGTGGAAAGCACTGTAATGTTATGGTGCCTTCAAAAGCTGGAGACTGGACCATGGTGTCCTGCAAGAATCCTTCGCAGCCATGCAGACCTGGGTGTATGAAAGCCACGGAGTCAGTCGTCTTAGACCGCTGAGTCTCTAAGCCCTAGTTAAAAAGGAGCATATGAGGAAGATCATGTTTCTGTTCTCTAGTTCCTCCTCTTCAACTGCTTTTAATTCTAATAAAAATGCCTTTCATAGAATCATAGAACAGTTTTGGCTGGAAGAGACCTTTAAAATGATTGAGTCTAACTTTTTCTTAGCCCTATCAGTGTCACTAAACCTTGTCCCCCAGTGCAACGTCTACCCTTCTCTTAAACACCTCCACAGACAGTGACTCCTGGGCAGGCTGTTCCAATGCCTGACAATCCTTTCAGAACTCCTGGGCAGGCTGTTCAAATGCCTGACAACCCTTTCAGGAAAGAAATTCCTCCTGACATTCAGTCTGAACCTCGCTTGGCACTTAAGGCCACTTACCCTTGTCCTATCACTGGCCACTGACACTGAATATCTTATTTCCACAAATGCTTGTGCATTGTCAGTGGTGTGCCTAGTAAATATTGTGTTGGTAGTCTTTGTCCTGTTCATTTTGCATGTGATCATTTGCATTTGAATGACAAAAAGAATCGGATGCCTGCTATCAAAACTCCTCCCAAGAGAATTAAGCACCACTTCTCTTCCACCCCAACAAGATTGCTCTGAAGTGTTTGAGCATATTCATCTGCTTTTCTATGGTTACTGCATCTCACTATTTTAGCTAAAAACATTTCTGAAAATGGATTTGGTCTCCTTTTTTGGGGGAGGAATTTTTCTGCCAAGCAGCAAAGAAATTGTAGAAGCTGGTGTTTCCCAGTGTCTCTTTTTGACTAGGCTCAGAAGTAGTATTGCTTCTCTTCAGCAGATATTTATGACTACCAGTTGTACTGAAGGAGACTTCTGGTGATCTCAGCATCAATAATTGAAAAAGAAAATTAAAGAGAGTGTTATTCTGAAGAAAGTCAGATAGGGAAGTTGCTTACCTGGCTGCAGGCAGCATCTACCAAGAGATGTCCAGAAGAGAAGCTGGCTGAGAAGTCCTGTCTGCCTGTGCTTGTTCATTCTTCTTTACTGTCCCTCAGTTGCAATGGTGTGGCTGCTGAGAGGAGCTGGACTACTCCCTGCAGTGAATTTTAAAAGTATTGTCTTTGGATCCCCTCTTTTGTTGGGGTGTTTTGATATTTGGGTCAGTTCAGATTGCAGCATTTTTGAAAGTAACATTCCACTCCTCACTTGTTAGCTGTTTGCTGAGGGATCCTTTGTGCTTCCCTTGCAAAGTTCTTCCAGAGGTGTTGCAGGAAAGATCCATACTTGTTATAGCTCTGTTGAGAAGGATGTCTGAACTCAAGTTGTTCTGGTGTTGTAAAGTGGCATCTGGTGTAGTACAATAAAACTTTGGAAAATCATATTTAAGAAACCAAAATATGGCATCATAGAATAATTAAGATTGGAAAAGACCTCCAAGATAGAATCATAGAAAGGTTTAGGCTTTAGGTTTAGATCATCCAGTTCCAACCCCCCTGCCATGGGCAAGGACACCTCTCTCCCACTACACCAGGTTGCCCAGAGCCCCATCCAGCTTGGCCCTGAACACCTCTGGAGATGGAGCAGCCACAGCCTCCCTGGGCAACCCATTCAGTGCTTTACCATCCTCAAAGTTTTGGCTTTGTTGATCATCCGGTCAAACCATCAACCCAACCTTACCCTGCTTTCTAAACCATGTTTTTTATACCACCTATAGCAGACAGTAGGACCATATTTTGACAAATTTTATTAAAATAAATTGAGCTAAGTAGCATTAATAGTGAACACTCGTAACTACTTAATTGAAAATTACTGGGAAATTTTCAGTGTGATTAAAACGATCCTGTGCACATTCAGGTGTTCTTCAAATTCTGCTTAATGCTCCCAACAAGTAGGTCTGATAAACCGATGTTAGTTGACCGGTATCTTCAGTGGGATAAATTTCTATGGAAATAGCTTATTTAATACCGTCTTTTGCAGGAAACATTTGTTTTGGTTTGAACAACACTCTTGTCATAGAATCGTAGAATAATTATGGCTGGAAAGGACCTCCAGGATCATCAAGTCCAGCTGTCTTCCCAACATTGCCCTAACCTCTGGTCCATGGCCTTAAGTGGTCTAGCTACTAGGTTTTTAAATACCTCCAGGGACAGTGACTCCACAACCACCCTGAGCAGCCTGTTCCAGTGCCTGACCACTCTCTCAGTAATGAACTTCTTCCTGATATCCAAACTAAACTTCCTCTGACACAACTTGAGCCTGTCAGACTTAGCGAAGTACAAAAGAAGCCAATTAATAGGTGGCAGCTGGAAAGGTCAGAAACTGTCAGTGTCATATCATGAGAAAAATTCTGACTGGACATCATTGGAGCATTTGCACAATTTGATTCAGCTAAGAGCATGCTTAATTTTGAAAGTATATGTAAGGGAAGCATTAAAAAAAATCATGGAAGTTTTTGAGTTAGAAATCGGAGCAGCAAAATGCATTGACAGCTTTCAATGCATAGGCTAACGTACCAATGCTGCTGTATGCTGGATAGAGTCACAGCATTGTTTAGATTGGCTAAGACACTCAAGATCAAGTCCAACAGTTAACCCAACTGTACCAAGACAGTCTGAACCCTGTCCTTAAGCTCCAGATCTTTATCACTCTTAAACAAGTCCAGGGATGGTGATTCAGCTCCCGAAGTTCTTTCTAATGTCCAACTTAAACCTCCCCTGGTGCAATTCTCCTTTATCACTTGCCAGTTGTGAGAAGAGATCAGTATCCACCTCTCTGCAACCTCCTTTCAGGTAGTTGCAGACAGTAATAAAGTCTCAGCCTCCTTTTCTCCTGACTAACCAGCCCCAGCTCCCACAGCTGCTCCTCACAAGGTTTGTTCTACAGACCTTTCCTCAGCCTCATTGATGGGATGGTAACGTGTGTAGTCTGGAGGCGATGACAGTAGTGAAATGCCAACCCAAGTTATTTTGTCAAGTTTATAAATATCCCTGTTGAATTTCAACTTTAACGAAACATTTCCAATGGAGGTAGACTTCAGGTATTTGAATTTTTTGACAGCTGTATGCAATGGACTTTCCTGTTTACACTATTTAGGTAAGAAAAATGATACAATTAAAATTCTATGTTTCATGTGGATCCTTTTTCTTTCAGAGCACTTATAAAACCACTTTTTTTTTTCTTCAGAATACTCTTAAAAATACCATCTCATAAAATAAAATAACTGTCTGGAATTCTTGAAGCTCATGCTTTGGCTTCTGAAATTTTAAACAAATAGACTGTCAGAAATCAGTGTGGATTCATTTCCAGGATTTATGCTTCATTCACAATAAATTCTTTGCAAGATCAATACCCTGAAATATCAGAAGATTAAAGACGTATCGGATACCAAAAACACCAAACACTCTTTTAATTACTCAAATAAAAGAAAGATGGATAATTTTTAGTAGCCTATGAAGAATGTTCTGCTGAAGCCAAAGTAAATTTTTTACCAGTTCTTTTAGAAAGTCTGGAAGTATTTAAGTTTCTCCCCTCTGCTTATGAGACGATGCCAGCGAGCCAGTGCTGACTGTGATACTGCTCTGCATTTGTCACAAGCTGTCATTCAGCCGGTCAGCAGGCTAATTAAATACGTTCATTAATTGTTTCACTAATGCAGTTTATTAGGTTTGAGGTTTCATGCTGTGCCTTGCCTATAGGGAAAAAAAAAAGGAGCAACAATCCAAGGTCTGTGCCTGTGGAATAGTTTACAGAAAGCTAAACAGTGTGTCCATTCACTGTGCTGTTGTGGTATGTGAGACGCAGCCTCTTGAGCTGAATCCCAGTCACTAGCTATTAACTCAGGCAGAGCACCTATCTGTTTCAGTCACAGCTAATCATGTGATGCTGTTTTTTCATGTGGGTGTTGTAGTCCAAACTATCTGCCCACCCAACAGCAATCTGTAGATGGGTCACTCAGGAGTAGGAGTCCCAGGAAATGTCTCTTGGCCAGACCCCTCTCTGGTTGCCCCGAGTCTAACTGCCATACGGGGCTCTCTGCTGTGTTTTACAGAGCTGAATTCCATCTAGTGTCTTAGTGGAGGAATTTTGAGGGTATAATCCTTCCTTTTCCCAGGCTTTGGAGAACACACAAAGCCCTGGTGGCACTGCACAGCTCAAGTACTGTGAGCTTCTCAGGACTGTGGTGATGGGGCAAAGGCCAAAGTCTGGGCAGAGCAACAAAGAGGTGATGTGCCTCGCAGTGGCCTTTGTGCACCAGCGCACGAGCAGACATGAGTTTCAGTCTACCAGGGGGAATATTCAGTATTTCCTTCAGTTATATAAAATGTTGGCATAGAAGCCCAGGCACGCATGGGGAAAAATATGTGGATTTGAAACAATACTTTCAGTGTCTGCGAGTGCTTTACCCAGGAAGGACTTTGTTTTATAGCAGTACCATGTGTGCCTCATGCTGCTGCTACTGCTGAGGCTCTTTCAGTGTTGTTGAGCTCTTTTATACCATTCCTTCATGATTTTGTTGCCTTCTGAACTAGTACAAATTGTCTCCAAATCGTAAGCTTATGACAGAGGTATCATTCACTAAATGTTCTAGAAGCCCATGGAAATACAGACCGTGTTAGTTTAGACTGTGTGGGGATGGTGATCAAAAGTTGTAAACTAAGCTTAGGGAATGGTATCATTATTGTGCATAGGGCATGCTCTGTGCTTGTGTTTAGCTTCCCTGCTCCTTTCAGGCTCATATTTGTGTGGTGGACTTGTGTCAAATGGTAAAAATAGTTACGAATTCCCACAAGTGACACAAGCGACTGGAAAAGTCCGTCGTGACTCAGAGACTGGAACAGGCTGTCTGAAGAGCTAACAGGGAGTTCTCAGTAGTAGGAAGTGGGTAAGGCTTTTTAAGTGGATAGAAATTACTTGAAAGCTTTTGAGACCTATAGAAAAAGAGCCTCAGTTCATTGACGCTCGTGAAAGGGAGGAGCTGCTAAAGAAACAGTAGCTGGCTAGGAGAGAGTTTGTGCAGTGCTGTGAATGTTGAGAGTATCTCAAGTACTTTCAAGATGTACCAGAGAAATCAGGGTTTATTAGCCACAGAAGAACTCCTGGGTTTTGCCTGGCTTAGACCTTAGCAGAGCACTCATTTTTTCTGATGCACAGCTCCAAAATAACACGAGGAGCCTCACGTGACAGTTGCTTTTCCTTGGTGAGCAGTTTCTACAATGATCTGGATGTTAACCAAATTATCACTGATTCTTCACCATTTAATTCACCATAGAGGCAGTGGAAGCAGCAGCAGCTTTAATCATTGCCTGTTTTTATTGACAGGGCTACAAACCACAGTTGCCAAATGACTCACACTTTGGCATCTTTATTTTTGCTCATGGTTTTTATATGGAATTTTGAAAAAGTTATGACCGCAGAGATCATTATTTTCAGTAGAGTGCAAATATTGTCACATTGCACCTCAACTAAAAGTGGGCTTTTGTTCATCTTCCTCCTTTTTTCCCCTCAGTTTTTGTCATTGTTATATATGCTTTTAATAAAAATGACACCTTTCCTAGTCTGGGGAGAGAGGAACAAAAAAAGAGGGAGGCTAATTCATAGTAGCATGTTGGCTTTCATGGTGATGGAGTCTCTCCATGACATACGTGAGCTGCTGGGATATGTCCTTGAGACTTGTGACCTTGCGGAGGACCACTGGGTGTTGGGTAATGTGTCTTGCT
This sequence comes from Rhinopomastus cyanomelas, assembly GCA_013400115.1. Taxonomy (NCBI): domain Eukaryota; kingdom Metazoa; phylum Chordata; class Aves; order Bucerotiformes; family Rhinopomastidae; genus Rhinopomastus; species Rhinopomastus cyanomelas. Next base: position 60,773 of record VXBP01009882.1, on the reverse strand, counting down.
GCCCAAATATTCTCTTTCTGAGATCGTAAGGGGAGCTGCCGCACCAGCCTTCATCCTTTCACGTCTTTTTGTAAAAAGAACTGTAAAGCTAAAGCACAAGGCAGGGAGGAGGGTTAAGTGCAGCTGGGTTTACCTGACTTTCTGTGGCAGCCACAGTATACAACTTGAGTCAGCGGCTTCTGTCTCTTTAAAGAAGCACTCTAAGCTCTAGAAAAGGAATTGAGCAGCCATAATTACAAAGTAAAATGTGATTATAAAGCTCACCTGGGATGCAGGTTGAGAAGGCAGCACTGAGAGGCTGCTCTGGCAGAGGGGTTGGATGAGGTGATTTCCTCAGGTCCCTTCCAATCCCTACCCTTCTATGATTCTGTGATTGTGTAGGTGTAAAATGAATTCCCTGAGGTTTAAGGGCAGATTTGTGGAGGAGATACCATGAATACTCTCCAGCTGAAAGATTTCTGGGAGCAGCAGCAGTATCTGTGTGATGTCTAGCTAGAGGCAAAGAGCTAGACGCCATTTTTGAATTCTTTTCCAGTTTTGAAAAGGGCTGAGCTGCTGCAGCAGAGTGAGTTGTGCAGAATTCCCCATTTGTACATCTTGATGGTCTTTGTGAAGTGCCAGGCCACGAGTTGCTTCTGGAAACAGAAGTCAGCAGGCTAGGGCTGACCGCTCAGGAATGGTCAGTTTTACTGATCTGGGCTGATACTTTGGTATTTTAACACAGACAGGTACCATGCAGACAAGGACTGTTTCTCACCCCTTGGAATATAGGAAAAATTGAAACAGGTCCCTCTGAAGGCAGTGGTATAAAAATGGACTCGTACACAATAACTGAGCAGCCCTTTTAAACCCCTCTGGCCACCCTGGTCTTTATACAGCTCATGTGTCACCCTAACATGAAGCTCTTAGCACAAGTGGTGCTACACATGCTGAGCTGCTGCAGTTTGCACATTGAAGTTTGATGTAATGGTGACCTTATTGTGGCCTTCCAGTATCTGAAGGGGGCCTACAAAAAAGCTGGAAAGGGGCTTTTTAGGATGTCAGGTAGCAACAGGACTAGGGGCAATGGAGCAAAGCTGGAGATGGGTAGATTTAGACTTGATGCGAGGATGAGGTTCTTCACCATGAGAGTGGTGAGAGCCTGTAATGGGTTGCCCAGGTTGGTGGTTGAGTCCCCGTCCCTGGAGGTGTTTAAGGCCAGGCTGGATGAGGCTCTGGCCAGCCTGATCTAGGGTGAGGTATCCCTGCCCATGGTAGGGGAGTTGGAACTGGATGATCCTGTTGTCCCTTTCAACCCTGACTGATTCTGTGATTCTATAACTTCTTCCCAGTGAGGGTGACAGGACGCTGGAGGGGGCTGCCCAGGGGGTTGGTGGAGTCTCCTTCTCTGGAGATGTTTAAAACCTGCCTGGACTTGGTCTAGGGGTCCTGCTGTGGTGAGGGCGTTGGAGTGGATGATCTTTTGAGGTTGCTTCCAATCCTTAGTGTTCTGTGATACTGTGCTTTTGGTTTGTTACTGAGGTGATTTCAGGAGGTGCCTGGGGAGCGTCTGTGAAAAGGGAGCAGAGAAGCTGGCTGTGATCATAGATGATGCCTTGCCAGCTCTCCCCATGCAAAGAGGAAACTCATCAGGGTCAGAGCCCTGATACTGTGGGGCAGTTCTGTTAGTAGTCACACTGTGAAGCTACACAGACTAACTCTGCACTTGGAAACATCCTTGGCTCATGGGTGTCAGTATGACCAAGAACATGCTGGAAAAAATTTGGGAAGGTTGGAGGAAACTCTGAGTGCCTGAGCATTCAGCCTGCATCCTGTGGCAGAATGATTTCACTACGGACTGCAGGATGCCACAGCCTCTGCTGTAGAATGAGCCAGCTACCTTGAGTTGAAGCTGAGCAGCAATGAGCATCTGGCTCAGAGGTTTCTATGCTGTCAGGAAAGAAAGTGAATTTAGCAGATGCATATTCACTCAGTGGTGAGAATTCAGCCGGAGTCAATGCAGAATTGTTGCTGCAGTGCCTGTTTCTGCCAGTCTTTGTGCCATGCTGTGCATTTCTGTTATCACAGAACATTAGGGATTGGAAGGGACCTCGAAAGATCAACTAGTCCAATGCCCCTAGACAGGATCACCTAGATCAAGTCACACAGAAACATGTCCAGGTAGGTTTTAAACATCTCCACAGAAGGAGACGCTACAACCTGATTGGGCATCCTGTTCCTGTGCTCTTGTCAACCTAACTGTGAAGAAGTTCCGTCTCATATTTATGTGGAACCTCCTGTGTTCCAGCTTACACCCATTGCTCCTTGTCCTATCATTGAGTGACACTGAGCAGAGCCTGGCTCCATCCTTCTGACACCCACCCTTCACATATTTATAAACATTAATGAGGTCACCCGTTAGTCTCCTTTTCTCCATGCTAAAGAGACCCTGTTCTCTCAGCCTTTCCTCATCAGGGAGATGTTCCACTCCCTTCATCATCTTTGTGGCTCTATGCTAAACTCTCTGCAGCAGCTCTGTGTCCTTCTGGAACTGAGGAGCCCAGAACTGGACACAATACTCCAAATGTGGTCTCACCTGGACAAAGCAGAGTCGGGGAGGAGAACCTGCTGTGCACTTCTCTTTTATACCTCATCAACAGGCTTCAGGTGTATTTTTTTAAATGTCTGCATCTCAGAAATACCTTCAAGCTTTCCTTACCTTGCAAAATGGAAGAAAGTTACAGAAGAGCATAACTAGTACCTTGTAAGCTTTCAAAAAGTAGTATTTTTATTAATATATACCATAAGTATATTTGGGGTGGGGGAAGGTACTGTTGTCCTCAGAGAGGATTGCAAAATTAATGTTTTTCATGGGGAAAGAGACATTTGTTTGGAATTAGACATCAGTAATTTTTGCTTCAGTCCTTGGTGTTACCTCCTTCAGTATCTGGGCAGAAGAATCAGTCATTATAATTTAGCAATTTTCACTAAGTAGCATAAACACTGAGTGTAAGTTGGCAGGAAGTTGGGATTTTATAATAGGAAATAATGTAATACAAATCCCAGTCATCCTTTGTGTCTTTTTTTAAGAGAGTAATTAGAAAGGTATTTTGAAAAAGTGGTCAAGCACATTTTTATGAGGAAGAATGTAGGGAATAGGTACCAATCACAAGTTACTACAACCTAAATGTATTCACTCTTTCCTATGACATACTGTTCTGTTTCTTTCTTCTTAGTTGCAAGCTGACATAATGATGTCACCCAGTTTACTCCTGCCTGTGGAGAGCCACTGCGGTGCATGGGCAGCTTAAGTTCAGCTCTGATCTTAATCTTCACTTTCTCAGCAAGAGGTTGACTCAACAAGGCAGCAAAAGAAGACTGTACTAGAAGGAAGCACCTTATAGTGTCACTAACCAAAGTGTTCTTTACCTGACTATTCCAGTGTGGCAAAGCACTCCCTGGCCTTTCCAAGCAAGAAGACTGCTGTGGAACCGTGGGTACTTCCTGGGGTTTTAACAAATGCCAGAAATGTCCCAAGAAGCCATGTAAGTGCTGGTTTGTTGTTATTCTCTAGATTGCTGGGTTTTGTTGTTTTTAAAAATCCCTCAAGAACCAACCCTCCAAAATACCCCCAAAACAACTGTGGTTTTATGCTCTGTGGTTTTACTGGGTCAGAAGCAGGAATTCTCCTACATGCCAGTTACAATATGTAGGCACTCAGTGCAGCCAGCAAAGTTCACTCCATTGCGTTTTTTCCCCTTCTTCTTCCTCCTTTAAGTCTGTTGCATTTTCTCAGTGCAGGAAGAATAGTGTCGTTGAGTCATCCTCCCTATTCAGGCTGGATCTATATTTTTTGAGACATTTGCACAGAAATTGTAAATTATAGAGACAGCAATTAATGCTTGGAGAGAAAGCAGTGACCTCTGGGACTGCTGATGAACTTTGAAGTTTGGAGCCAAAGTTTTCCAGGCTCTAAACTGTCAGTTGTTTGGAGGGATTTTTTCCCCCCTCGCTGTTTTTGTGATATCTTCCTCAACAGTTAGCCAATGACAAAGACTTTCTTCACCCTTCTGTTATGATTTGACACCATATTATAATAAGAAGCAAATTTCAAATTATTTGCATGAAAGATGAAGCTAGTCTCTTGAACTTGTTGGGAATTACATTATGGTTGCCTAGGACTAGTAGTATTTCTCTGTTATGCTGTGTTTTCATCAATAAATGAAAGCTGGACAAGATAAATAATCTCTGGTTTGTACTTCTTGGGCTCAAAATAATGCAGGGAGTTGCAGTCTTTCCTGTGGCAGTTTTCTAGACCCTTGTTATTCATACAGACAGCAATGCTGGAATTGTGCTCAGTGTCTGATTCTTCTGAAGGATGTTCTTTGTCCACAAGTCTCAATGTAAATGCAGCTCCACTAGAAAACCTGCTGTTAACTCCTACATCTCATTTGAAAGGAGGAATTTCTTCCAAAGAGAGTCTGACAGAAATTTATGCTGACCCACCCTGATCTGCTGGTTCATACAGCATTTTATAGCTCTAAAAAAAAATCATTATGTTGTGGTTTAGAGTATGTTTCGTCATGTGCTTCTGAAGGAGCCTCCTCTGGGGATTTTAGTTAATGAAAGGTTGGGGTATCTCAGTTTTTATTCCTGTAGCAGATAAATACAGTTTCTAGTGGTGACACCCGTCCCCTGATAGTACATGAACTGTGAAATGGGTCCTGATTTTACAATTTTTCCAAAGAAGTAGCAATTTAACTACAACTGAAAGCCTTGCCCATTGGAAATATGCGAGTGTGGAATGCTGCTCAGTAGATGTAGGTGCAGTGAGAAAAGTGAGGTGAAAGGGTGCAGAGAAGAGCCTGGACTCACAAAAACCCCTCCCAAAGGAAAATGCAACACCCTTTTTCAAACCACAAGAACAAACCCTTTTCTTAAAATGCTAATGAGATGAGCACTGTCCTTGTATTGTAAGAGCACGCTTGATCAAGATGGAATGATTCAGAGTTACTTTTTCTGCTGAAAGGATTTCTAGTCTACATTTTATACCTTTGAGAAGGTGCCTTAACCCATAAAATGTAGAAACAATTCTTGGAAGAGTACTGGGAAGCCAGGCTCTTTCCCGGTGTTCTTCATCACTTACAGAGTGAGTCATGCGTGCTCCTACTTTCTGGCACAGTTGGGGATTGTTTTCCTTGATGTAACTGTATGATTTCAGGATGAGACAGAGAATGTTGCCACTTGGAATCATCCTATTTTGTGATTAAAACATTCCTGGAAAGTAGGGCTTTGTATCTCCTAGACGTAATGGGATCCATTTCTCATCTTTCTAGGTGGGAGCTCTCTTTGCAGTTAGTGTTTTAAGCAGGGAGGAGGAGATGGGTGTGCAGTGTCGAGTTTCTCCAGATGAAAATGTAGTGTCACCTGCCATTGCCTTATATCAAGAGTGTGATTTGGTAGATGTATCCTTCAGGAATACGCACTGAATCCATCAGGAAGCTTTAGCAGAGGAGTATGTATTCTCTAAGTCTAGATCACCGGACGGTGATCATTGAAGCCAGGAGGACAAGGATGGGAAAAAGGAAGAGGAAGAAGGGGGAAAAGAAAATAGACGTAAAGGCAAACAACCTTTTCCAGCTGCAGTCTCCATGACTAGTAATAAAAATTTGCAGAACATTGACAGAGGCATGTAAGTTACCACATTGCTAATTTATTTAAGGCTGTACTTCAGTCTCACTAACAGGCACTTTTCTCCTCTCTTCACTCAGCTCCTTAAGGTTTTGCATATGTTTGGTGTGTGTTGTTCCTGTGGACTGAAATAGGGCTTGGCTGCTTTGTGAAGACCTACTTGTGTTTTTTGGGTAGTAGCCGCTGCTCAGTCAGGGCTCATCTTGCTGCAAAGTCAAGCATCTTGGCCTCGCCACTCTCAGTCTGCAGGTTAATGGATCCCTCAAAATTACTGAAAAACAAATGAAAGCATTTTGGAACAGATTTCCATTTCTGAGGGCTTCTGCAGAAGATGACTTTTAAGAGAGACTGCATTTCTCTGTTACATGAGGAATGTTACGATTGTCTGGGCTTCTCACTTACAGTTAATAATTACAAACAGATTGTCTGAGTAAAGGGTAAGTAATGTAGGACTCCATCCAGCTCCTACATGGAGCATCACGGAACAAGCTCCTTACTCTGCTGCAGCCTTCTTATGTTGCTGCTCTTTGTAGAAGGGGAAAAAAAAAAACCCAGCTGCTGGTAAACTGCTGTTTCTTGCTCTGTGTAGGAGTAGGAGGATGAGGAAGGAGAGGTTAAAATCTCTGACCTCACTCCACTGCTGCACTTTTGAGAGCAAGAGTCACCCTGGAAGGGAAAACACATTGCAGCACTGGAAAGGGCGTGACATAGCTTGTGGTCTCCATCAACATTGAGAGAGACTCTGTTGGTTGAAGTGTGAATTGAATCAGGTCTGTAGTGGCCAACCCAGGCAATAATGAGTGTAATTCTGAATCTGATTTTGCCAACACGAGCATTAGGACTTTCACTGATGTCTCCAGACAAGTGTGTTGTGCTTTTGAAAACTTCACCTCAAATTTCAGGTAAATTTCTACTGGTTTCAACTACTCTTGTGAAAATATTGGAGCTGCGCTAGGAATAAATGTGCCACTCTGTGGTGAGAGGCAGCAATTTCATATTTGAAAATACGAGAAATTGTGTTAATGTGGTGGTAACCAGTGTAAAGCTGGACAAATATGGGTTCTTTATTTTGTTGTAGTTTGACCTGCGCTATTTACATATTTAACCATTTTAACTTTTAAAGTAATTTCTAAGGAGCTTCTTAATGTTGTAATTAATGAATTATTTTAAATACTTCACAGCCGTTAGAAATAAAAACAATCTTACTCCCAAAACTGCTACTCAAGATCAAGTAGAACTACTACATTTTTTTCTAAAGAATAGACAAATCTTTAAAACTAATGAAAACATTTTCTTTTTTTCTATCCTTATAATTAAGTGCTTCATAGTTTGAAACAAGCTGCAAGGATTAATGTGCAATTCAAGCATGGTAGGTGAAGTAAGGCCAGCTGAAAACATCATCTCACTCAGTGTCTCTCTGATTTAACAGTTTATATGCATTAGGGTGGAAAGCAACGCCACTGACTTCTTTTTTCCTGCTAAATTTTTTGACCAGTTTTAAAGGAAAACAAAAGATTTTACCAACTTTTACCCTAAACTGTTGTAGAATTCACATGATGAGAAACTCTCTTGCCTCTTATTAAAGGCACTTGTGTGATCCTAGTGCCACGAGTTTTGTCCTGTATGTTTAATAAAGTTGTGGGTTTTGCCAAGAGGTTGGCTTGTAGTGCATGGCCATGCAAAAAAGTTACTGCTTTCATTTATGATGTTATGTATGGCAGCTTAACAATCGACAGAGAGTTCTCTGTAGTCTCAAAGGGCAGGCGGGGTCAATGGGCTGAGGCTAACAGGATAAGGTTTGACAAGGCCAAGTTCAGTGTCCTGCACTTTGGTCACAATAACCCCCTGAAGCTACAGACTGAGGGATGAGTGGCTGGAGAGCACCCTGGCAGAGAGGGACCTGGCCATACTGGTTGACAGCTGGGTAAACAGGAGCCAGCAGGGTGCCCAGGTGGCATCCTGGCTTGTGTCAGGAATAGTGTGGCCAGCAGGACTAGGGATGTAATTCTCCGCTTGTACTGGGCACTGGGGAGGCTTCCCCTTGAGTACTGGGGGCAGTGCTGGGCCCCTCACTTCAAGAAACAGACTGAGGGGCTGCAGCAGGTTCAGAGGAGTAATGAGACTAAGGAAGAGACTGGAGGGAAAGTCTGATGAGGAGAGGCTGAGGGAGCTGTGGGTGTTTAGCCAGGAGGAGAGGAGACTCAGAAGGGACCTTCTGAAAGGAGGATGTAGTCAGTTGAGGGTCAGGCTCTTCTCCCAGGCAACTAGCACCAGGACCAGAGGTCAGGTCCTGAAACTGCCAGAGGAGGGTTAGGTTGGATGTTAGGAAGCCCCTCCTCATGGAAACGGTGATCAGCTGAAATGGACTGCCCAGGGCAGTGGTGGAGTCCTCATTCCAGAGATGTTTAAGGACAGACTGGCTGTGGGCCTTAGTGCCCTGGTCTAGCCAATGTGGTGATGTTAGGTTATGGGTTGGGCTGGATGAGCTCAGAGGTCTTTTGAAGCCTCAACAATCTCTGACAGGCAACCTTGGGTGGAGGAAAGAAACAATGACTAGAACAAAAAAGCTACTTAACTTTCTATGTTGCTAAAATTTAGTTCAGTCTGTATTCTGCAGTGTTACTGTGTCCAGTAAGTGGCACAGTCTTCTAAAATGCAGCAACTTTATGAGATGAATCTCAAATGAGACTTTTTCTTCGTTTTTGGGGTTTTTTTTTGTTTTAGAATTTAATTTGCATTTGCAGACCCTCTGAATTTCAAACTTGTTTCAATTAAGTGTGATAGGAGAAATGTTCTTTGATATTGGAGATACTTCTGCATTGTGGAACTGCTTTCCACTTTCAAACCATTGAGCTTTCAATCATGCATTCCTATCATGACATTTGTAGCTAGCCTTGGGAAAGTAATTATTGAAGAACAATGAGTATGAGAGATGATGTTTTGATTTCCAAGGTTTCTGTTTTGGAAAAAAAAATGTGAATTTGCCTGGATAACTGGAGACTTTTGTGGAAAGACAAAGAATCAAGATTTACCTGTACAACCTTGAATTTTAATTTCTTTGTCTTTTGTGCTTATTATTTCTTTTTTTTTATCGTTACATAATCACTTGGTTGCTGGGCTTTCTAAATCAGCATTGAAATCGGCAGTATTTAACGGATGTAATTTTTTCTTCAGCATACCATGGATACAGTCCTATGTCAGGGTGTCCACAAGGCTACAAGAGGATCAACGCTACCTTTTGTCAAGGTATGACAGTGCAAGTGATTTACTGTGTTTATGTTGAGCACAGTCTTCTGTGACAGATTGTTTGATATTTATGGCTTAGATGAAGCAATCCAGTCCATTGATTTGTATTTGGAAGGAAGTGTTTATGCTACTTTTAACTCTTTCCAAATATTGGCAACTCAATAGTGATTTTTTTGTCTTCCAGGGCAAAAAAAAAAAGCTTTTAAAACTTTTATGTACACCCCTGGGTTGCTGTGGGGTTTTTTTTGGTTTGTATATAAAGGTGTCTTCAATCAAAGACTTCCTGTGTTCTGTGTTTTACTTCGTTCTTCATTAGAAATAGGTTGTTCTGTCAGTTCTTCTGCTAAACAGAAAACCTGCAAACTTACTCAGTTAAGTCTATTGAAAGTAGCAATAGAAAATGGTTTATAATCATGCAAATATGGAATAATCTCAGAGAAATTCTTTGGGGCTTAAGAGTTTAGATGCAACGGTACTGAGAACAGCCAGATAGTGTCAACTGAAAATCCGTGTGCACCTGGCTGCCACGTGCATAATGTGGATTAGGATGTGTGGAGTTAGACACTGCCTAAGTTGTGTTACTCCAAGAGGATACCCTGTTTTGCCTGGCTGTTAAGTATAGAAGTTACCAAAATGTACAGGGTTGTAGGGTCTGAATGATCGTGTAGCTTCACAGAATGGATTGGGGTATTTAGATTCTCCTGGTCTATGGCAAAGTTGAACAGACAACCATAGACGTGGGCTTGTTCTTTCTATGTATCACAGAGCGTTGAACAGAGGTGCCAGATGAAAGGAAAAAGTCTGACCTATTTGGCACAGTTCAAGTAAATGAGAGTAAGGAGCTCCTGAGAAGATGGGAACAGTTGTGCATTGGTGCTCCGGAGAGACATTTGGGAAGGAAAGGGAGAATGACTTCAAGTGATGCTGACACTGACCCATGCTCACCTTTGTTAGTCATTGTTGAGACAGCAAAGTGTCTGAACAAGTAGCAGTGGCATCTCTTGATAGAGAAAATGAGAGTCTGATTGGTGCTAAAGGTATGTGTAAGCATTTTGGAGATAAAGTTAACTTTATTTATCAGAAAGTTTTAAGTTCGCACGTTAATGAAGGAATGGGCAGCAGACAGCCACGCAAAGAAATTATTTTACCAACAACAAAGTACTGTGTGTAAAGCCAAAACACAAGCATCCCATTGCTTCCACTGCTAGGGGATGAACAAGCTGTTCTCTGAAAGGATAGACACTTGAGCCTGTCTACTGCTCAGTTCTCTACCTAGAGGTTTACCAGCTTGAGGGTAAGACTTTTGCAGGATTGTGAGAGAAAATTGTGTTGAGTCAACATAGTAAAAAGCTAAGTGGAGAAGTTACTAATTGTATCTCATGAGCTTGTTCCTTGAGCTGTTGTGAAAGGTGAAAGACTGTAGAGTCCTCCTAATAGAGGGGGTCTAGAGAACAAGTCCTGTGAGGAGTGGCTGATGAGCAGCTGAGGGAACTGGTGCTGTTTAGTCTGGAGAAAAGGAGGCTGAGGGGAGACCTTATTGCTCTTTACAACTACCTAACAGGAGGTTGTACAGAGGTAGGGCTGATCTCTTCTCTCAAGTCACTAGGAATAGGACAGGAGGAAATGGCCTCAAGTTGTGCCAGGGGAGGATTAGATTGGACATCAGGAAAAATCTCCTTCCAGGAAAAGTTGTAAAGTGCTGGAAAAGGCTGCCCAGGGAAGTGGCAGAATCATCATCCCCAGAGACACATCCCATGTAGATGTGGTCCTTAGGGATGTGGCTTAGTGGTAACTTGGCAGTACCGGGTTAACAGTTGTACATGACCTTAAAGGTGTCTTCCAGCCAAGATGCTTCTATAAATAAATGCATGGAAAGTTGTTGACGGCAATTTAGCTATGAGGACTGCAAAGTGAAAGCATGAAGGAGATGAGTGTAAGGCATAGATGGACCACCTTTTCATGCCTTAAGTTCATAGAATCATAGAATCACTACGGATTGGAAGGGACCTCGAAAGATCATCTAGTCCAATCTGCCTGCAAAAGCAGGATCACCTAAACCAAGTCACACAGGAACACATCCAGGCGGGTCTTGAATATCTCCAGTGAGGGAGACTCCACAACCCCCTTGGGCAACCTGTTCCAGTGCTCCGTCACCCTCACCGTGAAGAAGTTCCTTCTCATGTTAAACATGCAGGTGGTGCATATGTATCATCAAGATGTTTCCAGCCATTTTGAAAGTGTCTGGAACATGCCACAAAGCATGCATCCCTCTGAACATGGTCTAGAAGAGACAATATCTTTTGTGATCTCTAGAAGATGTGTGCTAACCCCACTATATAGACATGGTGGTTTCCTAGACAGCAACAACCCAGCAGGCATTCAAACTATTAGAGCATTCCGTTGTTTCAAAGAGTTTTACCTAGATGTTGGCAAACCTTATTTCATGGAAATTAATCAGTGTTTACAGATAGTTAAAAGATGGTCTAATGATTGTGAAGGCTACCAGAAGTAGGCCCACAAGTTGTTTTTGCTGAGCAGTAGCAGACTGATAGAGAGGGAAAACAGGGAGTTAAGTCCTGCCAGATGGCAGAGGGCAGAAATAGATTTGTACTAACCTGCCAGTCTGGTTATAGCCTGTTGTAACGGATTTTTCCCCTGATATGTGTTTGTACCACTTCACTAATAGTGCAAGAAGTATGACTATTTAAACTGTTTAATTATGGCTATCATTATTCCAGAAGAGAGCTGTAGAGTCTAAATATAACTTGTAGCTGTCACATGGAAACTTACAGCCTAGAGTTGAATCAGAGGACTTAGATTGGATTATCCAAGCAGGAAGCAGACTGCTGATTAATTGAGGATGGAGACAAATCATTTTCTGGACAGAACAGAGGTGCTGACTGCTGCAAGTTCCCCTTACTGTCTTATCGAGGCTTGGGTGGCTTCTCTGTTATTTATGCACCAACACACTCCCTCGAGGGGAAGGTGTGTGTAAGGAGGGGACTGGGAGAGGAATGCCCATGAAATGAAGCCAGGATGAAATTTAGTCCTGTTGAAGTGAGTGACAGAATTGGGTATTTTTTCCAGAGGGTCAGGATTTTGCCCTCTTTTTGAATGGTCGTCGGGAAGTCTTAACTTTATACATGAAAGCTGCTGGCAAGGGGTACTTCAGTCCTGAAATGGTTGGTAGCAGGTGCTTCTCAGTGTGTCAGACAAATGTGGCCGGACTTGGTTTATCTGAAGCAGACGGTGGTTTTCTAGAAGAGAATCACAGAATCATTAAGGTTGGAAGTTCAAGATCATCAAGTCTAGCCATCAGCCCAACCCCATCCTGCCCACTACAGGGTAACGAGGAAGCAGCTGTCCACAAAGCAGCAGCAATGGCTGCCGAGAGAAAACTGGAGGAGTATAGATTCTCATAATAATCCTTACCTTTAAATTGGAAAGGAGTGGCACAGCGTGTCCCCATGCAAGTACGCACGTTAATTAGATTATTCTCTGCCTGAAGACTGGGCATGCTGTGAGAATGCTCAGACAAAACACTAATGGAGTTAACATTTCTGAATCCCAGCCTGCAGCTAAGACGTTGTTTGCACCTAGATACCATCCAGCCTTCACTGCCGAAAACTGAGGACTAAAAGCCAAATGAAGCTTTTGTTCTACATTTCTATTGCAGTCAAAAGCCTCCTTCATTTACAAAGCTTATGTAGTGTTAGTGTGATTAATAACCAGATCCTGGCTTTTTTTCCTTTCAAATGAGTGAGCTAATGAAACATTCTTCTCTCTAACGTTGTGTAGGACAACAAAGAGCCATCTGTGGGTATGCTGATTGGAACGGTCTAGTATAATTGCTATGAAGAAAGCTTTGCCCCCCTCAGTAATTATCTTTTCAATGGGCTGATTTATTACATGTACACACATGGATGCCCTCAAGCCCAAATAAAGCTTATCAGAGTTGCAGAATCCTAGTGCAGTGCTAATTTCTGGTTCCCTGCTCTTAGAATTGTGCTTGCCATTTCCTTCTCCTGGTAATGGTTTTCTTGGAAACCTGAAATAGAATGTGAAAAACAGCTGATGAAAACACTGGATTGATTCATTTCTCAGGAAACTAACGTACTGCCGGCTGAGCACTTTAAAAACCTTATCTTGAACAACTGGAAAAATACCTGGACCCTTGTTGTTTTTCTATGAAGTAAAATGTTGTGCGTGGAAGGTTTGGAAAAGTTCCCATAGACTTAAAATTAGAAGGATATGCTCTTGCAGAAACTAGGACTTGTATGTCGATGAACCTAATCCTTAATCATGTGCTCTGGGGACCTCAAGCTTTTTCCCCTTTACTTCATTGTGATATAAAATACGTTTGAAAAGTATATTTGGCCCTCCTCCATTTGACTCTAAAACATAGTAGTATGTTTTTTCTACACATAGGTTTTATTACTTTAAAATAGAACAAAACTTTGCTTCATAAGAAATGCTATTTAATGCTATTTGGCTACTCAGTGAACAGCCTTCTTTCGAAGAAGTTCTTTTATGATGATCATACTGAGAGATAAATGTATCTCCAGAAACCCGTCTGGATTGTTGTTTGGACATTGATTATGTGCTTGTGGCTCTGCAGACTTGCGTTCCAGTAAATTCCATGCACAAGCACAAAACAAGTTGCCTTGATTTCTTCTGCTGCTACTCTGTTAGCTCATAGAAATCAACAGGTCATTTCTTAGAATAAACAACTGGGGCTTTTGTAATTTTATAAACTATATATTGCAATAGTTTCAATTGCAGTAGAACAGCTAGTCCAACACCCCTACAACAAGCAGGGACATCTTTCACTAGAACAGGTTGCCCAGGGCACCATCCAGCATGATCTGGAATGTCTTCCGGGATGGGGCCTCCACCACCTCTCTAGGCAGCCTGTTCCAGGGATCCCCCACCCTCAGATTCAAGAACTTTTTCCTCATGTCCAACCTCAATCTTCCCTTTACCACCTTCAAACCATGACCCCTCATCCTATCGTTCCATGCCCTTGTGAACAGTCTTCCTCACCCTTCAGACAGTCCCTTTCAGGAACTGAAAGGTCACTATAAAGTCTCACTGGAGCCTTCTCTTCAGGCTGAACAACTCCAACTCTCTCAGCCTGTCTCCATAACAGAGGTGCTCCAGCCCTCTGAGCGTTTTCATGGCCTCCTCTTGATCCACGCCAACAGCTCCACATTGTTTTTGTGTTGGGGGCTCCAGAGCTGGATGCAGAACTCCAGATGAGGTCTCACCAGGACAGAGTAGAAGGGCACAAGCCCCTCTCTCGATCTGCTATGTATAGCAGTAGGTACAGTTGTAAATGATTTTCACAGAATAAAAAATGTTGCCTATATAGTGAGCCAGTTTGGAGGTCACTCAGCCAGATGGCACTCCCAGTGAAGCTTGGCATATACCTACCAGAATGAGATAATTTGAATGTCTCAGTTCTGACTAAGGGAACTGGAGCTGTTTTGTGTGGAGAAAAGGATGCTGAGAGAAAACCTTATTGCTCTTTACAACTACCTAAAAGGAGGATGTAGAGAGGTGGTCTCTTCTCCCAAGTCACCAGCGATAGGACAAGAGGAAGTGACCTGAAGTTGTGCCGGGGTGGGTTAGATTAGACATTAGGAAAAATGTCTTCCCTGACAGAGTGGTCAGGGGTTGGAACAGACCACCCAGGAAGAGGGTGGAGTCGCCATCCCCAGAGATGTTTAAAAAACATGTAGATGTGCCCTAGGGAACAGGGTTTATTGGGCAGGGTGGAGTTGGGTTGACTGTTGGACTGGATGATCTTCGAGCTCTCTTCCAGCCTTGATGATTCTATGTATCTTAGGAAGAAACTTGAGGGTCCCTGAGGCACTGGAACAAGTTGCCCAGGGAGGCTATGCTTGCTCCATCCCTGAGAAGTGTTCAAGAGCAGGTTGGATGTGGCTCTGGGCAACCTGGTTTGGTGAGAGATGTCTCTGCCTGTGGCAGGGCATTGGAACTGGATGATCTCTGAAGTCTCTTCCAACCTGAATTGTTCTGTGATTCTGTGATACAACCTATTGTCAGAAGATTGTGGCTTTACCAGAATACTTCAATAAATATACACATTCAGGTTTAGCATTTTTGTTTTGCTCCAAAGTGTTGTAATAATTGCCAAGTCATTAAAAAAGAAACTACATTAATTTTATTCTAAGGACAAAATCAATAAAGCAAAAGCTCAGTGCTGCATGCTTGACAATGTCAGAAGCACAACAACGGTTCTTTTTTAGCTCATATGTAGTTAGCATTGCCTTAGATTCATACATAATCATTAGGTTCCTGAAATAACATATGTGGTATAACTTCTATATATGGTCTTTTAGGATCCTCTGGTGGTGTTAGTCGTCTTTTATCCTTCTGTCCTTTGAAGTTTTTGCTGCCCCATATCCTCCATCCTTGAATCCTCCATCCTCGGCTTTGCTGTCTGGCACCTCTGGGCTAGTTTTCAGTAGTCTCCTGAATTTTCCTAATCTTATCTGTTAGCTCCTTCTTAGAGGTTAAAGGTTAGCAAAGCTGTATCCTGTATCCTGTTGTGGCAAAAAGCCAATTCTGCGGATCCCACTGCTGACTATTTTTTACACTGTGATGATAGCAATGACATAAATTCCGGGCGTTAAGCAGGGAAATGAAAAAATGACGTTCATTTTATAGGAGCGTTTCCAATTCCAGCATGTCTGTGACCTCATGTAGACCCCACTCCCTGTCTGGAAAGGGCAGAAAGGGGACTTGCTTCATGTGTCCAGATGAGCTCCAAGGCTGGAGGCCGAGGAGACAGCCTTATACCACCATAGTGATTCCTGTGATTCTGCTTTAGGCCAGCTGGGCCTGGGTGGTCTGAAGAGCTGCTATAACGGTTAGCACAGCCAAAATGCAGTGAAATTCTCATCTTAAATCCTCTGCCAGCTGGAGGCTGCCAGAGGGAAGCACTACGAAGCTGATATTCCAACCAGCAGCTTTTGTAGGTTGGTCTGTAGCAGAACAGCAATCTGCTGATCAGCTAGTCCTTCTGGACTTGTGCTTGGCTACAATGTTCATGCAGCTCTTGGGGTTGTTTTGATATGTTAGTGTATTATCACATATCCCAGTATCGCAAGTTGGAAGGGACTTGGAGGATCATCTAGCCCAGCCCTTAACTTAAAGAAATCCAGTTTCCGTGAGCTGGCCCAGCACTTTGTCAGGCTGAGCCTTAGAACTGTCTAAAGCTGAGAAATCCACCATTTCCCTTCAAAGACCATTCCAGTGTCTGATTGCTCTTGTGATGAAACATTTTCCTCTGGAGTCCAGTTGAATCTCCCCAGGGGCAATGTAGATGCCCAGTAGGCTGTGAAACACCCATGTTATTTGCTTGCTGAGGAACCTAGCAAAGCAGTTCAGTTAGAGCAAATTAGAAGAGTTTACAGTGCCGTTATGCTAAACACAATAAGCCACCTGCATGTTCTCCAGTCATTAAACAACAGCATCAACCTTCATTCACATGTAACAGGTATTGATAAACAGGTACAGGGACTTTCTCTTGGATTGAGTGTTTACATTGGGCATAGTTTGTCTTCCATGGTGAAAACTTTATGGCTACTTTATAGTAGCCATGCCATGGCTTACAAAAAGGTAGAATGTTGTGTGTAAGTTTCCAGTACACAACCGAAGTAGCATTGAACAGCAGCTAATGCAACCCTAAAGACTGTTTTGACTACTTTAAAGGGCATTGTAGATGCCAATGCAAGAACACTGGAAGATAATACCTTCTGGGTCTTGTTCTGCTCTCCAGCAGAGAGATCTTCCACCCATCATCACACAGAGGAGAGAGAAAGATAGTCTAGTACCTTTGTGAGCACAAATATCTGTTTGTTAGCCAGAGGATAGCCTTCCATTAGGTGTATAAAAGCTTTGCCATGGAAATTTAAGTACCTCAGAACAAAATTTGATCCCATAACTAACTGTTTTCCTTTTCAAGTTTGGTTTATATATTTCTTTCTCAGTCATCACAACATGCCAGAGTGTAATGCATGAAAGAGAGCTGAGCAAGTAAATCAGTATTTGAGTCAAAGAGCCCAACTCTTGCTGTATCAATAGGGATGTTGAAAAGCCTTGGTGGTTTTGAATCTTTAAGCAAGGAAGAACTGTTTAGAGAAAAGTCAGAAACCAGGGTTGAGTTGTTTCTTTCAAAAGCTTTTTTTATTCTGCATTATTCAGTCCATCTTCAAATCACAGTTATTAGAAGTGTTTCTATTAACTGTTGCCTACACTTAGACTTCATGAAATTAGGTTAGTGTAGTGATATTCGGCCCATGCCATTGCAGATGTGCATGTCTGTGGTTAAAGCTGAGGTAAGTTGTTCACTTGAGTCTGTTAACTCTTTGTGGAACAAGATTCTAGTGTAGTGCTTTCAAAACAAGGCTGTGTTTTGGAGTATTTCTAATCTGAAACCTTACCCTGGACAAAAAATCCCAGTACAGTCTCTCTAAACACTCTTAGAACAAAGTGCATATTCATATATGTGTCTGAGTTATCCTTTAATCTTGTCTCTTCTAATGCATGCACATCAAGGTCTTTGTATATAAAGTGGGTTTTGGAGTTAGTAAAACTTGATATAATGACCATGGTTTGTAACGGGCTCAGTGTTAGCACATTCTTCCTGCTTTAAACACCATCTTGCCTTGTTTCTATCTTCCTGGAGGAGTTTTTTAAGTCATGAAGGTTACTTTGCCCGTAGTCACACCCTTCACGTGAGCCAGCAAGCATTCAGTTAGGAAATGGTTGGCTTAGCTTGGAATTTTTCCCTGAGAAGTTCGGTGGCAGGGAGTCATTAACACATTACAATATCTGAGAGCAGAGGGACCTGAAACCCAGTAGACCTATAAATATCTGTGGAAAAGTATCAAACACTAACTGCTGTTGTT
Source organism: Rhinopomastus cyanomelas (assembly GCA_013400115.1). Classification (NCBI taxonomy): domain Eukaryota; kingdom Metazoa; phylum Chordata; class Aves; order Bucerotiformes; family Rhinopomastidae; genus Rhinopomastus; species Rhinopomastus cyanomelas. The sequence goes on along the minus strand of VXBP01009882.1, from coordinate 42,918 downwards.
AAGAGAACCTATTTTACCTTCTCCTTAGTGGGGAAGACTGGAATGTATGAGCAGTGGTTTGGGTTGTTCAAAGCTGACAGCACTGTGGTGGCTCTGGATGAGAGTATGTTGGGTGATCTCACAATATATCAAGCTGTGTGCTTGGAGGAAAATAGAGGAGGAGCTGAGACACAGCTGTCCCATCTGTACAGTCCCACAGCACCACTGCCAAGACGTGGGTTATGGCAAAGCTCCTGTACATTTGGATGAACTTGTGAGAGTGGAGTCACTGACAGGGACTCTGAGATGACATGTGCCTTCCACTGCCATCTCCACAGATCCAAAGTAAGACTAAAGCTTTCATATCTTGTCAAACCTGCGTGGAGATGGACTACCAAATGTAGGGCAGGGCCTGAAGCTGTGCTAGGGAAGGGTTAGGTTGGATGTTAGGAAGCCCTTCCTCACAGAAAGCCTGATCAGGTGCTGGAATGGACTGCCCAAGGCAGTGGTGGAATCCTATCCCGAAAAGTGTTTAAGGAGACTGACTGTGGCCGATGTGGTGATGTTAGGTCCTGGTCTGGACTGGATGAGCTCAGAGGGCTTTTCCAGCCTCAGTAGTTCTGTGATTCTGTGATATGACAAACTCTAGAAGGTACTTAAATGTAGCAATGCCCATATTATATAGCAATAGCAGAGTACATGTGCATTGGTTGTTAGGTTTTTAAATAGTAGATGGACAAGAACAGTTCATCTGGGAAGAAATTTAATTCAGTGACAGGATTTGTAAATATTTTGAGCAGAACAGTTGGATCATTTGGAAAAAAAGATTGGTATTGATGAACTGTGGGAAGATCCCATCTCCCTGCATATTAGCTACATTGGTGAGTAACACCATGACGTTCCCAGGATCACCGAATGTAGCCAGTACATTCTTACACAAGTTTTTCTTCGCAGTGACATGAAGTGCAGAGTTCCTATCTGTAAAAGGGTGAGTAATTTTTACACTTGGAACAAATCCCAGCAGACATGGCAACTGCTGGAGTTGGCCCGTACCATGAGTGGGAGGCGTGTGCTCTTGGGGAGTGGCTCAGGTAGCCACACTTGTGGAGAAAATGGAGAAGGTAGGAATGTGAAAGATTCTTTCTGTCTGTTTTCCAAAGCAAGTCTGATGTATTTGGCACACTCAACTTCTTGTCATGTCCGTGTTAAATCAGACAGCAGTACATAATGAGGTCAAGTAAAATGGTGAAGGTTGTGTGAAAACTAAGAGGAGAGATAATAAATAATACATGTTTTAGATAAAATGATCCCTAATACCTGATTGCAGAGGAGACAGCTGGCATGTCTCCCTTTCACCTGAAGTTTGTTTATGCAGCGAGGTAGGCATTTCTTCCAAGTTCCATGACAGGGATTCAGTCTTATGAAGAAGTGATCTGTGTAAACATTTTAAAATAGGTCTGTTTCATTGTGCTGCCTCTATTTTCCTGAAAGAGTAAACACAGCAGATTATGACAGAGACAGTTATATATCCAGAGGGTTGGAGGGCTGGTGGGGTTTTTTAAATCATTATTATTTTAAGGTTTTGATTATCAGCGTAAGCTGTGTTGTTACTGTCTTCTGAAATAAACCCCGTGAGTTCACCTGACTCTGTTACAGGTGATGGTTGGACAGGCTCTATTCTAGGAGTGAATGAACCATAAATACAGCTCAGTTAGGCAAATGCTTGGGACATGGGAGAACAATTTAGTGAGATTCTGAAATGGACACTGGTGGAGGTAACCTAATAACAGCAAATTTTATCAAAGTAGTTGTTAATTATTACAAAGTTATGTTCCTGAGGATGCGACCCTTTGCACCCCACATCATGCTCTGGGCACCCTGAAGCATGTTCTTGTTAGTAGAGTTGTGAGCTCTTTAGGATTGAGATGCTTTGTCCTCTGCTTCTCCCACCACAATGAACCTTCAGGTGCTGGAAAGTACTCATCAAAACTGTGTTAAATGTGTAAGTGTTCCATCCCATATAAAATATGTGATGCCACTGAAAGCCTCTCTCTGTTCACGTTCTTCTAGGTTGTGTCTGATTAATTTGTTTGATAAGTCAGGCAAAGCATATTTGGGTTTTAATTCAGAGCACTTGGGAATGATGTTTAAGTGTAATTGTTCTTCTGTTACCTTCTCAGCAGTGTTTTAAAAGGTTATAAATCAGATGTCATCAGTATGGGGAACAGTACTGATTGGAGCCTTAACTGACTGACTGACAGCAATTCTCTCGCACATATCTTATAAAAAATAATAAAGTAACTTCTGAAGAAGGCCTGTTCATAGCTGTTTCATATCAAAGCCTGGGGCCCACACTGTGAGAAGTGTCCACTTCCAGGAACAGTAAATATAAACAATTCTTTTCCATTTTCCCCCAGATATCAATGAGTGTCATTTACAAGGTGTATGCCCTAATGGGGAGTGCTTGAATACCTTGGGCAGCTACAGATGCACCTGCAAAATGGGCTTTGTGCCAGATCCTACTCTCTCAAGATGCATACGTAAGTAATAGCGCTAATCAAGCTGCTAAAAGAGATGCTTAGTTACACTTTGGATGAGAACTGGTTTGACTGCCCCCAAGTCTTCTAAGCTGTCCTTGTCTTTTTTGCTGTCCCTGCCTCCCAAGCTTATTCACTTGATTTAGTCAGTCTCAGTGCTTATCCCTCTTCTCTGATGCTGTCCTGGGAGCCTTGATCTCTCCAGTCGCTGAACAAGAGCCTTTCAATCTTTTCCCAGTTTTCTTGTCACAAAACTTCGAAGTTACATCTAACCTCATCAAACACTCACCAGCCTGGAGCTATCCTACTCATATTTCTCTTTCCCCTACCTTCTTTATGTTCTGCCTTCCCCTATTCCATCTCTGCAGCTGTGAACTAGGTAGTTTCCACGACTAACCCTTCAAGCCAGGATGACCTTTGCCACTTTTACTTTCTGATGAAGGAGTATTAAAAATTAATAAACAACTAGGAAAATAAAAAAGTGGTGAACAGCATGAATGCAAAAGTTTTCCTCTGTTCCATTGCCTTTCACTTGGTTTGAGCTCAGCTGCCTCTGCCCAGAAGGCAGCACAGGGAACATTTCAACTCCTTACTTTAAGTTTTCTCAAGAAGAGTATGTAAAAACAAAAGCCACCTCATTTCCTAAGCTCCTTATCTGAGCTGTCTTTAGATTTACAAAATGTGTTTTAGAACCACAGGTGAATTCTTGCTTTCCCCACAATTACTTTATGCTACAAGCTAATGACACTCAATTGCTGAAAAAGGTTTTCAGTGTTTAGAAGAATTTCTTATACCGTCTGAGACTAACTCCAGAAAAAAAAAAAGTTGTTTTTTCATTTTTGCTTTTGTATGTCATGTTGAAAATCTTTGTATTTTTGGATCTAAGTGACTGTATTACCCTGAACTGCCAACTGTGAATTAATGTGGGTACACAAATAGAAAGTTGGGTGAGTATTAGAATCATAGAATCATGGCTGGAAAGGACCTCCAGGATCATCAAGTCCAGCTCTCATCCCAACAGCTCTCTAACCCTTAGACCATGGCCTCAAGTGCTCGAGCTACTCAGTTTTTAAACCCCTCCAGGGATGAGGATGCCACCACCTCCCTGGGCAGCCTGTTCCAGTGCCCAACCCCTCTCTCAGGAAAGAACTTCCTAAAAGCCACTCTAAACCTCCCCTGGTGCAACTTGAGGCCATTTCTTCTCATCCTTAGTAATTTGGGAGAAGAGACCAGCACCAGCCTCAGTACAACCTTCTTTTAGGTAGCTATAGAGAGCAAGAAGACCTCCTCTCAGCTTCTTCTTCTGTAGACCAAATAACCCCTGTTCCCTCAGCTGCTCTTCACAGGCCCTATCTGCCAGCCCTCTCCCCAGCCTTGTTGCCCTTCTCTGGCCCCACTCCAGCACCTCAATGTCCTTCTTGTACTGTGGCACCCAAAACTGGACCCAGCACTCAGGGTGCAGTCTCACGAGTGCAGAGCACAGGGGCACCATCCTCTCCCTACTCCTGCTGGTTACATTGTTCCTGATGCAGGCCAGGATGCTGTTGGCCTTCTTGGCCACCTGGGTGCCCTACTGACTCCTGTTCACCCAGCTGTCAACCAACACCCCCAGGTCCTTTCTCGCCAGGCAGCTCTCCAGTCACCCTTCCTCCAGACTGTAGCTGCTGGGGGTTGTTGTGACTGAAGTGCATGACCTGGCAGTTGGCTTTATTAAACCCACTGGCTTCAGCCCATCACTCCAGCCTGTCCAAATCCCTCTGCAGTGCCTCCCTACCCTCAAGCAGGTTGACACTCCCGCTTAATTTCGTGTCTTCTTAGGTTGCTCTTTCCTTATGCTGGTCATAGCTCATGGTCTTTGCCTCCTCCACATTAGGACGAAAGTAAATACGTAATTGTCTCTTTCACAAAATAAGTGTCAACTGTAATACCTGGTCCTTTTGTGCTCCTGTTTGTGTAGCCTGCTTACAGCTGACTGATAGCATTTCTTTGATGCAAAATAAGAAATGTCTTCTGTGTAGGGATTATGGCTGGGATAGGTGTTTGAAGTACAACTTGTGCAGGTGATAATATTTGCCCATTTAGCGAGTGTTGGAAATCTCTTGGTGTTTGGTTTGCTTTTCATGTGAGCAGTACAATCCTCTCTTCTACTTTCATTGCAGCTGATAATCCTGTAGTTGCTGAAGAGAAGGGACCCTGCTACCGGTTTGTTAGTGCAGGAAAGCAATGTATGCACCCTCTTTCTGTTCAGCTCAGCAAGCAGCTTTGCTGTTGTAGTGTTGGCAAAGCCTGGGGCCCACACTGTGAGAAGTGTCCACTTCCAGGAACAGGTAAGAACCGCCCATTAAAAATACAAACTCTTGCCCTCCACCTTATGTTTGTTATGCATGCTTTAAAAAAACCCAAGAATTTATTTTAAACAACCTGCTATCCATCCATAAATTATGGTAAATTCTCTGTGTGATGGCAAAATGGTCACCAACATAGTACTTTTGTCTGTAGGGATTTGTGATTAAAACAAAGGAATTGGTAAGTTGTGATAGAATTCCAGACTAACAGTATTTGGATCTCAGAGCATGTTCTTGAACTTTGGTTCTCCATCGCATGATCATAGAATCATAGTATACCTTATATTCTGGCTATAGGGACAGGCAAATGAATCCACAGTCTAATTAATGCTCTTCAGTTGTTACAGGCACCAGTGAGACGATGGGGTAGCTTTTGAGAGTTAGATTACAGATAGCAAATATAAAAAAGTGGTAGTTCAGCATTTTGTGCTACCTTCCACTTCAACAGTTATTTGCTTGATACATAAAGTTCACTTGTATTACCAGCATTCCCTTGGAGTTCTGCTGGTTCTTAAATAAATAAGGTAGACCAGCACCCTCATGGGTGCTCATAGGTTATGAGATTATACTGCTGCTTATACTGATGCTGCATTCATTCCAACTTTGGTCATTTAAGTTTAGTCTTTAACCAAAATTAATCTTTAAAAGCAGCATTGCTTCTTGAAATGTTCCTGATGCCCAGCCTGAGCAGTATTTTAGCCAGGACTACTAACGATAATCCACTGTTCTTACTGAAGACACTGCTGGAGATGTAACTGTTACTATACAGGTCAGGTACTTCTCTGGAATATTTTATTCAGCTTTCAAAACTACAGTTTACTTTTAGAGTAATGGAGAGAAGGAGAGGCTTTTTAATGGAGAAAAGGTATTTTCGTTAGGTGACTTGCAATCTAAATACAGAAGCTTTACATCCATAAGAACATGCCCAATTGTCTATATTCGGGAGCAGAAAGTGTATCTTTAGGTTATCAAATCTCAGAATGATTGAGGCTGGCAAAGCCCTCTGACCTCAGCCAGCCCAGGCCTTGACCTAACATCACCACATCAGCCAGACCAGGGCACTAAAGGCCACAGCCAGTCTGTCCTTAGACACCTCCAGGGATGGGGATTCCACCACTGCCCTGGGCAGTCCATTTCCAGTGCCTGATCAGGCTTTCTGTGAGGAAGGTCTTCCTATTGTACAACCTAACCCTTCCCTAGGACACCTTCAGGCCCTGCCCTCTCTTCCTGGTGCTAGTTGCCTGGGAGAAGAGCCCAATCCCCAGCTGACTACAATCTCCCTTGGAGAGAGGGAGAAGATTCCTCCTGAGTCGCCTTCAGGCTAAACAATCGAAGTTCCCTCTGCCTGTCCTCATCCCTCCAGACTTTCCCTCCAGTCCCTTCCTCAGCCTTGTTGCTCCACTGGACCCACTCCAGCCCCTCAATCTGTGTCTTGAAATGAGGAGCCCAGAACTGCCCCCAATACTCGAGGGAAGACCTCACCAGTGTCCAGAACAGGGGGAGAATTGTTGACTGTTCTCTGGTCATAAAAACACACCACTTGGTATTATGTGGAACTGGTTATTTTAGTGATTTTTCTTAAAGAAAAGACTTCAAAGAGAAAATCTGTGAGTAGAAAATTCTGATGAGCTCTGTGGGAAACACTTTGGTTATTTTATGACAACTTTCATGATTTAAAAACATCTTCCTTTTTGTAACAGGTTAAATTTGTAATCTTTCAGAGTTTACTATGAAAAATGTGTGGAAGTGGGACACTCCAGAATGGGATAACTTATTTACTGCAGCACCCCATGCCAATTTAGGAGCCACCAAATTAAAAAAAAGTCACCATCCCACACTGTGATAGCTTTTAAAACATTTGTACAAAGTAGACCATCTCCAGAAGAGACTCAAAGAGGCCAGCTTTGCACAGCCAGGTATCAAGAACACGTAACAGAGATGTGGCTGAGCAGGGCTCACATTTCCATTCTGCATTTGAGACACTATGAGCTGAGACAAGATTTCCTGCATCGTGAGCATGTGTCTACCCTGTATTTCTTTTACATTCTAGTCTTCCACTAGGGCTTCCAACTCTGATGCTCACGTAGAGCAGCTGCAGCAATCAGAGTAGGTGCTGCTGCCTTTTGTTAACTTTTTCTGAAGCAGCTTTATAAATGAGATTATTCACTCTCTCTTCCAGTGGTCATTTGGCTTTTTATGACTTTAATCTCATTTTTATCCAGCATAATGAGGTCAGTGGAAAGACACTGAAATATTGATCAGTCAGGAAATACTCGAGTCAGTGAGATGTAGATCAGGGCCAGTACAAGACCTCTGATGTAATCCACTGGGATCCTGTGAATAGATGTTGTTACTGGTTGATATGCTTCTGCTCACACAGTACAGGCAGAGGAGTGCTGAGCCTTTTTCCTTTGGTTCCTGAAAAAAAATAAAACAGCAACCAGGATCTTCATTCACTAGGAAATACAGGTAGTGATGAAGATTTGCATATTTAAATTCAAGCTCAGAAAGGATATGCCGGTAAGAGGATTAACACCAAAAAATCCTGATACATTGAGAGACGAAGCATAACTGAATAAAGCCAGAACATGGTTTTGCGAGAATGCTCAGTCATATTAGCATGCCTTGCATAGCTTGTCTTTACGTAGTGTTTTTGTAAAAACGTATGAATGATATGAGATGAAATTTATTAGTGGTACTCATATTTTCCACTATGTCAACATATTACACTTTTAGACTCCTAAAAAGAATATTTTCCCATCCCAAATCTAGCTGCTTTTAAGGAAATCTGCCCTGGTGGAATGGGTTATACGGTTTCTGGCCCTCACAGAAACAAGCTATATCATCACCCTGCAGTTAGAGTACAGCCACCTGTCATTGGCAAGACCCCGATTACTCAACCTGTTGCTAAAGGTACTTCTCCTCCACCTCTCCCAGCAAAGGAAGAGCCAGTGGAGGCACTGACCTTCTCACAGAAAAGTGAGACTGAGATGGCTGTGCAAGAAGGTGAGAGTGGGGGAATTAAGTCTTTCTGTGTTTCTGTGCATGTGTCTCCAGGGGTGTGTTCCTTTGCCAAGTAGCTGCACACAGGACAGGAGAAAACAGTGTCTCTTCCCACAGCAGAGCATCTCATGCTGTGGAGTGCATTGTTACATGACTGACTTCTGGAATATTACATGTAGCTCAGCCCCGATGCGGGAACACTGTATGGAGGGAGACTGCTTTAATCTCACTAATCTTTATGAAAAGAAAGAGGAAGGTTTTTGTAAAGATCATTATAAAGATTGTAACATATAGAAATCATAGACTCATAGAATGTATGGAGTTGCGAGGGACCTCCGCAGGTCATCTAGTCCAGCCCACTACAACGAGTAGGGACATATCTCACCAAAACAGATTGCCCAGAGCCACATCCAGCCTGACCTGGAATGTTTCCTAGGATGGGGCCTCCACTGCCTGTGCGGGGCAGCCTGTTCCAGGGATCCCCCACCCTCATGTAACTCAGGCTTTGCCTTAATATTTCTTAGGGTGGCAGAAGCTGAGGGGCTTTAATCATCTTCCTTTATACAGCCCTGCAGATTAGTACCACCTGATAGAGGCAGATGTCCCAGCAAACATGGCATGAATTAGCTGGAGACAAGAGGGAATTCATTGCTGAAGACTCTATTGATGACATTAGGTGCTTATTGGGTTATTTCCAAGCAGTAGTTACATACCGGTGTGTCAGACTATTCTTAGACAGAGTTTCAGTTGGTTGACTGCAAAATTCTGTGCAACGTGGGTTCCACTTAAAATCACTGCTCTAGTTTTGCTTTCAGAAAGAAAATGGAGCTAAACTGATTCTGGAGAAAAAAAAAATAAGCCATTCAGATATATACTGTGCCGATAAAATCTCCATAAGCTTCTGGGTTTTCATGCGTTTTAAAGTGGAAAACAGCTGTGTGTCATTTGGTTTTACACCACGGATTGCCACGTTCTAGTAAAAAGTACAGAATCTGGAGAAAAAAGGACGTTTTTTAATGATTTAGGAAAAGGATGCTTCCTCTAAGTCAGTAATGACACATAAGCCTTTGAGGCTGATCATCCATTTTTGTTATATGTATGCATTTGGAATTGTTGAGATGTTGTTTAAAATTGTCCCTGCTCTAAGAATCAGCCTCTCCACTAATATGTGGTAAACCAGAGCAAGAAGAGTGAATTTTATTTTATTTTACTTTATTTTATTGTAATTTATTTCATTGTATTGTATTTTGTTTTATTTATTGTATTTGTTGTATTTTATTTTACTTTCTTGTATTTTACTTTATTATATTTCTTTTTTAATGAATTTTATTTTATTTTTTAGATCTGTCCATTAGAAATAGTTGCTTGTTGGGGAAAAAAAACCAGCCAGGCATCTGTAAGAAACTAAGAATATTGATTTTTACCAGTGAAAGATGAATTAAAACAGTGCAAACTGCAATGGCAAACAAAAAGATTATCTATTAATTTAAGCAGGGTTGGGCTGGGCTTGTACTTGGAAGGGAGGCAGTCTGGGTACACCAGGTGCTGTAGGCTTACCCTGCTCTGGCAAGGGGGTTTGGACGAAGATGATCTTTCGAGGTCCCTTCCAATCTGTAACATTCTGTGATTCTGTGTAATACATCTCCTTCCTGGAAAAAAGTCTGTTTTCTGGAATGACCCCCATAGCACTTTTGCTTGATTAAAGAAAAGGCAAAAATCAAACCTGTTTTCTACATGAAATTCTTGCAAATTTTAAAATGTTAGTGACGTACCGTTATGATACGAACTTACCTTCAACACAAAATACTACTGTATTCCTTGGAAGGAATTAGGGCAGTTAGTTCAGGGAGTTGTTAACCTGTGAGTTTCTCTGGCTGTTTCTATGGAAACAAACGGTTCAGAAACGTCTATGGATCAAGCAATTGTAAGCACTGGTCAGTGTGTAGAATCTTATTGTGGTTTAAGGTTGCATGCTTGTTTCAGGAATGTGCTTCCAGTTTGCACCATCCTGGGGTGAGGTTAGGGTTGCTGTGAGGGCAGCAACCACTGTGAACGGTGCTAGTAATTGTAGGTAGCTCGTGTAAGTCGATGTTCTGAAAGAGTGATTAATTTTCTTTTTTCTTTCTGGTTTTAGTGGCAACTGCAGCCCCCTATCAGGTAAAACATGCTGTGATTTCTTTAGGAATTAGAATGCAGACCATGTGTACAAGATTGTGATACCTCTGAAAAGGATTTAGGATGTATGAGGAGCAAACATCTCACTGTGGACTTAGAGTGCAAACCCTGAGGCAACAAGAGCTCCTGGTATTATGATACACAACAGGCAGGTAGTGAGGTGCAGGGAAGAGATTACTTTAACCTCTCTTTATGTTGTTGGTGGAGGGTCTAGTATTGTATCATTCTGTGCCATTCTGGAACCTGTAATTTAAAAATTATAGTGAAAAATGCAGACACTGTGAAAGTAGAGCTGCAGACACTAAAGAAAATCCATTGGAGAGAACCTGCATGAACACCCACTTGTAACACAGGCTTGTATTAATGCCTGTGTTAGTTCCTTAGGTTTTTTTAGGGTTGCTAAGTATTCACTGGAGAAAAGTTGGTGCCCCATTCTGGAGGTTCCAGGTTCTCTGTGCTAATTGTAGTGAGGTTCATTAGGAATAACTGCAGTTATACGTCATTTCACTTTCCTGAAGACTTAGAAAAATCTAACACTTTGGTGAAAACAAGATAGGCAACACAAGGGCTAAGACAGAACCTTCCACGGTGTTCAAAACCTCTGAGGCGTGCATGATTGTTTGCCGCTGGGTGATGCTGAACTGCAATTAAATGTCGTTCAGACCAGAGGATGGGAGAACTATGGAGGGATAAAGCCAAAGATGCAATGAGAAGCTCCATGAAACGGCTGCATCTCATGATAAATTGTATCCCAGAGTATTCCATGGTCTCTCAGACCTAAATTGATGCTTATTAATGATCTCCTATCAAAAGCCACTTCTGTGAGAGTGTTAGTTTCTCAAGCCAGCAATTTGTGGTTTGTTGTCAGAGCTGAATTAAGAGGGTGTTTCCTGAATGTATTTTTTTTCACATTGTTTTAGGAATTAGCTTCACTTGACCAAGAAAAGCAGCCAAACCTAGAACCTGGACAGCCTCAGCTATCTCCTGGAATTTCAACAATTAACCTGCATCCACAATTCCCAGGTAACTTGTTTTTACTTGTTGTTTAGTATGAGAGAGCACTTAGGGAGACTGGGAGGGTAGAAGTGGCAACAGAGCTTACGGAGACATTGACCGCAGCTTTACAGACCTTCCATGAGCAGAAAGGAGAAAAAAGAAAACGTGGAAGCTGAAGTGGGAAGAATTGGGAAGTTGGTAATGGCTGGGTAACTTGTTAGGAGGCAAAGATGTTTTTAGGCAAAACTGGATTACATACTTGAGAGCCTTGTATCTTCTACCCCTTTCAAGAGGAAACTTTACTTAGGTGATTGACATAGAATTTACACTGCAAAGCTTTACTGTCATGCTTGCATTCTTTAGCACCTCAGGTTATTCCACAAGCAGTAGAATGATGGAGAAACCTAATTATACATCTGTTTCTACTCCAGTTCTAAGCAGAAGAAACTAATGAAAAGCTCCACAGTGTCTGGCTCATTGAGTATCATGTATTAATGCTTTAAGAGTTAGGAGTTTTTGAAGACTTTAAGAGATTGGGATTATTTTATGTGACTGATTTCCATTCCATGTCACACAGTAGTGATTGAGAAAACATCTCCTCCTCTGCCTGTTGAAGTTGCTCCTGAAGTCTCTACTTCAAGTGCAAGTCAAGTCATTGCACCTACTCAAGTTACAGGTATTGTACTTCCTTTTTAGAACTACAATGATTTTAAAGTTACTGTGAGTTCCTGACACTGTGACTTGTTCCATGGTGCTTTAGAGTTATAATAGTGAAGGGCGTGTAACTGTAGAACAGAAAGGAAAACCAGAAAGTTCTGAACAGTACAGCAGTGAAGGTCCTATCAGCAGAGCCATGGTCTGCAGTCGAAGTCCAGAAATGAATGCAAGTCATGTCTTTGGACAGTCTGTGTTTGTGTTGGTGATATATGCATGTCGTGGGTCAGAGACCCCGACATATTTCAACCAAGAGCTTTTATCTAAAGCATCAGACACAAAAGGAGGGTTTTACAAACCCACTGCTGAATCTGCAGACAGTGAAACAACTGACTCAGTTTGGAGAAGGAAGGACTCAAGACATTTTAATTCACCCTCTTCACAACATACCAGAGAAAAACTCCACAGGGCTTCCCAGATGGAGAGAAGTGAAGAAGGCAGAAGTCACTGAAGAGTGAGGCGGCAGACACTTTTCAACTTTTTAAACTCAAACTTCAAAGTTTTCTGCCGAAGACACACAAATGTGACAGTGCATGATCATGTGCGTTGAAGGATGCAGACATCGTGGGGTATGTGTGAGCACATTGTACAAAAAACCAGATGAGGGTGTCCTGTGAGGTCTTCGGAAGTGTTCTTGCCTTGTTATGCTTCTTCCTGTTTTGATGTATTCAATTTAAAATGTCGCTGGCTGTAAATGTGAAAGCAGGTAGCTACTATGTGTGTCTGTCTGAGAGCATTACAGTGTCACAGTGGCCAGTCTTAGGATTAACACAGGCATTGCAGTAGTTGCAAATGCTGTAAGATGCAGTCTTTATAAACAAATGCATCAGCCTGTTGGCCAGATACAGTTCTGAGTATTGTTCAGATATATAAGAGATAGTAAAGTACAAGTGAAAAAGGATGGAATCCTAAACTGGATTGAAAATTCTGAATGCAGTTAGAGTTGAGCAGGTTTTGGGCACCTGAATTCTGTACTTTAGATTCAGTTAAAATCAGATATAACCTATTTCTAAATAGTTTGGATAAATTATTCTCATCAATGATAACTTCTTTTTAGGGAATTGTGGTTTCATGCTGCGTTATAACTGTAGTTTAAATTGCAGCCGATCACAGATAGTAATAGTTTTTGCAGTAATTTGTCTATTTCATGAATTTTTAGAACTACTGTAATGGTTTAGCATTCGGCTGCCCATATCTGAGTCCTACATATCTTACAAAATAGATTCAAGCCATTAACAGATTAGCGTTCTGTAAAATCAATCAGAAAACCTCTGGAATGTTTTTCTTAACCTCCCATGCAAAAGTGAAATTGTGTACTTTTTTATTTTATATTATTATCTTCATTTTATTGGGGTTTTTTTTGAGTGACCTTTAATAGATCTTGGATGAAACATGCGAATATGTCACTAGGAAAAGCCTAGACAGTTTCTAGATTCTTCTGGATAAGGTCTCCATTACAAAAACTCAGGACGTAGAAAATTGGTCTAGAGTTATTTTCAGAACTGATCTTTCCCCTTGGGTGACAGAGTTTTATGCACTTACGGAACTACGTGGGAATTTAACATTGAACTTCTTTTTGTTTGCTTAGAAATCAACGAATGTACAGTAAATCCTGATATCTGCGGAGCAGGACACTGTGTTAATTTGCCTGTGGGATACACCTGCATCTGCTACGAGGGCTACAAACTTAACGAGCAGCAGACAAAGTGCTCTGGTATGAATGGACGCTTTCAACTTTCTCAAATAACCCTGTTATAAAATGCTTGAGGTGCAGAGTCTTGTCGGAGAAAAATATACTGCAGAGCATTTAGGAGGTGCTTCCAGTTGCTCACTGGTTTTCATATTTCGAATGAAATTTGCTGGCTAGTCTCTGATGCACCCTTTCAGCTGCTGAGAGGTGACTGTGAATTCGAATAAATTGAATGAAAGCCCTTCCCACTGTACGATGAGAGAAAAACTGGTTAGACCATCTTTTTTCAGCTTTATGTCAGTTCTCTAAAGTGGTCAGACTGCAAGGAAGAAATTCACTTCTGTTTGCAGAAAGAATAACTGAATTAGTGCCTGTTTCTTGGGATGATTTACTCAGCTACCAGCTCTGCAGCCTGACTGAATCCAGTCATTTTGTTTCTTCTGCTAAAAAGAAAAGCGTGTTTTAAACATCCCAGAAGCACATCAGGAGAGCTGAAAAGTGAGGTTTTCATCTCCTAAGCTAGCAAGTTCTGGAACGAAGGTTTCTGATGAGCATGAGGCAGAGCCCAGACCGGCTCTACACGAGCCATTCCATTCTAGGAAGCAGCTGTGTCAGTATCTTTCCTTCATTTAGAATGTGCTGGTTCCTCTGTAACTTGGACCAGGAAGAGTTTATTGTGTCATGTTGCCAGATTATGTACTGTCAGTTTTTCATGCTACCAAAGTTCACGCTAACACACAGGCTGTCATCTGCAACTACATTATTAAAAAAGCTATTGACGTGCACACCGGGCCAAACACCAACTTTAAATCCTTCTATTTCACCCCAGTTTTGTTCATGTTCCTTGTGCTCAGGGTAGTGATTTGAATAGTAATGTTGCATTCTTCAGGGTAGCACAATGTTCTTATTGTCTAAGCCAATGCGAGCATCTTTTTCCAACCAAAACTATGTAATGCATCTCTTCCTTTGCAGCTCTGAGGGAGGAGAAAGAAAACACAGACTTTTTCAAATAGTTAAAATAATGGCAAGATCCATCTTTTCCAAAGCATGGCATAGGAAGTGCAGAAAGAATTCAGTTGTGTGTGTTGTTCTATAGTCTTACCTTTTTATTTCTTTTCTAGATATTAATGAGTGTAATCAGGCACCACATCTCTGTTCCCTTGGACGCTGTGAAAATACAGAAGGAAGTTTCCTATGTATTTGCCAGGCTGGATTCATGGCCAGTGAAGATGGAACAGACTGTGTTGGTAATTACTGGTCTCCTTTATAGAAAATAAAACCATATAAATGGATGAAGAAGCATATCTAAAGTTCCCTTCTCAGCTTTTTTTCTCAATGTCAGCAATACTGGACTGACTTCCAGTGAAGTGTCTTTAACTGCCTTTCAACAGGTATTGTGGTGAGCAAAACGTTTGAGCAGCTCCTACTTCTTTTACATTTATTGAGGAAGAAGAGTTTATTCAGTATCGTGCTTGTTTAGGAAAATAACCTTCTCGGGCTATCTTGGGCACACGTTGTGCTTGTGGCAACAGGGCTGCCTGCTGGCGTCCTTCTTACAGACTGGTTTCTTCTAGATCTCATTCTCCCTGCAGTTGCAAGCAGTGAACTGCTCAGTCTGAACGCTGCACCCCTACAGCTGTTCTAACAGCTTCACAAACCCAAACTTACTTACTTAGCCTTAATTAGAGTTTAGATATCATGTAAACATCTAGTGATTTCATAGTGAAGCAAAGTTGCTCTTAACTTCTCTTTCATCTGCAGATTTTGATGAATGCTCCAGACTCAGTATTTGTGGTGAAGGCTTTTGTATAAATACCATTGGCTCGTACAGATGTGAGTACTGTGATAGTGGATACCAAATGAGCAGGAGAGGTGAATGTAAAGGTAGGTTTGGAGTCTTAACCAGTGGCCATAGTCACAGTTGCCAAACCAAACAACTGCAATAGGGTGAACTGTTTATTCGCATTTACTGCTGTTTCTGATCTCAGCAGAAAATTTTATATCTAATTATTTGGTTTGAAGAAGTCTGGCAATTAGATGGAAATACTAAAATAACACAGATTTTTTCGTGTTTGACTGAATGTTTTTCTACCTGGTAAATTTCTTCTAATTCCTTTCAATCTCCATTTGCTATTTGATCTCAGATGGAATGTCTTGGCACAGTGGTTTTATATCTACTTGAGTTCCCTTTCCTTACCCCACTTTCCTTATTTCTGTGGTAATTTCTCTAGCTTAAATTTACAGCTGGATTTCTCTTACAGCTATTTTCTGCATTTAATTTGCCTTCTGATTGTTTAACTTCCCTCTTCTGGAAATGGCAGAATGTTGAAAAAGACAACCTACAGGATGTCTTGTATGATGAAGTTACCATTTATTCATATTAGAAAACAACTCCAAATTTTACCACTGTTTGGAATTATTAACATTGCTGCTGTTCAAGAGGCTTGAGCAGCAAAGGTTTAATCCTCAGAGGGTGTAATTTTAAACAAGAAAACTTTTGGGGTATGCTGCAGAATTTTCATTTATTTGATGTCTGGAACCACAGTTCAGTTCCTATGATTCAGATTTAAGATGCTGCAAAAGAATTCCCTCACTAGGGACAGAACCAGCTAGAGACAATTATTTTAACAGCTCTCATCTCTTAATCAGAGAATCACAGACTGGCTCAGTTTGGAAGGGACCTCAGAGCTCATCTACTCCACCCTCTGCCAGGGTTAGCAATGCCTGTCAACCAGGCTTGGTTGCCCAAGGCCTCATCCAACCTGGCCTTGAACACCTCCAGGGAGGAGGCAGCCACCGCTGCTCCAGGCAATCAATTCCAGAGACTCTCACCCCTTGCACTGAAGAACTTTTTCCTAAGATCTAGTCTGAGCTTCCTCTCCTTCAGTTTCAAACCATTTGCGTTTGTTCTGTTGCTAGGTCCCCTTGGGAAAAGTGCCTAGCCAAACTTCCTGTCCTTCACTGCATACTTGATCAGGTTTCTGATTTAAAACAAGACTCCCCAGAATAATCCCTATAATTTTTCCTGCGCTATAGCAGGCAGAAATTTGGAAATCTGGCAGAAATTTGAAATTGCAGATCTAGGCACCTGACCTTCGCACTTTTTCAGTGTGTTATTTTTTGCTATTTTGCTGTTCATTTTTCACTTTCAACTCAAAATTGTGAAGACCATAAGCAGCTATTTCATTTTAAGCATTTTCTTCATGCTCTAGTGTAGGTTACTCTAAGACAGAATAGAGTTGCCAGCGTCTTAGGTCACCTTACAAATGACCAACTTAGAGCTGCTGTGGGCATGTTTGCTGCTCTGAATGTTGCTAAAAGGTTCCTCTTCATATTCAGGCAACTGCTTTTCTGTTTCAATGCATGTTCTGCACACTCCACTCTTACAACTACATTTTCCAAGTCTTCCCTGTCAGTAGGGAATCTGTGATTGAAATAGTCTGGAAATCAGAACATCATAGGGCGTCCGATTTCTTATTAGCTTCTATTTGAAGCAGTGCTGTAGTGGTGGCAGTCCTCTGTCATTTAACTTAGCAATATGTGCTTTCTGAAAGCAAACTGAAAGTTATTTGAGATTGCCGAGGGAAAAAACCCTCCTACACTAAATCCATTGAACCGAGGAAATTACACATTCGGGGAAACTTTTTACTGTGTCATTACACCTACACGTTGTAGCCACCTGACTGACACATTCCACAAATAACTCCTTTCCACCTCCTCATCTAAAAACCAAGGGCAAGAATCATTGAAGCTGCACTCCACAGAAACAGTTCGCTTCCACTTTCCTCATCCTCCTTCTGCATTGAAGCTGTGCCTCTGTCTAGCCTGGGAAACAGAGAGCAACTGCACTGGTGTTGTAGGGTCTGTTGTTTATGTGCAATAGACATAGCAGAACTTCATCCCATACAATCAAGTGCTCCTACAAAATTTTAGAAAAAAAAGCTCTTATTTCTTTAAGCTTTGTAGCATTTAAACTTTATTTCACTGAAAATTTATCTGACCAATATGTTGTCCCCACTGTGTGCTTTGAGGGCACATGCAATCCAGGCACTTCTGAGATGAAGTTTCAGCAGAAGTGGAACTTTTTTGTTATTTGAATAACAAAAAAATCTCCCAGCAGTTTCACTGAGAACCATTTGCAGCTCTGCACCATAGCAGCTTAAGAGGTGTTGGTGTTTTTATGAGAAGGGATTCTAGCTGGACAGTAATGATTCTATGGAAAATAGTGCTTTGGTTGTGCTGGTTGTTCTGTGTGTACTGCGTGATGGCACTCAAGACAATCTGCTCCATAGCCTTCCCCAGCACTGAGGTCATACTGACAGGCCTGTAGTTTTCAGGATCCTCCTTCTGGGCCTTCCTGTAGATGTCTACTGGGACCTCTCCAGTTAGCAAATACTCTTGGTAAATGATGGAGAGTGGTTTGGTGAGCACTCCTGCCAGCTCCCTCAGCACTCTCGGGTGGATCGCATCCGGTCCCTTGTGCACATCTAAGTGGTGCAATACATAACTGATCATTTCATTTTCAACTATAGGTGCTTCCTTCTCCTCCTCATCCCTGTGTTCCAGTTCATGAGACTGGGCATTGAGGGAACAGCTGGTTTTACTGATGAACCCTGAGGTAGAGAAGGTGTTCAGTGCCTCAGCATCTTCCTCGTCTTGGTCACTATGTTTCCCCCCACATCCAGTAGAGGATGAAGAGTCTTCTTAGCCTTCCTTCTGCTATTACTGCACCTACAGAAACATCTTTTATTGTCTTTTATGGCAGTGACTAGGTTGATTCCTATTTGGGCTTTGAATTCTGTCATTTTCTGCCTGTATAGCTTCACAAACCTCCTTGTTTTCTTCCTGACTGGCCTGCTCCTTCTTGTATAACATGAATACGATCAGAATAACCACAGTAGTTTATTGTTCAGTGTTCTGTTATGGCTTTGACCAGTATTTCCTCTTATCTTCTCTTCTGCAGACATTGATGAATGCCTGACTCCAACTACTTGTCCAGACACACAGTGCATTAACGCTCCTGGCTCTTACCAGTGCATTCCTTGCAGAGTGGGGTTCAGAGGCTGGAATGGACAGTGCCATGGTATGTTCAGTACTCTATGTATTTCTGGTTATAGTTCTGAGTTACTGTGTTCCATCAGTGTTGCAATTTATGACAGCCCTGTGCCCTGGGTCCCTGTATCATCCAATAATAATTTAATGTAGGAGATTTTGCAAGTGACTTGATGTTCTCTGGCACAGTTTATATGAGGAAATCCAGCTATTTATGAACGTAGCCAGGTTGAAAACGCCACACCATAACTGTCACGTGTTTCATCATTGCTAACCAGGTTGGTAGGAGCAACACAAGAGAAAAGCAGTCAGTGTTCTGCTCAGATTTATGAACAGAACTGAGTCACGTGAGGGTTTAATCTTGGTTCCAAGTTGCTGATACTTTTTTTCCTTGTATTACTGCATGTAGTTTCCTTATTTTCTTTGTTTTATGTTCTAAGCCTACACATCTCACTCACATCATTAATGATGTGATCATTGTTATCTTCTGTTTATCCTAGACTTAGATCATGTTGGAAATAAGCCATGCACAGTTTAGAAAATGTAATTCAGACAGTTTGTCCTAAATCTGTAGCTTTGCAATACAGTACAACTTAAATACACTAGAAAATACTTCCCAAGTTTTCTATGAAAGGTATTTAAGGCCATTTTTTCTTAAATTGTTTCTGTGCTTAGTTTAAGTCATTTGCAGCTCTGCTGGTTGCTTTCTGCAGTGCTGTTGTCAAATTGAGGGATTTTTTTACCTCATCACATTCCTCTGTCTGCACTTGATGCCCTAGAAAGTCCAGCATGATTCTGTCGTTCTTTGATGCTGTTGATATTTTAATCTCCAGGCTTTGAAACAAGGAACATAGAAGAATTATCATAGAGTTGTAGAATTAAGCTTGGAAGAGACCTTCAAGATTATCCAATCCAACATTCAACCCAACCCACCCTGACCACTAAACCCTGTTCCCTAGGGCTCATCTACATGGTTTTTCAACCTCTCCAGGACCAGTGACTCCTTCCCCTTCCTGGACAGCCTATTCCAACCTCTGACCACTCTGTAAGGGAAGACATTTTTCCCGATGTCGAATCTAACCCTCCCCTGGCCAACTTGAGGCCATTTCCTAGAAAAGATAAATGATGCACAGTGCAGCTGCTTATCAGCAACTGAGTGATGCCCAAGCAACAATCAACCCATTCCAGTCAACTGCCCCCAGTTTATTTATTGATCATGACATCCTGTGATATGGATTATCCCTTCAGCTAATTTGGATCAGCTGTCCTGATCCTGCTTCCTCACAGCTTATGCACACCTTCTCTGGCAGAACACAGGAAACTGAAAAGCCTTAATTTAGGATAAACACTACTTAGGAACAGATAAAACTTACATGCGTAATCATCATTGTTCTCACACCAAATCCCAAACACAGCACTGTACCAGTTACCAGGAGGAAAATAAACTCTATCCCTGTCAAAACCAGGACACAGTTTCTATGGGATAGCTTATGGTAAAAAAGATTCTTTTGGGTCTTTCTGTCAATATCAGATGGTTTGTGACCAGGAATAGCGATGTTAATTCTAGAGCTTTTGTTACAGGATCAAAGGATGGTAGGGGTTGGACGGGAGCTCTGGAGATCATAAAATCATAGAATCATTAGGGATTGGAAGGGACCTCAAAAGATCATCTAGTCCAATCCCCCTGCCACAGCAGGATCACCTAGACCAAGCCACACAAGAACACATCCAGACGGGTCTTAAGCGTCTCCAGTGAAGGAGACTCCACAACTCCCCTGGGCAGCCTGTTCCAGTGCTCTGTCACCCTCACTGCAAAGAAGTTCCTTCTGATATTGATGTGGAATCTCCTATGTTCCAGCTTACAACCATTGCCCCTCATCTTATCACTAGATGACATTGAGAAGAGCCTGGCTCCATCCTCCTGACACCCACCTTTCAAATATTTATAGACATTAATGAGGTCACCCCTCAGTCTCCTCCAAGCTCAAAAGACGCAGCTCTCTCAGACTCTCCTCATCATCTAGTCCAACCCCCCTGCTGGACCAGGGATCCCTACAGCAGATCCCACAGGAACATGTCCAAGTGGGTTTTGAATATCTCCAAAGAAGGAAACTCCACAGCCTGTCTGGGCAGCCTGTGCCAGGGCTGTTACCCTCATGGTGACAAAGCTTTTCCCTGTGTTTAGATAGTAACTCTTCTATTCCAGTTTGTGCCCACTACCCCTTGTCCTCTCTCTCTGAAGATCCTGGTCCCATCATCCAGATGCTTACCCTTTAGATTTTTCTAAGCATTTATGAGACGGTCTCCTTGTCTCCAAGCTGAACAGCCCCAGCTCTCTCAACCTCTCCTCATAAGGAAGGTGCTCCAGCCCTGATTGTCTAAGTGACTCTGCACTGGACTCTCTCCGGTGGCTCCCTGACCCTCTTGAACAGAGGAGCGCAAAACCAGGCACAGTACTCCAGATGCAGCCTCACCAAGGCACAGCAGAGGAGAAAAAAACCCTCCCTCGACCTATTTGCCACACTTTTCTTAACACACCCCAGGATGCCACTGGCCTTCTTGGCCACAAGGGCTCATTGCTGGCTTCTGGTCAGCCTGTGTTCACCTGCACCCCTAGGTCCTTTTCCCCAGAGCTGCTCTTCAGCAGGTCAGTCCCCAGCCTGTCCTGATCCATGAAGTTGTTCTTCCCCAGATGCAGCATCTACACCTGCCCTTGTTGAACCTTCTCAAGCTTCTCCCATCCCAGCTCTCCAGCCTGTCCAAGTCATTCTGGATGGTAGCACAGCCCTCCAGCAGTAAAAGGCATATTACATTATAATGTATAGCAGATATTCAGTCTATTAAATATCTATAATGATATATAACATAGGTAATGCCATATATTATAAAGGCATAATTCAGCTGAGTTAATTCAGCTCCCTCAGCCTGTCTTCATACCAACGGTGTTCAGCCCTTTGATCATCTTTGTGGCGAGATATCCTGAGATTAAGTCTTGTGTGATGCAGGAATGAGTGTGCCAGCACTTGCTGGCCTCTGCTGCATCCTAGAGCCACACTTGTTTAAGCTACTGTGGGAAAATTATGGGCAAAACAATCTTATTCAGGTAAAGATGACATGGACACCATTAGTTCGTAGTGCAATCCCTATTAAAAAGAGAAAAGAAATAATTTTAAAGTAATAATATTTAATTAAAGAGTGTTTTCATTAAAATTTTATAATAAAAATAAAATAACAGAGTTTGTTAACATGAACTGCAGTCTTCACAGAACTGGTTTAGCAACGTGGCCTCTGAATATGGTTGAGTTTCTGAGTGCAAGGCAGCTCAGGTTCAACTCTTTTCCATAAATTAGAAGTGCTGCAGGATTGTCAAGATAAAACTCACAGGAGCACTCGTTACAGCTGTGCTTCTGGCTGAATTGAACTGAACTCCCAAGTTCTACTGAAGGACAGTTTAATTCAAGTTAATTCCACACTTCTACTTTCTCTGTATCCGTAGATATCGATGAATGCCAGTATGGCAACCTCTGCACAAAAGGACGCTGTGAAAATACGGAGGGGTCTTTCCGATGTGTTTGTGGTCAAGGTTTCAAACTCTCTGCATCAGAGAATCAGTGTGAAGGTAGGAAAGATTATTATTAAAATTCATAAGGTTGCACTTCACCTTTAAATGGTTTTCATTCCTTTCAGTGGAGAAACAGTGAATGTAAACTTTCCTTTGGTATTTATAGGTTTTCGTAGGAAAACTTAAGTTCAATTTTCAGGTCCCTTGGTTAAGTCAGGCTGACCCTAGATTGCAAGAACTGAAGCGATGAGGGATTAGAAGTGGTTGTGGAAGCAAAGAACTGTTTCCCCATACTTAGAGGATTTGTGCTGTTACAAGGCATGTATATAAAGGAACCTCAAGGAACAGCTTGACAGCGAAACAATCCTGAAACCACACCCTGTAAATAGGTGGTGATCCTGCTGGAAATCACTTGGTGGCATTTGCTGCATCGGTGGAGCAGCTTGATATTAGCTCTGCCAGATCGAAAAGAAACAAAAGCAGGTCTCAAGCATCATCAGAGTATTTGTACATCTGTGTGTCCCCAGTTGTGCACTGAGGGTCATGTTGACACTGCAGGAGGGAATACTGAGTGCACTCACTCAGCAAACACATCTGATTTGCAGTTTCATATATCTTGATCTATTATTGTTATTACTGAGGCTGGAATAGACCTCTGAGATCATCAGGCCCACCTGACACCATGACGTCCGCTAGACCAAGGCACTAAGACTCCAGTCTGTCCTTAAACATCTCCAGGAATGGCAACTCTGTGACTGCCCATTCCAGTGTCTGATAACCCTTTCAATGAGGAAGGGCTTCCTAACATCCAACCTAACCTTCCCCTAGTGCAGCTTCACACACGCAGAATCACACAGAACATTAGGGATTGGAAACCACCTCAAAAGATCATCCAGTCCAACCTCCCCGCCACAGCAGGATCACCTAGACAGAGTCCAGGCAGGTTTTAAATTTCTCCAGAGAAGGAGGCTCCACAAACCCCCTGGGCAGCCCCCTCCGGTGCCCTGTCAGCCTCACTGGGAAGAAGTTATAGAATCACAGAATCAGTCAGGGTTGAAAGGGACAACGGGATCATAGGATCATAGAATCATTAGGGATTGGAAGGGACCTCGAAAGATCATCCAGTCCCATCTCCCCGCCACAGCAGGATCACCTAGACCAAGTCACACAGGAACACATCCAGGGTTAGAAGGGACCACAGGATCATCCAGTTCCAACTCCCCTGCCGTGGGCAGGGACACCCCCCCCACCCTAGATCAGGCTGGCCAGAGCCTCATCCAGCCTGGCCTTAAACACCTCCAAGAATGGGGCCAGAAACCACCACCCTGGGCAACCCATTCCAGGCTCTCACCACTCTCATGNCAGGGCTACTCTGCAGCCAGTCACTGCCCAGCCTGTATTTGTGCTTAGGATTGCCTCGACCCAGATGCAGGACCTTACACTTGGTCTTATTGAACCCCATCAGGTTGCCTTGTGCCCACCTCTCCAGCCTGTCCAGGTCCCTCTGGATGACATCCCTGCCCTCCAGCATGTCTGCTGCACAACACAGTTTGGTGTCGTCAGCAAACTTGCTTCACGAAAGTCAAATGCACTGCCTGCATTTGTTAATAAATAAGACCAAGAGAAGCAGGACTGGAGATTAACACTCTGCAGTTTTGTCCAGAACTGCTGGGATTGGTAACTGGTATTGGTAGCTGGATTTTTTCAGATGTGTTATGTTTTCACTATCTCTTCTGCAGATATAGATGAATGCCAGCACCAAACACTCTGTACAAATGGGCATTGCAGGAACACTGAAGGATCTTTCAGATGTGTTTGTAGCCAGGGCTACACGTTATCATCTACTAGAGATCAGTGTGAAGGTAAGTTTGTGGACTTATGCTACTGATTCTTTTCTTTTCAATAAGATCTTGAGTATGTCAGCTATAGACATGAACTCTTGAGAATGGGTAGAAAGATCTGTTGCTTCTCTGTCTATATTTCACTGTCAGCTACTCAGCAGTTCCCACCTACGCAGCAACATATTTAATGGATTCTTAGAAATAGTCTCTGTCATCTTTCCACAAAGAATCAACAGATGGTTCCAACAGAAAGGCTGGACGAGCAGTTGCCGTTATTACCAAAAACAATTAAACCTTTCCAAACCTTGTTGCTCAAATTCTGACACAGAGGTTCTGTATTACAAAAGCTTTTGCCAACATATACTATTCACATGAAGGCCTGTTAAGTTAAAACTTCTTCTCCAGCTGGCTCTGCAAACCTGCAGCCACCCACCACAATCCCACATACGCACTGGCAGGGGAAACTGTGCAGTGTGTGGTGAGCTCCAGGGAGATCTGCTGGAGCTCACAGCTTTCAGTGTCTCAGGAGGCAGTCTGCGCACTGAGCTTGAAAAAACAGAAACATTCTGGTGTCTCTGAAGTAGAACAATAGAATTGTCCAGTCATTGGCGAAAAGAGCTTTTTCTAATGAATTATTTCAAAGCTACTCTCTGTTCCCCATTGCTAGCTACACAACCTTGTGTGGTGTGGCTGCTGCATAAAACATGGTCACCTTAAACATGGGCGGTTATTCCTGAGTGACCTCCAGGAGAGGTGATACCTCAGTTGCTTCCTTCCTTACTTTTCTTCTTGAGGGACAGAAGATTCTCAGTTAAGCCAGGCTCTTCTCAGTGTCATCTGGTGATAGGGTGAGGGGCAATGCGTGCAAGCTGGAACATAGGAGGTTCCATATAAATATCAGAAGGAACTTCTTCACAGTGAGGGTAACGGAGCACTGGAACAGGCTGCCCAGGGGGGTTGTGGAGTCTCCTTCTCTGGAGACATTTAAAACCTGCCTGGATGTGTTCCTGTGCGACTCGGTCTAGTTGATCCTGCTGTGGTAGGGGGATTGGACTAGATAATCTTTCAAGGTCCATTCCAATCCCTAATGATTCTATGATTCTTTTAAAGTGTCCCCATACATGTAGTGTTAGCCCATAAATGCTTTGCAGCCTTTCTGTAGCTGCTCATAACCGTGGAAGACACCCCTTCTTGCTGCTGTTCTAGACACTCCTGTTCTAGACACTCCTCTGTTGGAGCAAAGTAAAAAGCCCTACATGTCTCAAGTGTGAATTACTGTCTCATTTTCCTGGAGTTCTTGTGTGGCAACTACAGGACCTGTGAAAAGCTGCACTGGAGAACAGGAGGTTTGTACACTCTACGGAAAATTGACTGAATTTTGCTGATTATGACTCCATATTGTGGTCTTGTTAATACCCAAGAAAGTAATTCATTTTTTCTCACATCCCTAGAGAATACTGAATACTGTTTTAAATAAACCCCAATTTATTCCTCAGTCTAAAATGATTATAAAACATGGTTATCAGAAGATCAGCATTCAGTGCAGTTTTGTCTGCACTAACATTTATTTACATAAGAAAGCCACCCTTGTTTCTTATGATTATCAGAGATTCAATCCCAAAGGTTACTGCATCAGTGGTGCTTTCCAGAGAGAGGTGTAGGAGTGTCCTTTATTTTAATGACAATCATTATACATTCTCATGATGCAGGAAAAAGTTCATAGCTCTAATGTACTAAATCCATGCTGAAGAAATCAGTAATTGAAAGCAGCAGGAAGTCTTTAGTAGGTGTTTTTCCAAGGAAACTGTCTCTGTATCAGTGCCATAGACTCAGTGAATTACAAAGTAGGGCAATGTGAGGCAGAAAAAAGTTATTTATGAGACTTTTTACAAATCTGACTCTCATTTTCTGTTTTGTTTTTGAACTTAGAGACATGGTCACCACATATATTATGACCTGTAGCTGTAATGAGCCAAAACAGTATAGGATGCTATCTTCAGTATAATATGATATCATACACTCATCTCAAACACTTTTGAGTCAATTTTGGTCACCTCAATACAAGAAGGGCATTGAGTGGCTGCGGTGGGTCCAGAGAAGGGCAGTGAAACTGGGGAAGGGCCTGGAGGACAGGCCTGATGAGGAGCAGCTGAGGAAAGTGGGGCTGTTTAGTCTGGAGAAAAGGAGGCTGGGGGGAGACCCTATTGCTCTTTACAGCTATCTGAAAGGAGGGTATAGAGAGGTTGAGGTCAGTCTCTTCTTCTGAATCACTAGTGATAGGATGAGAGGAAATGGCCTCAGGTTGTGCCAGGGGAGAGTTAGACTGGACATCAGGAAAAATGTCTTCCTGACAGTGTGGTCAGGGTTTGGAATAGGTTACCCAGGATGGGGCTGGAGTTGCTGTCGCTGAAGATGTTCAAAAACCATGTAGATGTGGCCCTAGGGAACAGGGTTTTGTGGGCAGGCTGGGCTTGGATTGATGGTTGGACTGGATGATCTTGAGGTCTCTTCCAACTTTAATGGTTCTATGATTCTATGATACGACTGGAATTTAGACACTTGCAGAGTTACCTCCATTGGGCTGTCCTTAGGCCCTTTGGAAGACCACTGGAAGACTTTAGGTGGAAACTGTAACAGAGTCCTGTTGTTGAAATGTTTAATAACATCCAAAGGTCCATATTGCAAATGATAATTTTGCATTAGGGAGCATGTTTTGTGTCTGTCATCTGAATGCACAGCTGCTTGGATTTCTTCTTTACTGCATTACTGTAACACCACAGTCACCACCATTTATACTGAGTTGGAGAGTGCAGTGAAGATGTGTTGTGTTAGCTGTAGTGAGAGATGCCGATGGCATATGTTAGTCATTCTTGCTAGGAATAAATGATGTGCCAACCTGAATTTTAAAGCTCTCTAGAAATACAAGAAATTTGGTGATCTAATGAAAGGCAATCAAAAGGACACCTGGATTGTAGTAGACATGATTTCCACATATTCTCGCAGTTATTCAAGGGTGTTGTAGCTTGAAGGTGCCACGTTAGTATGAAAGTATTGCTCTGAAAAGTTACATCTGTTTTTACCTCATCTAATAATTCAGTTACGTTTCTATTTCAGACGTTGACGAATGCCATCAGGACAGTGGGGTTTGCTTTGGAGGAAACTGCATAAATACTGATGGGTCTTACAAATGCACTTGCCCAGATGGTTTCCAGCAGGTGGCAAATAGGGGATGTCAAGGTATGAAATAGCTATAAAAATTATTTTGAAATGATAAATTAATTTCACATAATTATTATAATTACTATTAATATTATTGTTATTAAACTTGCAAGATTGTGAACATGTCTTTTGCTAGTCAGAGGTCACGCTAAGAGGCTATGTTTATCATTTGTAGCACTTTCCCACTCTTCTCATTTTATATTGCTGTTTTTAAATACATGCTGAGACAGGTTTCCAAGGGGCTGGCAATTCAACTTTTGTGAGTGGAAAGAGAATCCATGTTAGAGCTAATGAAGACACAGTGCTGCATTTTCACAAATCCTATAAACACTGATTTTGACAGAACTTTTGGTGGTTGTGGATGAGCAATGAGTGGAACAGAAAAAGCAGTGCAGTTAGCATCAAGTCATATTAGATGAACCTTTCTTACCTCTAAAACATTTGCAGGGCTTTGTGTAGGATGGGTGGGGAGGAAAGGAATGTGTAATCGGAGGCTAATTCAGCATTGCCAAACCCAGAAAAATACTTCCCAGCTTTTAGTTCTGTATGATCCTAACTCCACACTGGCCCAGCTGCCAGGCATGCCTCATAACTCCCTTCTGCTGTCTGCTCTTGGGAGACAAGAGCCATGGTGTTAGACCTGGGAAGTGTGTGTTTGCTCGAAATGACTGGAGGACCATGAAACCGGGCTTTGCTCTGGCTGCTCGCTTACACACCCTTTACTGTTGAGCTCTGTTCTAGCTGACCTGTGTTGAAGACCTTGTGCAGTCAACAGTAAATATCCTGTAAAACTTCTGTATGTTCTCTGTGACAGCTTTCTAATTCGGAAAATGCTGCATTCAACATACAGAAGTGCTGTACTAGACCTTGCTCTAGCAGATAAGAGAATTGATCACAGACTATAAATCAATGCCGGCTTTGATACCACTTAGTTCACTCCACTGCATAAAGTAGTAGTAAATAAGCTTGGTGTGTCAAACAGATAAATATAACAAAACTGAAAGCACTTAGGAGCCAAATAAGGGACAAAACAGGACAGACAGTATTCCTAGCAGAAAAATATGAATGAAAACTGGAAATCATTTCAGGTGAAAGTACTACACCTGAGAAGAAAGACCACCAACAACTGAAAAATAACAGCATGCTGTGGTGCAACTGCTTGAGAAATAGCCAGATCAGTATCATAACAAGGAAGAAAGAAGGAGTTGAAACAAGGAATACTGACAAGTTAGAGTAGCAAGAACACAACACAGCAAAAGCGCATAAAGACAGACTGGCAGGAGTGAGTATGGTTAGACTTTCTTTGCTGTGTTGACTGCTTGTTGCTAAGCAGTTTCAGGGTGCAAGAGTAGAGTTTTTATTGTCAAAGGTGGAAACCTTCAGTATATTTTCTTGTCCTGTATTTTGTACTGAACAAAACCAGCCATACTTATAAATGATGACTTCTCTACGTTTCAAGGGTACCTTTAAAATATTTAAAGCCGCAGCTAAACTGAAACTTTTTTTAAATGACTGAAAGTCAGTTCTATCAGAGTTCTGTAACAGCAAGAAAAATAGCCATAAAAATTTTGATATAATCTACCTGGAGAGCTTAGGGGTGTGGTAAGAGATCCAGACAGTCATAGAATCATATGATGTATTGGGTTGGAAGGGACTTCCAAAGGCCGTCTAGTCCAACCACCCTACAACAAGCAGGGACAGCTCTCACTAGAACAGATTGCCCAGAACCCCATCCAGCCTGACCTGGAATGGCTCCAGGGATTGGGCCTCCTGTTCCAGGGACACCTCCCACCCTCAGATTGCAGAACTTTTTCCTCATGTCCAGCTTCAATCTGCCCCCTTCCAGCTTCAAACCGTGACCCCTCATCCTATCATTCCCTGCCCTTGTGAGCAATTTTCCCCAGCCTTCTCCTAGGAAGTTCGTTATAAGATCCCCGCAGATACCTTCTTCTCTCCAGACTGAGCAACTCCAACTGTCTCAGCCTGTCTCCATAAGAGAGGGGCTCCAGTCCTCTGAGCATTTTCACAGGCCACCAGTGCAGAGGGATTTTGATCACAGGGTGTAGTGGGTATGAACAGTGTTCTGTATTGAAGAAATCTCAGTCCCGTTTGTGGCATAGTGGACTTCCTTCTGGGAAGCAGTTGGAAGGATTTAGGGATCAGAGACAGCTGAAGATGACATTTCAGTGCAACCCTGTGGCCGGTAGGACTAATACACTCCCTAGAATGAAAAATCAGAGTAGCCAGCAGGAGCAAGCTTTGTTTCCCTCTATGTTGCACTGATAACAACTGCTGCTGACACATTGTGCGCTGGTGTTGTGATGCCCACTGTTCATAAGGGATGGATGACCAGCATAGAGGCAGAGATGAAACAAAAAAGCAGATGGCTTGGGGGGAAAAGGTTTAAATCCTTTAAGATGGTTTGTGTTGTTGAAATTAAAAAATGGAAGATGACTTGATTGTAGCCTTATTGTATTCAAGGGAAGTCATTGTTGAAAGCAGAAAAGTGTTGAATTCACGTAGCAAATCCATCACAGAATGTAGTGCCTGCGGTGGAATATGGACTGGAGCAGAAGTTAGGAACATGCTTTCTGTAAGAAGCAAAGCTGAAAATATTCCAAAATCTTACAAATTGTGCAGCTTGCTCTCCCAGACGAATTACACTGTTTCCCTAACATTGTTCATTTTGTTTTCCTGCCTTTCAATGCATCATTCTCCCTGACGTAATTGGCTGGCTGGGCTCCCAGTGTTCTTCTGGCAGTTTTAAAAAGTGCAGCTCAGTCTTGAGCAGTGTGAGTACTGAGAAGGTTCCATACTAGCAGTAGTGAGGCCTCATCTTGAGTACTGGGGTCAGGTTTGGGCACCTCAATACAAGAGAGATGTTGAGGGGCTGGAGCAGGTCCAGAGAAGGGCACTGAAGCTGGTGAAGGGCCCGGAGGACAGGTCTGATGAGAAGCAGCTGAGGAAACTGAGTCTGTTTAGTCTGGAGAGAAGGAGGCTGAGGGGAGACCTTATTGCTCTTTACAGATGCCTGAAAGGAGGGTGTAGAGAGGTGGGGATCAGTCTCTTCTCCCAAGTCACCAGTGATAGGACAAGAGGAAACAGCCTCAAGTTGTGCCAGGGGAGGGTTAGATTGGACATCAGGACAAATGTCTTCCCTGACAGAGTGGTCAGGGGTTGGAACAGGCTGCCCAGGAAGGAGGTGGAGTCCTACATTCAAAAACTGAGTAGATGTGGCCCTGGGGAACAGGATTTATTAGGCAGAGTGGGCTTGGATTGATGGTTGGACTGGATGATCTGGGAGGTGTCTTCCAACCCTGATGATTCTGTGCTACAAAACAGGTTTTTCAATTATATCGATCCTCGAATCAAAGAACTGTAGGTGGAATGGATATAGGTTCCTGTCCCTGAAGGTTAAAAACCATGTAGATGTGAACCTGAGAAACAGGATTTGGTGGGGTTGATGGTTGGACTGGATGATCTTAGAGGTCTCTTCCAACCTTAGTGATTCTGTGATTCTACACTGTCTTTGTCATTGCTCATTCCCAACCTTATCTGACTTCTGGAGAGCCTCAGGAAGTTGGTCATTGCTCTGCATTTCCTGTCAATTCAGAGAGTGTTATATATGCAGCTCAGCACACTGCCTTGTCCCTAAAAACCTCACACAGATACCACCCTTCCCCAAGATGCCTCTGCTCTTTCTGCATATTTGCTGTGGCTTGAGAACACAGGCCTAGAAGGTTTAGTCACAGAGAATAAGTCCGTATCTAAACAAAGTTCTCTGGTGGATGTCCTGGGTTTCAAAATGATAGTACTGAAATCATAATTTCTCTGGTCTATCAAAATCACCGTCTACTTTGATGCATTTGTTTGGCTGTAACAGCCAGAATCTAAGTAACAAAGGACACATTTAAGGATAAGAAATTCTGGTATCTGTGGTGATGGATGATTGAGCCACATGTGTGAGTTTTGTTTGTAAATTCGTGTTTGCTCTCAGCATGGTACTGAAAACTTCTTGATAGTTTTTTATAAAGCAAAATACAAAAGTGCAATTAAAATGTGAATTGCAATTCATGTGGAAAAGGTACCTCCTGAATTAATTCATTCAGTCCTGGCATTCCAGTGACAGGCTTGGTTGTTAAGATGAGGCATCAGTCAGAAAGAAATGTGTGTTCTTGACAAGTTTCAAGGGCAGTGTTTGAAAAATGCTTTGTAAGTTTAAAAAAAAACCAATCAATAGATTTGTGAAGACAAACTCCCATTCCTCATCAGCAAAAAAAAAAGGGCATATGGCTTTAAATTGTATAAAATCAGCATGTGGAGAAAGAAGTGGTTTCAGACCTGCTGGTAAGACATGGAGTCAGATGCACAGGATGACCAGCATGCAGTCATCAAAATGCAAGGAGGTGGAGCTGTCCAAGAATTCCACTAATGCAAAAAGTGTTGGCTAGTTTGGATCTCGTCTCCCCAGTTGCTCTCACCTGCTTATCCTCATCAGAGGAAGTGATGCAGTAAGGGTGTGATGCAGCAGAATGTGTGCTGATGCTCATATAGAGTGTAAGAATGATCCGGGATGATGTGGTTACTCTGAAAAACAAGCCTGGTGTACAGGGCTATTTACAGTGCTGTTGGGAATAAAAGCTGCTTTCAAGAGTAACTGAAGTTAGGCTTAATGTTTGGTTATGGTGATGTGCAAAGCTGTTAATGTCTCTGTGTTTTCAGATATCAATGAATGTGAGAGATCTGACCTCTGTTCACCTCACGGAGAGTGCCTTAACACAGGCGGTTCCTACCAGTGCATATGTGAGCAGGGCTTTTCTGTGTCTGCAGATGGCCGGACGTGCGAAGGTGAGGCAAGTTATGGTGATGTGTCCCACTGATTCACTGTTCATAGCTGGGTGAGCAGACTAGTTGCACCGGATCTAGTACTCCAAACCCACCATTAACTCTACAGTCTGCCACTGAAGGGCCCTTTGTGCTTTTCCACATGCAGGCACTGTGTGCTCTGGTGCTCTTTGAATCGTAACAAGTGCAACAGGAATGCACAATCTGTGCAACACAGTGGAGCTGCTGTTTGATACAAGCTGCGGTTTACTTTTCTTGATGTTTAATAGTTCTGCTGTCTTAACGTTGGATTGTGGGTTTTTTGAGCAAAAGAAATGAGTGAAAAAGAAGGAATACTGACCTTCCTATGGCAAGTGATGGTGAAGGAGGGAATGATATTCTTATCAGAAGATAAATTAAACGAGTGAACATCTGTAACATCACAAAAATTCCATTCATAGATATGAAACTCTGTCTGATAGCAAGGGGAGACGGAATGAATGTATATAAAATGTGTGTCAAGCGAGGTCAGCACTCAATCTTTTGGTAAGTTTGGGTGGGTAAGAACTTTGTGCCATAAGTCATAGAATCACAGAATGGCCAGGGTTGGAAGAGACTTTAAAGATCATCTAGTTCCAACCCCCCTGCAGAGGCAGAGACACCTTCACCAGATCAGGTTACTCAGGGCCCCATCCAGCCTGGCCTTGAACACTTCCAGGGATGGAACAGCCACAACTTCCTTGGGCAACCTGTTCCAGCATTTCAGTGCCCTCACAGAAAAGAATTGGTTCCTCATGTCCAACCTTAATCTTTCCTCTTAAAATCTGGAACCCTTTCCCCTCGTCCTTTTACTATGCACCTGTGTAAAGAGCCCTACCCCAGCTTCTTGTGGCCCACTTCAGAGATTGGAAAGGTGCTCTGAGATCACCTGGCAGCCTCCTCTTCTCCAGGCTGAACAACCCCAACTTGCTCAGCCTGTCCTCATAAGGGAGGTGCTGCAGCCCTCTGATCCTTAGAGTTTCTCTCCTCTGGACGCGTTCCAGGACCTTTCTGTCCTTCTGGTGTTGCAGACTCCAGAGCTGGACCCAGTACCCCAGGTGGACTCTCACAAGTGCAGAGTAGAGGGGGAGAATCACCTCCCTCAACTGACTGTCACTGCTACTTTTGATGCAGCCAGATGGTTTTCTGGGCTGCAGGTGTACACTGATGTCTTCTGTTAAACTTATGGTCCACCACCCCCCTTCAAGTCCTTCTCCTCAGGGTTGTCCTCAATCCTTTCTCCTGCCAATCTGTATTTGATCCCATGGGATTGCCTCGACCATATTTAGGATCGATATTTAGGATCATTTAATTTAAAGCTTCTGAAGCGCCTGAGCTGCCTGATTGTTCTCATTGTTGTGTGTGAGACAACAGAAACTTGCTTGTTGAGGCTATTTTTTTGCAAGAAGATGCAGGTGGAGCATCCACCTATACAACAGGAGTAAATCCAGTGAGAAGTTTTAGAAAACTGTTATCTGTGATAGAAATGTGTGAAATGGCAGAAATGGAATAAATAGCAGCAATTGGATCTCAACAGTACTAAAGGTTGTTCTTTTATGCAGCTATTTAGCCAAGTATTTTTCATACAAGGTTATAAAAGCTGCTGGGGTTATAGCACTGGTGAGAAACAACCACCAGGAACCTGGAATTTAGATGTAACTGGGGTTTTTATTTGGTTATAGCATGAATATATGTTGTTGCTAATGAAGGCAGACACTTACTAGTTATGCACTAAATCCTGCACTAAATTAAAAATTGCCTTGTGCTCAATTATACCAAAAAGATCCTGTGGCTCTGTGTAGAAAGCAGTGGTGCTAGAAACAAAAAAAAAGTGCCTTAGCTGGGTGAAGAATGGCAGTTCTTATGGGTGAGAGGACTGTTTGTGAGCAGAAGCCTTGAACCAAAATCCAGAAGGGAAAAAATGACACAGTAGGAGTTTGGCAGGATGCACAAGGAGGATAAGGGCTGAGCAGGGTAGAGCTTGTTGTTAAAACCGTAGGTAGTGAAGCTCTACCCCAAACTGAAGGCCAGTAAATGTGTATGTGATCAGTTTTCATAGGCCAGTTCTGCTCACAGTTCACCTAGGGATAGTGAACAGGTTCTTCCTTCAGTGAAGGAGGTGTATTGAAACTGCTGTCTAACGTTGTGCCTACTTTCCCCTACAGAGAGAAAACAGCATTACAGCATTATTATTATTATTATTATTATTATTATTATTATGCAACCTTCCATATAGTTGGTAATGTAAAACCTAAGGAGGTAAAGTACACTGCTGGCAAGAATAACGTTAGGCTGATGAGAGGGAGTAAGTAAGTGTTTATTGCTGTGTATTTAGATGTTGTTATTGATAACTAAACTAAATCGGGCAGTAGTTTTGGTGGTTTTTTTCATCTCTAAACACATATTGGATAATCATGGCCTAAGTCTAAAGAAACATTTTCTTACTGTCAAGACAAAAGCCTGGTCAAACAGAGACTCTGTCCATCTAGCCTGGCTAGAGAGAGCAAATCTGAGTGACTTCAGTGACTGATGGACAAGACAGTATTTTGTGATTTCAAGTAATGGGGATAATTCCAAAGTGTGCTCACAGACTCTTTTGAGAGCATGAATATGTTTCAGCCAGCGTTTAGGAAGGATATGGTTAAATATCTTCAATTTCTCTGCAAGAAAACTAGTAGCAGGTGTTTTGCCTCACTTTTGAGCATAGCTAAAAGAGGGGAAAAAAAGTGGTGAGGAAGGAATGCAGGCTGCTCTTCGCTGAAACCAAACACATTATTCCAAACCAAAGCTAGAGAACATTAACCTTGTAAAGTCGAACTCTTCAAAATTAACAAAGGCAAAGCTTACAGAAACACAACTTGAAAAACTTGAATGTTGGTGGCATCTGATTTTAGGGAAGGTCCCAGAAACAATGAGCCCCTCTGCCTGGGTCTCTGGCAGTTGATAAAGTAGTCCAGTTCCCAAAGAGGGGTTCTCATCCCAGATGCTGAAGCAGTACACAGCTAATCTCCATTAGAACAGAAAAGCCAAACTTCTACTTTTCTTTTTAAGAAAAAAATGAAATCACAAGGTCTTATTTCCAGGACCGAGTAGTTTTGGACCTTTTTAATGAAGAATACAACACGTAACAAATGAGTTGAGTATGTTTCATGAGTAGCTGCTGGTGTGTATGGAATACACATCAGACATTTTATTCAGCACTTGGAAAAGTATTTGAATAACTTGGCGAAGCGAGGGTACTTCTAGTCTCCTAAAGCAGTGGCAATCTGTTTCCACCACCATTAGTTTCTCAATTCTGTCATCTTAATAAAAAACAATTCTAGAGCTGAAAAAAAATAAATTGAAGGGAGCACCAGTGGCATCGCTGTTAGTATTTGTTATGGTCTCTGCTTGGTGCAGAAAGGCAAGATGAAACACAAGGATCAGAAGCAAAAGGAACGTGTGACGTTCCACGTACTGAGAAAGGATGTGGCTTCCAGCCGCAGGAGCTACTGTTCTTTACTCTGGGTGCCTCTGTGAATTTACTTTCAGTTAAGTGAGTGAGAAGGACTGTTTATACCATCAGAGAATAAACCTGTGGAAATTTTGCTGGATTCAGACACCTCTGTGTACCTGGGGAGCAGATTTTCCATACCTCCAGACTATTTTTGTATGAGTTTGACTTTTTTTTTTTTGTTAAATGAGGAACAACAACAATGTAAAGCATTTAAGAACCCCGTGTGGTTCAGTTCTGGGATGGAGTTTTTCTGGCCGTGAGCCAAAGTAAGCTGAGCAGCTGTGGAGGATGTGTTTTCTACCAAGGTGTAGACAAACTTTCATGTTGGTGACATTCCAGTGCCACCTGGCCCCAGGCTCAGCTGTTTGACTGCACCAGGCTCTCCAAGCAGGAGTGTTCCCTGTCAAACTCTCTAGGGTTCCTGTAGAGGCAGCATGTTACCCAGTCACCTGCAAGTCAAGCATGCTGGCAAGAACTCCAGTTAGAGTTCTTCTGGCTCCATGTCCAAGCCCATATGTCTCAGTGATTCCCTCACTTTTCCCAGTCTCTCTTCCAAGCCCGACTTCCCTGCCTGCCTCAACAGGCACTCCAGCACACCTGGACATCAACATCAGAGCTCTCTGACCTCTAGTTCCTCCTTTCCCCTCACTTACTGTCTTGTAGCATGTTCTCCTTTCCTTGTCCACTGAGTGTCACTCAGCTGAGCCTTTCAGGTACTGGCACAGAGCATCTCCAGATCAGTTGTGATGAAGCAATAATTTACAAACATAGAAATGCTGCATTGTCCATCATTTAGGATGACTGCTCACCTAGGAAGGCTGAAAATCAAGGAAGTAAAGAGCAGAGCTGACAACAATGTGAAACAGTGCTGGTCTCTTCTCCAAGCAATTAGTGATAGAACAAGAGAGAATGAGTTCAAGTTACAACAGGGTAGGTTTAGACTTGATATTAGTAAAATAATTTTCACAGAAGGGGTGGTCAGGCACTGGAATGGGCTTCCCAGGGAGGTGGTTGAGTTGCCATCCCTGGATGTGTTTAAAAATTATTTGAATGAGGTGTTGAGGGATGTGGTTTAGGGGTGAACTTGTAAGGTAAGGTAGATGGTCGGACTCTATGATCCCAGGAGTCTTTTCCAACCAGTGATTCTGTGAAACTGTTACCTCTGCCACCAGCGACATTTTAGGAGAGTAGGTGTTCACTGTAGCTGCACGTCACAGCCCTAATTCTGCCCATGTATAGGAAAGACAAGGCAGCTTTAGAAAAAGGGTATGACAAAACTCCTTTTAGGGCAGAGCGTTATCTGTTACATGGAGCTTATTTTATGCAGCAGACAACTTCGCAGCTTCACCAAATCTCTGATTTAATTCTGAAGTAAGAAAGGTCAAGGGTTCTGCCAAACAGACTCAGGTATTAATCTCCAGAGTGTGAGCTACCCTCTTGTTTCACAAGGAGTAATTACAAACTTCACCAGCCTTCTCATGTTTGCTGATAAAGATGTTTCAGGGAATCAACTACTTATCTGGACAGTGGCTTGAGAGGCAAGAGAAGAAAGAGTAAAAAAAGTCTCTTTCTTACCACATCATCCCAATTCCAATACTTGTTTTTCTGATTTTCCCATCACAGTAATTTTTCAGTCTGGTATTCTGAGCAACCCTGGAAGTCTCAAAGTGAGAGCTTAGTTCCCCTAAGCACCCTACAGATCTGTCCTAGGGCACAGCTCCTCTTCCAGGCACTTTGCCATGTAAGTAGATTTCAGTGAGGTTGAAGTATCACGTCTGAGGTTAAGTATGCCTTGATCTCGCTCAGGTTGGCAGAAAACAGGAACGCACTGAGCTGACAAGGAGTGCACTTGACCGCACACATGGTTTGCCTTTCTTTAGATCCTGATGATGCAGGATCAAAGGCGTTCTGATTAAAGCAGGCAGCATTGAGTCACCTATTCAAAAACAGGGCATAATTACAAAGAGCTGCTTTAGTCACTGTACAGACATGCAGTATCTTAGTTTGATATTTAGGGTTTCCCCTTGCTTTGTCTGCATGTAGCAAGAGAATTGACAATGACAAGCCTGGTTCTCGACAGGGTGATTGAAGAAACAAATGCCCTTTCTGGCTGTAAAACAAGAGGCCTTTAAGTCATCTGTCTAGACAAGGGAAAATACTTGGTGCTTGCCCCTTCTCTGTAATTTCCCATGTACTGCAAGGTCTGATCATGTTCAGACTGTGTACTTCTTAAAAACTGTCTCCTGTGCCTGCATTGTACACTACCTTAGAACACTTACTGTGATCACTGGGGCTTTTCTGCAGCTTTCAGTCACTGACCTTAGTTTACCTTTAGAGAACCAGCTGCGTGATCCATTCCCTATCTGTTTCCTTTAGCATTTAGCTGTTAAGTAAGAGAAATGTTTAATACTGTAATTTGATAATTCTGAAATCCACAGTTGTAGTTTCTTCTGTCTTGGCTTTTGACAAAGGAACTGTCCTGTGGCTCAGGAATTTTTGTTATTACACTGCAGCTGGCCACTGCAAATGCGCACACTGCAGTACTGTCTGCTGGCTAAAATCCCTGGCTGCCAGTCTGCCATTGTTCACTCATTTCCAGTTCCATTGCTTAACAGGGTTTTCTGAATAAGAGGAGAGGATCTGTTGATCAGATACGTGAAACTGATGATCGCAGATCGCATGAGGCTAAATATTAAACTGTGTTACACAAGTAGCATCCACAGTAGCAACGAGGAGGGACCAGAAGACCCACAAAGAATTTTTGTCTTCTCCAATATGCATCTCTTTATTATCTGTCACTATAGTGGCTTGAAAAGGACAGGGTATCAATGGTAACACTTGGCCTTTCACCTTGGACAGGGTCTTCACTGGTTGACAACCGGCTGAACAGGAGCCAGCAGTGTGCCCAGGTGGCCCAGAAGGCCAGTAGCATCCTGGCTTGTATCAACAGAAGTGTGGCCAGCAGGACTAGGGACGTAGTTCACCCCATGTACTGGGCACTGGTGAGGCCTCCCCTTGAGTACTGGGTCCAGTTCTGGGCCACTCACTTCAAGAAAGAGATTGAGGTACTGCAGCAGGTGCAAAGGAGCAACAAGGCTGGGGAAGAGACTAGAGGGAAAGTCTGATGAGGAGAGGCTGAGGGAGCTGAGGGTGTTTAGCCTGGAGAAGAAGAGACTCAGGAGGGACCTTCTCCCTCTCTACAACTTCCTAATGGGAGGTTGTAGTCAGGTAGGGGGCTGGGCTTTTCTCCCAGGCAGCTAGGCTGGGAGGAGAGGGCAGGGCCTGAAACGGCCAGGGGAGGGCTAGGTTGGATCTTAGGAAGCCCTTCCTCACGGAAAGGGTGATCAAACCCTGGAATGAACTGCCCAGAGCAGGTGGTGGAGTTCCCATCCCTGGAGGTGTTTAAGGACAGGCTGGCTGTGGCCCTTAGTGCCCTAGTCTAGGTGACTGTGGTGATGTTAGGTCCTAGGCTGGGTTTGATGAGCTCAGAGGTCTTTTTCAGCCTCTATAATTCTGTGATTCAGTACAGATGTATTGCTTATTCGTGTTATTAATTACACCAGGGAGGGTTTGTGGTGGATTTCAGAACTTCAATATGGAGGAATCATCCATGTTCTCAAGTTCCTTGAGAATAAACATGCTGGCTCTTGTCTTGAGAAATACTAATAACCCTCAGATAAATCCCTCCAAGAGTTTTCCTTTTGTTTACTAAATGGAAATACAGAGACCATTAAAACCTCTATTAGCAAGAACCAACAAACCAAATACATTTTTCTGCCAGTTTCATCTGCAAGTGCTTTTAAAATGATTATCAGTTATGCTCATGTATGACTCCTGGATTAGCTGAATCTCATGCAGATGGGATTGGCATGAAGTTTGGATTTTACCTAAAGGTTGGCAACCAGTACATCAACAAGAGAGACGGTGACTTTTCCATCACTTGAACATCCAAAAGGGATGGTACACAAGTTGCCAGAGCTGGTTTTTTTGACCTATTTAAGAACTCGTAGATGAATGATGATAATTCTAAACCTGTTCAAAGTCCAAAGTCCATCCACAGCGCATACATATGAAAAAATGGTTTGAAAGGCCTCAAAGAAACCTTTTGATGAGGCAGACAGAAGCGTGTAGATGGGTTTGAGCACTTGTGGAGCAGGAAGGTAGCACATGAGGTCACCTGTGTGTATGGTGCTGACATGCTGGTCATAACTGGATAGCTTGGGGAGCTGCGATCATGTGGTTCACATAGCAAAACCTCCCCTTCAGCTGAGCACAAGGCACAATTGAAAAGTGAAAATGTCTTTTCTTGGTGAGGAGAAAATTGAGATGCATCTCTGATGACTTTTCTGGGCCTTTGACTGCTAGGCCTTTCAGCTCTAGAGAGCTGGAGGAGTGGACAGGAGTCCTATTTGAGCCCTACTCTGTCTTTTCAGAAAGACATCAAGCAGCAGTGCTGCTCCCTTGTTCAAAGAAGCTCTCTCTGTGGCAAAGCAGGATTCAGTGCCACCAGCTCTTCAGTTCATGGGTTCTGTAGCGCCTAAGATGGCACTAAAGTGCCTGGAGGTGGAATGATGTCAAGCTCCATCACAGGAACATGTCCTCTAACTGGCAGCATTCACATGAGTAGCTAGCACACAAATTAATCACAGAATCACACAGAAGAGTGGAATTTGAGTGGGTTGGAAAGGACCTCTAGAGATCATCTAGACCAAGCCCCCTGCCAAAGCAGGATCACCTAGGGGAGGTCACACAGTAACACATCTAAATGGATATTGAATGTCTCCAGAGCAGGGGACTCCACAACCTCTCTGGGGAGCCTATGCCAGGACTCCATCACCCTCACAGTGAAAGTTTTTCCTCATGTTTATGTGGAACCTCCTGTGTTCCAGCTTGTACCCAGTGCCACTTCTCCTGTCACTGGACACTACTGAGAAGAGCCTCACTCAGGATATTCACCACATAAAATGTAATTACCCCCAAGGCACAGCACAGAAGTTAATTCCAAGCAGATTTAACAGTCATAATGGAAAGAAATGCATCATTAATTTCTCTGCTTCCAACTTCAGACACATTTAGGAGGCAGAAGATACTCATCCTAGTAGTCTGTCAGTTTCCAGTTTCAATCAATGTTCTTGCTCCTGAAAAAAACGCCGTGACATCTTTAATGAACACAGATGGTCAAAGTCTTACTCTGAATCATGATAAAAATAATATACTATTAGCACTTAAAATATCCTTACAAAAACAAACCACATTCTGCCACAAGCAGCTCAGCTTCGTTAGAGTTCAACAGACGGCCAAGTCCATTGTAAGAACAGACTTACTCAAGCAAAGGACTCTTAGCGGTAAGGCCACTACAAGAACCACAAATGAAAGGGCAGTGCAGAAAGTATAACCTAACTAACCCTAACCCTAATGGTTAGGGTTAGTAATTACTACCTACCTGACTAAGATTATTCATTTATGTTACCCTACAGGATTAAAACCAGAGGGCCCAGGCCACAGGTACATAGCGCTGACACGTACGCCATCAAATGATCCTCTCTTCTGAGAACCAGAACATGATCTGTGAGCATTTCTGCACCACAGATGCAGCTGCCCCCTTGAGCTCTTCTTGTAGGCACAGTAGGTTCCGTTGCACACGTTGTTGATTATATAATGCTGCACTGAAAGATTCATCAGAGCAATGGTCATATCTAGTCTATGTCCTACTTTATGGTGTGCAGCATCACGCCACGTTTGGCAGGTTGGGTGGAACAGATACGAAACAGTTAACCAAAACTATTGTCTGACATATTTCCTGCAAAATGAACACTGGAGCAGTTTCTAAAGTTGTATGTGTGCTTTTTATGTCTTGTCCCTTGTGCTCTCCTCCTCAATGCATTAAGGGACACCTCTGCATCTGTTTGCAGAATTGTGTTTCTGGGCTGTGCGTTGATGCGTGCCTTTGACTGTCAACTGGCCTATCTGATGGTGAAATTCTTCCTTGCAGATGTTGATGAATGTGCAAATGGCACCGTGTGTGGCAGTCATGGGTTCTGTGAAAACATAGATGGTTCATACCGCTGCCTCTGTTACCAAGGCTATCAGGACTCACAGGATGGGCACGGCTGTACAGGTGAGTTCTTTGGCGCAAGGAGTCAATCCTGTGAGTTCTAGAGAGCAGAAAAGCAGCATGTGAGCAAAATGCATTTCTTCACAAGAGCATTAGTTTCTGTTAATCGTTGTTCAAGTTGTACCACTTAGTTACAGAATAATGTTGACCTGTGCTCTGCTGCCTGAATTCTGTGCCGGGTAGAAATGTCACTGCGTAGCTGTTTAATGAGAACAACCTGTTAGGACTGAATGGAAACCAATAAGCCAAGCCACACCTTCTCTCCCTTCAAAGACAAAACAAACAAGAAAACCCACTTTTTCTGCATGTCAGAACCATTCACAAATATAAATCATAATTGAGGGAATGTAATACTTTAGGCTTGAGGTGAGGAGAAGGTTCTTCAGTGAGAGAGTCATTGGCCACTGGAATGGCCTGCCCAGGGAGGTGGTGGAGTCGACAACTCTGGAGCTGTTCAAGGCAAGATTGGACGTGGCACTTGGTGCCATGGTCTAGCCTTGAGCTCTGTGGTGACAGGTTGGACTTGATGATCTATGAGGTCTCTTCCGACCTTGGTAATACTGTGATACTGTGATACTTTAGCCTATTTAAATGCAACATCTGTTTAGTCTCTTAGCTGAATAATGAGGGCTTTGTGCTACCACCAACAGGAAATACTGCCTGCCACATGACACAGCCAGGTGGAGATAAATGGCACCGTTCTCTAGGTGCTCTGTGAACAGATTTGGACATTGCCTTTGGGCTCCAGCAAAAACACTATCACCACAAAAAGATGTGAGATTTTTGTAGATGTATAAACACTGCACATTTCTCCTGTGAGTAATAGGTTTCTAGGTCTGTTGTTAATAGCAGTGGTTGAAGCTGAGAACCATCTGAGGTGCAGCACAAGGTTATAATATAAAATTAATGCCAGATCAAGGAGAGGTATTCATTAAACAGCTTCTTCAAGCCAGACTCAGGATGAAACACATTTGCCAGGAACAAATAGCTAAATGGAATACTCAACAGAGAGGAGGAGTTAGAACTTATACAGAACTGT
The DNA here is from genome assembly GCA_013400115.1 of Rhinopomastus cyanomelas. Taxonomy (NCBI): domain Eukaryota; kingdom Metazoa; phylum Chordata; class Aves; order Bucerotiformes; family Rhinopomastidae; genus Rhinopomastus; species Rhinopomastus cyanomelas. Next base: position 292 of record VXBP01009882.1, on the reverse strand, counting down.
TTGTCTCTCATAGACTCATAAAATCATTTAGATTGGAAAAGACCTTTAAGATCATCAAGTCCAACTATCAACCTAATTATCTGAAGCCCACTGCTAAACCATAGCCCTAAGCTACACAGCTACACAAACATTAAATCTAACACAACTTTTGAACACATCTAAAGACGAGGATTCAGCACCCTCCCTGAGCAGCCTGTTCCAAGGCTTGATGACTCTTTCAATAAACAAATTTATCTTACTGTTTAACTTAAACTTCTCCTGGCACAACTGGAGGCCATTTCCTCTTGTCCTG
>VXBP01009881.1:719-15718 GCA_013400115.1 Rhinopomastus cyanomelas | reverse complement strand
GAGAAAGGCGGACCAGTTGGTGGAGCGGAGACTCCTCTGGACACCCAGACCTGCACTTTGCCTGATGTCGCTTGCTGTATTAATAAATTTATAATTACTAATCCATAATTGGCTTATTGGTTGAATTCACTTATAACACCAGTACCCAGCAGACCTGCATATGATAATAGACCAATACTCCAATTGGTTGGACTCCAAAAGCTTATCAGGCAGATGAATGGGAATTTGGGGAGCATCCAGCTGCAGGGTATTCTCATTACTTCATAATGAACTGCTCTAGCATTCCAAATGATTCAGTTTAATGGTATAGGAGAAGCCTTTCTAGTGTAGTTTCACAAACTGTCCTTGTGAAAACCAGACATATTTTGGTGGTTGAGGTCAAGATATGCAGGTCCTGTGTGTCATACCCACAGCTGCTATTTGACAGTGATATGTTGATTTGTGCTTATGTAAACACTGCATAAATGCCATATGTGTCATTCAGATTTGAGAGTAATTTTTCGTTTTTAACATTGCATGGGTGAGAGGGGGAAATTATTTTTTTAAGAGGTAAACACAAGACTGGAATTAGTGAGAGTGATGTCAATAAAAAGTCCTTGTACAATGTATTTTTTAAGAGGTAAACACAAGACTGGAATTAGTGAGAGTAATGTCAATGAAAAGTCCTTGTACAATGTGCTACAGTCAATTTGATGCAAATAAAGACTGAGGAGTGCTTAACATTATGAAAGTACTGGACTCTGCTAAAACCAGTTCTGAAAATAGTAACTGACATGAAATGAGGTAACTCCTCTGCTACACTCTAATTTGTAAATCAGAAGGAATACAGTTTCTGTGCCAGTCTACATACCTTGGTAGGGATGGGAAAGCCATCAGAGACTTCCCAAATGAAATAATGTCTCAGCTTTGCACAGTAGCAGTTGCATTACCAGCTTCCACAGGGTCTGGTAGTCCTGTTTAAACTGAGCTACAAAGCTTCAAGACTGTATTTTCCTCTTTCATAACACAAATGTAAAATAAAACATCCAGCAGTTCAGGCTGACTAGTATTTTTAAAAAACAAATGTTATAAAAGTTATTATAACTACCAAGATATATCAGAATTTAACGTTAAACAAAAAAACAATTCACAAAAAACCCAGAAAATCCCCACCTCAATACTAAATAGAAAAAACAACAGCATGGCACAGAATTGTTACATGTAATCTGACCCAAAACAGGTTGTTCTTAACCAATTACAATTTATTAAATAAGAACAAGCAAACAGCGCTTAAGGGTTCCTAGGGGTAGCTAGCACTGGGTCCAAGGCGGGGGGGGGGGGGTTAAACACCATCCTTCCTGTACTCCTGCACACCGAAAATGGCTCAAGTCCCCTCTTTTATACCCCATGCATGGTCCATCATTGGTCAATTAGAAAAACAACGCTGGCTCCTCACTGGGCTAGGTGTCCTCTTTGGAAAGAAGCCGGCACATCATTGGACAGTTCTTAATGAACTCAGGCTTTTCATTGTTGTTAGGGTCCTTCCTGTTGTGGCATGGTCTCCTCAGGTGTCTTAGAAGGTGCCTCGAGCGTCAGGGTCCTTTGGTCTCCTTAGGTGTCTGGGAAGATGCCTTTCCAAAGTGGTGTAGCAAAGAGGACTTAATAATAATAATACAACAACACTAAAAACAAAGTACATGAATCACCAAAATACATATAACAGAATGAAAAGAAATAGCTGAGGCAAAGTCCTGAGCAGTATGGAAGCCTTAAAAGATATTTAGGTTAGAATTTTTCTTTCTGGATAAATTCTGAAGTATTGATGTTTGGAGAAGTGTTGTGCAACTGTTTGAAACTTAGAGAAGTTACTTTAAGTAGTGGGATGAATAGATGAACAGAAATATTTAATATTTCTATTTCGATGAATAGACATATTTAATATAATATATATATCAAAGCTTATCCAGTTCTGCCAAGTTGGAGTTCTCTAACTGCATTCTAGGGCACTCTGATTAAGCTCCAGTTTGGTATCAAAAATACAATGCAACAGAATAATTGTAATAACTCTCTCCAAGAGTGCTAGGAATACTCCATGCAGGAGTATTCCCCCCACCCCGGTAACACTTTAAAGCTCTATCCTCCCACCTCCAAGAATATTAACAGCAGCAAAGAGTTACACTGCTTGCTCTCTCCTTTTCCTGCTGAATTCGGTGTCTGTCTTGGAGCTAATGACAAGAGCTGCAACTTTTAGCCTTTTTTTCCAGTTTCTTTGGAAGATCAAAGATTTAAAAGAATTATGCATGGCAGATGCTAATCACACTGTTCAATCCACTCATCCTGGAAATAAAAAGCAAGGAAGTTCACTAAATCATCCCCATACCTTTTAAGCTTTCACAAGCACAGTCCCTTCACTCACCTGGGTTCTGTCATCTGTCTCACAATCATGTTGCTAAGGAGAGACTATTATCATTTAACAGTCTTTAATAGGCTGAGTTTCAAGTACAAAGAACTAAATATTTCCACAAGTGTTCATTAGCGATAGTTGACATGAGCCAACCACCTACCAAGCTACTGTACTGATAATCACTTCTCATTTTCATTCTCCTCAACAGAATATATAAAAACACAAATAAGGCAAACAGCACTGGAGTCAGGTAAATGGGAAGGATCAGAGCAGGCCAAAGTAAAAGTGGAGAATTAAACAGCTGAATACAGTTTTAAGTGTTAAGAAACAGCCACATGAAGCAGGTATGCCTTTTGTTTCAGCTTAGAGTACAAATACACACCCTTATATAAGAAGGTAATTTTAAAAAAAAGGTTATTTGACCATAATTGTAATTTCGATGGCTGTAAATTTCCACAGCCAGATGTGCTGAGATGTTTTCTCCTTAAGTGGTTTAATTATGCTCCAGGCAAAGGTTCACAATAACCTTGCGTGGCGGAGCTGAAGCCAGCCAGTGGCATAGCATGGTCGATAGCACTGGTGCAGGGAAGCAGTGTCAATAGCAGTGACAGCCACCACAGGCCCAGAAGGGAGGAATCTATGTGAGAAACAAGCACAAAGAGAAAGAAATAAAAGTAATGGGGTGTCGGTCTGCAAAAGATCCAACAGTACTGCTGAGCTGATGTCTGGTGATGAAATGAAGACTGGAAATTAAGCTACATCCTGATGAACCTAGACTAAGCTCTTTAGCTAACAGCAGAAACAAGATACATGGAATTACATCACGGTCCCGGAGCAGCAAGAACTGATACAGACAATGCTCCAGCAGGTAACACCCCCAATACATTGTGTACCAGGGGTGCTTTGATATGTAGCTTGCTTAAGTGATAATTGTAGCTAGTTAGCATGAGATAGTGTTTATGTGAACTGTTAGACAACCACTGCTATTGCAGGGCATGTATGGAATCATATATAAGAAACTCCTGTATGTCTAATAAACTAACATCTTGCTTGCATCAAGCAGCGTCCCGTCTCTGAATCGCGGCAATGGGGAATTAGAAAATGTGCAACAATGGCTAAGTCAGAAGAAAGAAATACCTTCTTAAAAAACTGAAGTTTAAAGGAAACTTGTGATAGAAAAATCTGCATGACCTGAAAATCTGTAAGAACAGCATATGGGGAAAGGAACAAGTTATCCTGTGGGCTTGTCAAGGTACCTACACATTATGAAAACATTTTAGTGTCATGGCACTGGAAAAATACAGGAGGCAGGGTAAAGTAAGGAGTGTTGCAATCCTTCCTTCCAGTGTGTATATGAAAAAGACCCCTGTCCCACTATGCTCTTCAGCAAGGAATCATGCAGTATCGCTGCTGGTGATTCAAGCCTGCAACATGACATGGCCAAGGCCATCCTTGTCATTCTAAACACATGATGTTCTAAAACAGAGATGCTGTGAATCAGCCTGAATCCAAGAATCCCCTATCTTTGATGGTATCTTGCTCAGGCTGAAGGATTTTGTTCTGTATAAAAGGGGACTGTATGAAGTAACAGGAGATAAAATAATATCACAGGTTTACAAACAGACATGAATCACACCACACTGCTAACCAATTAGTCTCAGAAGCTCTACAAAATCCTGATTAATAAATCAAGTCAAATTTAATTCTCTCTCACACCTAATTCTGGCATTTTCTTGGACTTGTAAAGATTCATGTCAGAGTCTCATTATTGCTTTCGCATTTATTTGCAAGTTTGTTTTTGCTTTTAAAAACCTGCACAAAAAGAATTAAATGGTTAATAATGCAGATACCTATTGCTTTCATAACATCTTCTTTTCTGGTCAACAGTGCCTCCAACTGACAAAACAGCCATCACAGAGGAGAAGGGAACTTCGTACAAGATCCTCTGTGTGGTACCCCAGCTTTCTGTGGACAATGAAAGCCACAATCACCAAGGCACTTGCATGTCCTCTTTTATCCATAGACTAAAACTTTTCAGCACTATTGGGTTTTGAAATCAAGATCATAGCATTGTGATGGCAGACATGCACTGCAAACGGTTTTTTTAACAATGAAAAAACCCACAACTCTATACAAGAGTTGTTTTTTTTCACTTCCAACTGCAGTGAATTATCTACCTGACCTTCACAGATGTTTTAGCCTCTCTTCTAAGCAGGAGATGCAATACCAGGAATTTTATTGGTGTAATGTCTGTATCTTGGTCCAGTAGCAGGACTTACGTGTCTTTAAAGATCTGTCAAATAAATGTTTTCCAGGAAAGCTTCTGATCTAACTGCAGGTATCAACACTATAAGACTGAATCCTATTTGCCCTCCAATTATAGATACAGTCTTCCATGTGGTCGGACAGCATATCTTGAGACAGTACTGTAGGCTTACCCTGCTCCAGCAGGAGGGGTTGGACTTAGATGGTCTTTCAAGGTCCCTTCCAACCTGTAACATTCTGTGATTTTGTGACTGCACCAGAATCCAACACGCACAACAGTTTTTACAGTTAATTATACTTTATCACTGTAGTTAAGGAGCTCTTAATTGTACAGTGGGTCAAAAGAGCATTACCTGATTGAAACAGATACAACTGCTAAAGGAAATCATTCAGTTACTACTATTAATAAAAATCTAATAAGTGAGTAATGATTGAACTAGCAGCTGTCACAGCCACTGACAGTATTCTCCAGTAAAAATGACAAAAGCTTCGCTCTTAGGAATGCATACCCTTTCTCCAGCCATTTCCATCATTTTGGTGAAATTCCTTGTAGACATGACAAACACCTGTGTGACACTTTGCACCCCCTCCAAAGAAAGATGAATTTTCATTCTACTGATTCCACGTCCCCTTGCTTATCTTTGCATTCTTTTCATCTATCTTCCTTCTATCCTAAACACTTGTACAAACCACCAGGTTCTTGTGCAGTGTCAGTCACACCTACTGTCATTGCTTCCAAATGGATCTGGAAGGTTTGGATGCACAAGGCAGACTCTTTATGTAAGAAACATCTTTCACCATCTGATGCATACAGTGGCTTTATATTGAACTAGAAGCAGCTGTGGTGGTTAAGGCTGCATTCAAAAAGCCTCATGGCCAACCTGCTACAGCATGGCCAATCAGTACTAAGTTCTTGTAGTGAAGACCAGGAGAATTGAGTTACACATAATCATAGAATCATAGAATCATTATGGATTGGAAGGGACCTCAAAAGATCATCTAGTCCAATCCCCCTGCAACAGCAGGATCACCTAACCCATTGCCCCTCATCCTATCACTAGATGACACTGAGAATAGCCCAGCTCCATCCTTCCGACACCCAACCCTCAAATATTTGTAGACATTAATGAGGTCACCCCTCAGGCTCCTCCAAGCTAAAGAGACCCAGCTCCCTCAGCCTCTCCTCGTAAGGGAGGTGCTCTACCTCATTCATCATCTGCCTCATGCATTCAGCCCCACACTGGACCCTCTCCAGCAGCTCCACATCCCTCTTGAACTGAGGAGCCCACAACTGGACACAGTACTCCAGGTGTGGTCTCACCAGGGCAGAGTAGAGGGGGAGAAGAACCTCTCTTCATTTGCTAAACACCCCGGTTCTGATCCACCCCAGGATGCTGTTGGCCCTAAGAGCACATTGCTGGCTCATAGCCATCCTGCTGTCCCCCAGGACCCCCAGATCCCTCTCTCCCACACTACTCTCCAACAGGTCAGTCCCCAGCTTATACTGGTACCTGGGGTTGTTCTTGCCCAGATGCAAGACTCTGCACTTACTCTTGTTATACCTCATTAAATTTTTCTCAGCCCAGCTCTCCAGCCTGTCCAGATCTCGCTGAATGACAGCACAGTCTGCTGGGGTGTCGGCAACACCACCCAGCTTTGTGTTGTCAGCAAACTTGCTGACAGTGCATGCCAATCCCTCATCCAAGTCATCAATGAATAGATTGAACAGGACTGGTCCCAGCACCGATCCCTGGGGCACTCCACTAGATACAGGCCTCCAACTAGACTCTGTCCCATTGACCACTACTCTCTGACTTCTACCCTGTAGCCAGTTCATTATCCACCTCACTACCCGAAAAACTAGACCACACTGCCTCAGTTTGTCTGTGAGGATGCTTTGAGAGACCGTGTCAAAAGCCTTACTTAAGTCAAGATAGATCAAATCCACGGCTCTGCCATCATCCATCCACCTGGTTACGCCCTCATAAAAGGCTATCAGGTTGGTCAAGCATGACTTTCCCTTTGTAAAGCCATGCTGACTGTCTCTAATGACCCTCCTGTCCTTGATGTGCCCAGAAACAGCCTCTAGGACAAATTGTTCCATCACCTTTCCTGGGAAGGAGGTGAGGCTGACTGGTCTGTAGTTACCTGGGTCCTCCTTCTTTCCCTTTTTAAAGACTGGGGTCACATTTGCTGTCCTCCAGTCCCTAGGCACCCCTCCTGTTCCCCAGGACCTAGCAAAGATGGAGAGTGGCCTAGCAGTGACTTCCGCCATCTCCCTTAGTACACGTGGGTGCATCCCATGTACATGCGGGTGCATCCCATAACCTTTGTCTGCCCACCCATATTTCTTTTAAGTGGTTATTGACTAGCTGTAAAGTGTCATCATGTTCCTGAGTGAGAGAAATCTTGTCTGCAGGATTCTTGCCTATTTTCAGTTATGCAAACAATGGTGATAGCTCTTCTATGGTTAATTTACAATAAGGATGGAGCCAGTTTATTGTCTCTAACAGCTGCTGTAAGGCTACATATGTAGCACTAGAAGGTAATATGATAGTTGGCTGAGTAGGAGCAACATAGGTTTGTAGGACCTTGTGTCCCAAATAATTAAATGGCTCTTGTCTTTGAACTTTTTCTGGAACAATTTGTAATCCAAATTTTGCTAAAGCAGTGATCAAATACTTTTCACATTCCTGTCTTATGGTTTTTCCTGCCAACAAAATGTCATCCATATAATGATAAAAATAGCCTTGGGATGTTGATGTCTAAATGGTTCTAAGGCCTGATTCACATAATGTTGTTAAAGTGTGGGACTATTTAACATCCCTTGAGGCAAGAATTTCCATTGATAACACTTAGTTTCCCATATTCACCCCCCTTCTTTAAACAAAGCTCGTACAAATTGTTCTGACATCATTCACAAGCATTGTAGCAACCATGAAAGAACATGAGTCCCTTGATAAGGTCATCATCTGTCATTGTTGCATGCAGCAGTCTTTGGCAGGACATCTATTTCAATGTCAGGCTGGGCTTCTGATTGATGCTTGTTGTCTTGCATCAACGAGGGACATATCCTGGTCGCAGGTATGCTGGAAGCCACTGAGAAGCAAAAGTGCCTGTAAAAACGTAGGCATATCTTCCTCCCCAAGTTCGTAAATTCCTAGGTCTTTGCCATACATTTTGTACCGGATCAAATATTTGCACCCATGGTTGTACTTTGAATTTAAAATCCTCATCCTTCTCAGTCAATGACTGAGCGTGTCTTTGAGTCACTATTTCAGCATCTACTCCTTGGGGGTTAAGCCAATTCAAAACATACAGAGCTTTACATAATAGTAAATTGGTGTTATAAAAGAGCAAGTAGCTAAATAGTCCCTTGGAGCCAGGTGTCGAGCTTTTTTCTTTCATCCCAAACTGCCGCTCGGCAGTAGGCAGTAAGAAAAGGAGGGGTGACATGCTCTTTTTCCCAAGTCTCTAAAGTGAAAGAAGAACCAAGGCCCAAACTGTAGTGACCTCCCATTATATTTTTCTCAGAATGTGTGCTGGCATTTATGACACAGTTTCTAGTTTGTGTGCACTGACTTGTGTAACCTTTCCTTCCATTCTGTATATAGTTATGGAGTTAATAAAACTTTTTGCAGTTTCCCCAAGCTATCCATTGTCTGGCAAATTTACCTGAGATGTCATCGATACCTCACTGCTTTGCTTTCCTTTATCTTAAATTGTGGTCCTGAACCCACTACACAAAATTACAAAGGCTACATACATTTTCAAATAATGTTATGGAGGCTTGCAAAAGTATTCCAGCTTAACTTCAACCACCAGCAACTGAAGTTGCACACACTATCCAGAAAGCTCTGCCCAGCTCCACAGCAAATTGCTGCAGCCCCTGGATATGAATTTGTTTGTTTTCAGTATTTACTAATGTATTTTTAGTGTTTGAAATGCTCATTTGCCAGTAATCTGGGTCTAGACTGACTTCTCAGTGAAGCATGGTTTACTTCCATTCTTGTAAGAGCAGGTGTCTTACTGAGTAGGCGCACCAGATTTGCAGGGACTTGTATTTCCCTCAACCCAGTTCCACCTCCCTTTTTCCTCACTGACCGAGAACTCCAGGGTTCACAGCCTATCTAATGCGCCTAATTATTAATTTTTCTAAGATTCCCCCATCTTTTACTCTCCCTCCGGCCCCTTCCAATTTGTTTAGTTGTCTCCTTTCAAGGTATTGATTGGCTTGTCCTTGAACCACAAAGCCTGTCTTGGCAAGGTAAGATAAATGGTAGAACAGTATTACTCACAAATTAAGCCATGAGCCTTTAGTAGAGTACATCTCTCCTCTCCTCATCAGGCCATGTTAAATTACCATACTGTGAAAACAACACTCTTTCCTTCACATCAGAAATTAGTATTCAGCCATGCTATGGCCAGACAGACCCGGCCAGATTGCCAGCTGTGACTTGCCTCGGCTTCCAGTAGCGCCGATGTGCTGTGGTCTGGAGACACACTTGTAAGCTCTCCTCAGCCCGGCGCTAGCTGTGAAGTTTGCCGTAGGTTTTCCAGTGGCACCGCTGCTTTGGGAACGGAGGACGCTGCGGTTTGCACAGCTCCCCATCCAGTAATGGGCAGCCCTCGCGTTTGCCGCGGTTTTTCTCAGCGGTCTTGGGAAGACCCTGATTTGTGCTGCTGTGCCCTCCAGCTCTGCGCAGCCTTTTGTTTTTGGCCTGAACCTGACGCCACGATCCGGGCGATCTTGGAAGCAAAATTTGAGTGCAGCCACCTCCCACAGCGCAGCTTCAGCATTTTGGTAAATTTGTGGTATGCTGGGGTGCCCTCTCTTCCCCCCTGGAGCTGAGACAGGAGGCGAGAAGAGAGGGCCGGGTCTTGAGAACCCACTCGGCCTAGTGCGGAGTGTGGGTGTGGCCCTGTTGATACAGCAATGCAATCTGTCTCCATCTTGGATCCCCCACATGACTGGGGCTGTGCAATGGATCGCTGCCATTTTGGAGAGACTGGTCAACAGGAAGAGAAGCTGTGTGTCATTTTCTGCCGCTGAGGAAGACTGGGGGTGCTTTAAGTTTGGGGGAGAACTCCTTCGTGCATAGTTGAAGAAAAGCAGAAGGACTTGAGAGTCCTTAAATCTTGGATCGGAACGACAGAGACTGGAGTTTTGTTGAAGATGCATGCTGCCTGCGCTGGGAGGCGTGATTGGGGCGTTAAGGGAGAGGGTGGTAGCACTCGTCTCCGGTTAGCATGCTTTTATTGTTGTCCAGATCTCTGACGTGACCCAAGGCCCAAACGATAGTGACTTCCCATTGTAATTTCCTCAGATAGTGTAATGGCATTTTGTGACATAGTTTCTAGTTTGAGTGCACCAACTTGCTGGGTTTTATTTTCCTTTCTTTTCTTTTCTTTGTCTGTATACAGCTATTAAGTTAAGTATTAAGTTACCTCACAAGTACAAAATTTTAACTTTTTTCTATATTTTTTTCTCTCCAATCTTGACCCATGTTACGAGCACACTGAATGACAATGCTGGAAAGAAAACAATGCTGATAAGAAAACACTAAGATACTTTCCCCTCCATAGTGCCAGAGTGTATTTAATTATAGAGAAATAATTTTAAATCTATAATCATTGTGAAAACTGTTCTAGTGAACTAAAGATTAAGACACTTTCAAGTTATTTCATGGCAATGAATGGTAACAGCCCCCCTTCTATTTCTCCTTTGTAAATTAAAATAAGACTAGGTTGCTCAGATGATCTTGCTCAATTATGAAATTTTTCCAAAATCAACACTGCTATAATCCCAAAACAGCTGCTATAACATGAAAAGCTCTTCGTAATTTGTGATGGTCTAACAGTTTTCTCAGGCTTTTTTTTCAGAAGCTGTTTTATGATCATAGAACAGTTTTGGCTTGAAGCAACCTTTGAGATCAAGTCTAAACTTTTCCTAGCTCTGTCATCACCACTAAACCATGTCCTTCAATGCAATATCTACCCTTCCCTTAACTCCAGGGACAGTGGCTAAATAACCTCCCTGAGCAAGAAAGTGACATGGTCAATGCTCTTACCAACTGAGCTATCCAGGCAGCTTCTCTCAGACAAAGCAAAATCCTGGGGAGGAAAATTGTTTACTGGATAACAATTTGGGATAAAAGAAAAACAAACTAAAAACACAAGCAAAGATCAAATATTTCAAACACTTTCAACAGCACTCCTGAAATTCAACTCCATACAAATGAGTCTGAGACTCTGTTCAATGCTTCTTATTCTCTGCTCTTAACAGCTACAGGCTGCTGTCTGCCGCTTCTGCTGAATGAACATTTCCAATCGCACTTTGTGAAAGCTCACAGAACTCTAGCAGTTTTGGTTTTATTAACTGCATCTGAATACATGTGTATAACGCTGAGTAAATACCGACTTCCACCCATTAACACTAACACATGAAAAATGACAATGCTATCAGCTGAAACCCATCTTTAATTTTATTTCCACTGTCTGCTACAGAGAAACTTCTCTTTTCAGTAACTGTAATAACAGCAGGTGGCAAACAATTCTTTTGATTACTTACCAATGTGTTGATTTTACTTCCAATTCAGTTACTGAGATACATAAAACTTAAAATACACACTTTTTAATTTGAATTACATTTCATTTCTACTTCTTGAGTATAATACAAGTGCTATGTTACAATGGGAATATGAAATTCATTGTTATCAAATATCAGAGGTCTCCTAGGAGGGGTTGATTCTTTGTCTGCTTTGTGCAACAGTTTAAAGAGTCCCGTTCCAATATTCATGGGAATTCCCATGATGATGCACTCAGAAACACCTAGGGGAAAAAAGTCAGACACAGTGAACATCTGAGGAGTAAGGAATTACAAAATTACCACTTTCATTTGTCAATTCTGTATGCACTGTCTATCAAACCTCCTTGAACCCCAGACATAAAAAACCATGATCTCTTCACAAATAAAGTCAAATTTTATGGTCATCAGATCAGTATGTTATTTACTATGTTATTTAAATTCTAGACAGCAGAAACCCAAGCTAACCTTGAATACCTTCTCTAGCATTGAAAGAATTTCTGGTTTATTTTTGAAGGGTCTTGCAAATCCAACATGTATTAAACCAGAAGCCTTTCCTTCCAAACTCCCTTTTGCCTCATGCACAATGGAGACATGGAGACAGAGGATGCAGAGAAAGCAGAGATACTCAACACCTTCTTTGCCTCTGTCTATACGTCTGGGGGTTGTCTTGACATTAAGACCCCAGACTACAGAGGAGGTTGAGGCAACAGGTGAGCCTGCCTTGGTGGATGAAGACTGGGTTAGGGATAAGTTGAGCAAACTGAAGGTACACAAATCCATGGCCCAGATGGGATGCACCCACGTGTACTAAGGGAGATGGCGGAAGTCATTGCTAGGCCACTCTCCATCATCTTTGCTAGGTCCTGGGGAACAGGAGGGGTGCCTAGGGACTGGAGGACAGCAAATGTGACCCCAATCTTTAAAAAGGGAAAGAAGGAAGACCCAGGTAACTACAGACCGGTCAGCCTCACCTCCATCCCAGGAAAGGTGATGGAACAATTTGTCCTAGAGGCTGTTTCCGGGCACATCAAGGACAGGAGGGTCATTAGAGACAGTCAGCATGGCTTTACAAAGGGAAAGTCATGCTTGACCAACCTGATAGCCTTTTATGAGGGCATAACCAGGTGGATGGATGATGGCAGAGCCGTGGATTTGATCTATCTTGACTTAAGTAAGGCTTTTGACACGGTCTCTCAAAGCATCCTCACAGACAAACTGAGGCAGTGTGGCCTGGATTCTCAGGNAAGAGAGGTTCTTCTCCCCCTCTACTCTGCCCTGGTGAGACCACACCTGGAGTACTGTGTCCAGTTGTGGGCTCCTCAGTTCAAGAGGGATGTGGAGCTGCTGGAGAGGGTCCAGCGTAGGGCAACGAAGATGATGAACGAGGAGAGGCTGAGGGAGCTGGGTCTCTTTAGCCTGGAGGAGACTGAGGGGTGACCTCATTAATGTCTACAAATATTTGAGGGGTAGGTGTCGGAAGGATGGAGCTGGGCTATTCTCAGTGTCATCTAGTGATAGGACGAGGGGCAATGGTTGTAAGCTGGAACATAGAAGGTTCCACATCAACCTGAGAAGGAACTTCTTCACGGTGAGGGTGACGGAGCACTGGAACAGGTTGCCCAGGGGGGTGGTGGAGTCTCCTTCACTGGAGATGTTCAAGGCCCGCCTGGATGTGTTCCCGTGTGACTTGGTCTAGGTGATCCTGCTGTTGTAGGGAGATTGGACTAGATGATCTTTTGAGGTCCCTTCCAATCCGTAATGATTCTATGATTGTAAGTACTACTTTGCTGGATATGCCAGCAGTCATGTACAGAGGGAAATGTCTGGACACATGATCGCAACAATCAGGGTGGGTATGTTACACATCTGTTCAGACTGGTGTATACTAGAGACCAATGACGGTCATATCGGATGGGTGAAAGCAATTATACTGTTGGTGTCATAATGCTCTGCTCTAATGATCATCCAAGACTCCTCCTGTCTTAGTTATAAGTCTTAGTGCAGATCTAAACATCTGACTGGCAGCTATCAACTGCTGCATTCACTTCCAGCTGGAAGAAGCTAGGTAGAGATGAAGCCTGTCATATTGCTCTTACTGCAAAGTTCATTTTTTACACTTCCCTTCCATACCACCACCTCATAAATGAATGTTGCAGCAGTTTTCTGCAGCTCTGTTTCCACTCAAGGTAGAAATGAGAGCGCTGTTGGCTGCTCTTTGGGAAAGCTGAACTGCACGTATGTCTAAGCAGTGGCTTGCATTTGCTGATCCTGCTTCTAGAGTTGACCCTGCTGGAACCAGATGCACTCCTGTTTCCATTGAAAGGCAGCATCAGGAATTGTTAGAAGGAAATGCTTGGCTTAATGTACGCAAAGCAGAAACCAACTGTTCCCCATTTTCCTGGGGAGACGCCAGAGTGAAAGCAACTTACAAAAGAGATTCAGGGGCCACAGTCTGAAACTACACACACACATTCAGAAGCACCAATTTAAGATCCATTCAGTTCAGCACACAGCTGATTTTAAATATATACTAATTTTTCTTGGCAAAGTTTACAATGTTTTCCTGCTCTGCAGATGCAAAACTGAGTGTGTAAGAGGTGTCTTTTCATAAGTAGTGACGACCAGGTCAGGGAGCTGCTTTTTCAAGCCAGCCTGTAAAATCTCTTCAGTTTTGGAAGACAGATAACAATTTTCTGTCTTGTCCACTCCATTCCATTTTGTTATTTGAACTAAAACATTTATATATAAGTATTTTCAAACTTTTACCACATTCTTTCATTAATTCAGTCAGAAGATTCACTGGTGTTAATGAACTTAACTTTAAAACTAAAAAATACATATATTTAAAAAGAAATTTTGTTAATGAACAGAATACCAGTGAACAGGACTTCCAACTAAAAAAGCAAACAGAACACCAAATAAAAAGCCTAATGAAAAAACCAAACCATTTTAAACTATTTACATCTGAAATAACTGATGAGGTCAGGGACAAGGAAGAAGCTAGGGTTCCCCCTGATGATGAGGAATGGGGACAGGTTTGCATTCGTGGGGGAAACAGAACCCTCTCCTGCCCCCCTCGGCGTTTCCAGATGCCACCTTTCCATCTGCCCTTGGAGAACAGGTTCATGGCACTGGATTTTGGGGATCTAGATGAGGAGGTTGAAGACATTGTCTTAACTAGAGAACTCCCAAGGAGCACCCTTACTGAAAAACCCCTCAAAACCTCTAGTACGAAAAAGAAGAGAAGGGTGGTGGTTGTTGGTGACTCCTTTTTGAGGGGAACAGAACGTCCTATGTGTAGACCAGACCCTTCCCACAGGGAGGTCTGCTGCCTCCCAGGGGCCTGGGTTCAGGATACCACCAGGAGGATACCTGAACTCATCAAACCCACAGATTATTATCCGTTGATAATGGTACAAGCTGGTAGCGATGAGGCTAGTGAGAGGGGAGTCAAGACAATTAAAAGGGAATTCAGGGAACTTGGGGAACTTATCGATCGAGTGGGTTTGCAGATAGTGTTTTGCTCGATCCCTGTAACAGCAGGGGTGAATAACGAGACACATAAGAGAATCCTTGCTATTAACAGGTGGCTCAGGGGTTGGTGTGAACAGAAGAACTTGGGGTTCTTTGATCATGGGGAAACATTTAATGATCATGGCTTGTTAGACTCAGGTGGGTTGCACCTATCTCATAAGGGTAAAAGGGTACTAGGCCACGAGCTGGCGGACCTCATCAAGAGGGCTTTAAACTAGGATTGAAGGG